>CM053591.1:95246044-95264236 GCA_028646515.1 Pseudochirops corinnae
CCTAAAACATGGGTAATAAACTCAAGAGGTGGGACTCATGAAACCAATACATTATGCACATCTTAGTGGAGGAAAGTTTTGATTTATTTTCTTGAGTAGCATCTGTAAACAGAAGAATGCTTCTGGAAAGGTTAGTCTAACTATTAACTTAGTGACTCTCTTCAGTATAGCCTACTGCTGTAAAATCCAAAACCATTATGATTTTAGCCGCTCGTATTTCCTTCAATTATTCAGGGAGATCAAGGCAGGTTTGTTTTGCAGAGTTGTCTTTTTGGTATGCATTGCCTATCTTTAAGAGTGAAGCATTTTGTAATGCTATTTTATGATATGTTTTATTTGTCCTTGGCCTCATTTAAACAAAACAAAATGAAACAGTATTTTCTCTTCTCACTTCTTTTGGAAAAATCAGCCAAGCAAAATACCATCTTAAATAAGTAAATTTTCATTATTCCTGTCTCCTCCTCCCAACCCCCACAAAGAGTTTTAAAAGTGGACAGAGCTGAATTGAAACTTTGCAACTATTTTAGTGAAAATATGTATTTTTTTTTAATTTTAGTGCAACTATTTTAGTGAAAATATGTATCTCCTCTGAGCAAGGATCATCTTTTAGGTTGTGTACAAGTTATGTGAGAATAAAAATGTTAATAATAATGATACTCCTATTAGGGAAATTGAACTCTGATGTTAAAATTACCATTTCATGCTGAATACTTTAAACCAAGCTCTTACCCTTCATTTTCTTGCGCTCACACTCTAACAAGGATGATGGCTTGTTTGCTAAAGAGTGTTTTGTTTGGTTATACATGAAAATTAGTATGAATTTTACAATGCAAATGGAATCCACCATGATGTGGTTTAGTTACACAGCTCACAAAACAGTATGTCCCTAATAAAATGAATTTTGTCTCCTTTCTGACTTCCCAAGCCATGGTTTTGCCGCAGGGAATTGAGTAATATTGATAGAGTGAGTAGAAAGTCAAATGACCGCTCTGCTCTACTTTGGAAGAATCAGAATCCTAACAGACTATGTATTTGAAATGTACAAATTAAACTCTGTTGCTGCTTCTGCTTATACCTAAGGGACAAATAAACCTCAGGATAGTGGGGCTTAGAGAGTCGTGTGAGGGAGCCTGGAGAGGTTAGGATTTTACTTCAGTGCCCTTTTCAGGAACTCTTTTTTTCTTCTTCTGAAAACATCATGTTTTTCTGTGTGGAATGCAGAAGTTAGGATACAGTCCATTCCTCAGCTACACCATTTACTAGCTATGTAACCTTGGGCAAATAATTTAATTGCCTGAGTCTCTATTTATTCAACTGTAAAATGAGAGATGATAATACTGGCCTACTTCAGAGAGCTGCTGTAAAGATCAAATAAGATAATACATGGGATAACATACTATATCCCGGTATATGTTATTGGTTTAGGATATTTGGGCAATTGTTTTCAAAAGAAAAGAAAATGTCAAGAACATTTTTAAAATGTTAAAAACAAACAAACAAACCCAGGAAATGCCATTGTTCAGCCTCTCTATTTTAGACTTAACAGATTTTAAATATTCAACTTTCACCTGAGATCTTAGCCAGTGAGATCCTAATACTATGAAAAGTCACTTTGCTTAATGAGAGCAACTAAATTAAGATAGGTATTTGAAAAAAGGGCACATAATGTTTGTATAACTTTTCTATGAATATTATTGATTTTAAAAATATTTTATTTGCAGATTCTTTTGAAGTGATTTCTAAAAAGATAGAATTTAAATTCATTGTACAACTGAATCAGCCAACTGTTGGGATTGAGAAGTATATATTCTCTTTTATGATTTATCTAGTATTCCTTTCCTCTGTGCACAGAATTGTGGTATACTTGGCATTAAAAATATTAAATATTACATCCAAATTCATGTCTTCATTTATTCATTTAATTATAAGATCATCTGATTTAGACCCAGAAGGCACCTAGTAATTACACAGTGAAAGCTTTTTAAAAAAACTATTCAAGATACTGAAGCTCTATTCCTTCCATTTTACATTTAATAAGCATTTAGTGAGTACCTATTTGCACAAGGCACTTGCTAAAAGCAAAATTTACTGCTCTCTCCTGTGTAGACAAGACTTTGGTCTTCATAGCAAAAAAAAGGAGATATGAATAATTATTCAATTACTTTGGGCTGGTTAGGCTCTGAATTATTCCAACAAAAATCACCCATTAGTGAGGGTGAATTATTTAGAATGCAACTCTGGTTTTAGAAGGACACACACACATATGTATGCAATTTTTCTTGTTCGTTAAAGAACACTAATAAGAATAATACCACATTATGTAAAGTTATAGCTGATTGTCATGTGATATAATTATATTCTTAGGCATTTTAATGCCTCAATTTTCCATTATAGTACAGGGTAGTAAGAAGTAGCATGGTTAGTGTAGTAATTTCTGAACTTTTGTGATCGGGTATACCATTGGTAAAAAAAAAAATCAGGACAGTCCAGTATGCACACATTTATAAATTATAAATATTTGCAACTTTACTAATTTTTAGTAAATATTAAATATTAGTAAGTAGTAATTAAAAAATAAAATAGTAAATCATAAAACTAATACAAAAATACTAATTAAAAGGATGAGATCAAGATGATTGCACTAGAATCATAAGGAAACCACTGGAATTGGTTGAGATAAAAATAACAAAATTTGGCAACTTGATTAGGTAAGTGGAGTGAAGGAGAGTGAGGAAGTGAAAATGACATTTCTTAATTATAGTGATGGTAGTGTTCTTTACAATAATAGGGAAGTTTTGAGAGGCAGTAAGTTGGGGAGGAAAGATAATGTAATGAGATATGTGACCTATTAAAACCCATGCATGTCTCTTCAGCCTTTTTGACACATTCTGTCTCACAGAGTTTGGGGCTCTTACTTAGTGGTCACTATCCTGGAGTACAGAATCAACCCTTAGAAAGATATCTACCATAGTTATGAGAGATTTTGGGGAAAGGGGTTGAGGATGATTATGGTAGTTAGAGATGATTTTCCTAACAACACTAAAAAGAAATCAACTGATTCTGTGGATGCTGAGATAGCTGTTAGATTACAACTGGCCTGAGGGGCTGGGATCAGACAAATAAGGAAAAAGTTTGGGAGCTTGTGCAGCTATAGCTGGGGTGACTATTGGGGATAAGGGTAGGTGTGGTTGTGTTGAAGAGAAGCCCACACTCTGGTTGATCACATATTCCTTTGGTTTAGGCCAGTGGTTCTCAACCTTCCTAATGCCACGACCCTTTAATACTTCTATGTGGGTGTATCTGCATGTGGGCGGACCTGCCTGGAGACAGATAGAGGAGCGGTATCTCGGCTCCTAAGACCATTGGAAATACGTATTTTCTGATGGTCTTAGGCGACCCCTGTGAAAGGGTCATTTGACCCCCAAAGGGGTCACAACCCACAGGTTGAGAACCTCTGGTTTAGGCTATGGGCACCACTTTGGAGACCATTGGTGTCATGGATAGAAAACAGAAAAACAGAGTCAGGAAGGTCTAGATCCAAGGGCCATGTATGACACATATTAATTTTATGACTCTGAGCAAGTCATTTGACCTCTCACTACCCCTATGAAGAGGAGTACAACCTGAGAGTACAACCTATCAAACAGGTACTAATCTGCATTGGCAGGGCAGTTTCATTACTAAGATTCACTGTAGAGATGAAATAGTAGATGAAATAACAGAAGAAATAATGATGAAAAACAATCAGGAATTTTTGGAAGGGGAAGGACTAGACCTACCAGTTGACCCCATCAGTTAAATATGATTGACATCGTTAGTCCATGGTATTTATATCCTAGTGCCACATCATCATGATTAATTAGCCAGTGTCATCTTCATCTCTTCACTCTCCTTCACTCCACATATCTAATCAAGTTGCCAAATTTTGTTACTTCTATATCAAAGGCACTCATCAAAAATCCACTCATTTCAATTTACATAATCACTAGTCTATACTAAGCAAAATTGCCTTTTCTCTAGACTTTTCCAGTTATCTACTATTTGGTCTCCATGCCTGAAACCTTTCCAAACCATTTCCACACAGCTGTCAAAGTGATTGTTCCTCAAATGTGTGTCTGACCATTTACTCAGAAATTCCAATAGTTTCCTACTGATTCTAGCACACTAAATGCTATTTTACCTTGATCTCATCCTTTTTTAAAATTTTTCATTTTTCATATTAGTTTTATAATGTAGCTAAATATCAGTAAAGTTGCACATGCTTATAATTTATAAATATCATCTTGAGTATTTCCTGTTTCACTGCTCTCTGGATAACCAAAACCCTGTTGTTCCAAGTAGCAGGTGGAGGGACAGACAAACTGATAGGGTACTGTACCCTCTCCCTGACCTTCCAGGAAACATTTTAGCTCCCTACAAATGCATGAGAGCATCTGTAGACATCCATCATAAGCACTATAAATGATAATATAACATAACATAATCCGATCAGTAAGACATATCATAAATGTAGGCATCTAATACATGGCATTCACATTAGGCTTACATCAGGTAACATTAGCGTATGTGGTCAATATAATAGCCAATATTACACATATGTATAGCAATCAAATAAATAGGTCACATGAGGAAAAATATTATATGCATACATTACAAAAGTACATATATAACATGATGTACTACATACAATAAATAGTAAAGAAACAGCAAAAATGCACATTTTAATAACAAGCATGTAAGTCACGTACAACAACATATCATGGCATATTCTGGAATTGAATACATGGTACACCTTACAAGTGCTCTTACAATGGGCATTCTTTGGAGTAAGCACTTTGACCATTTTCCCCAGAATGGGGCCTGTTCACTGACCTAACAGGTCTGGCACCTTGTCCATGAACACCTGTGCTTATAAATTACCTCTTCTGACTTTCAGCACCCATATACCATAGGACATCATTTGTACTTCAGTATCTCTACAGGGACAACATCAGGCTTGAAAGGTGATATCTCTGGCTTTAGACTTCCTGCCTGCAACTAAAAAGAGATTCGCTTGAGATATGAAGACTTGGTTGATTTTCATAAGGGTATCAAAACCCATATCCCTCATCATATGAGTTAGAGTCATCTTTTTATTAACAACCTCTGGCAAGCTCTCAGAAGCTATCTAGCTCTTCTTGTATTTTTCTTGATTAACTGCCCATTGATCCTTTCCTTTCGCTCACAGAGGATTTTGATCAACTCACGGTGGGTGATAGATGGTTGCAATGTATGCTTTTTGCTTTTTTTTTTGAGGGGGGAAGGCAGGGCAATTGGGGTTAAGTGACTTGCCCAAGGTCACATGGCTAGTAAGTGTTAAGTGTCTGAGGTCAGATCAATGAATGCTTTTTGAAAGACCTTGATTATTATTTGTAGCTTTCGCAGAATAACCCAGTCTTTGGACTACTTTATATAGATAGCATTTATATAGTACTTCGAGGTTTTAAAAGCATTTTTACAAATATTTCATTTTATCCTCACAGCAACATTTGGAGATAGATATTATTATCTCTATTTTACAGATGAGGAAACTGAGTTGGAAAGAGGTTAAATGACTGATATAAGATCGTACAGCTCATAAGAGACCACATTTGAACTCAGGTCTTCCTAATTCCAGGTCTAGCGTTCTCTTCACTGCAACACCTAGCTGTCTCTTTTGGTTCACTCTCTTATAGATTCAATACACACTAAGTTTCCTTGGGGAAAAGCTATCATCTCTTGGGAAATTAATGAGCTTGTTTCTAGAGGAAAATTTATTAACTGAGATCATTGCTAGGAGATAGGTCTCTTGTAGCCATTCTCTCCAATCAGATATATTTTGAGTCACCAAATCTTTTCCAGCTTATGAAACTCCCAAGTAGAAAATGGTGGGTAAATGTGGCTGTTGTCTAAATAATACCCTAAATCTGTAAAGCCTGTAGTGTCACTTCTAGTTGCATTGTATTGATATACTGGATATGCCATATCTTAATGCCATTGAACCTCCTGGCTAGGTCTCATGAATTCCAGCAGCATAGGATTGAATCATTCTTGAATGATTGGTCTCCTCCAGGGTGGTAAGATGTGAATCTAGACTTCCAGGTTACTCTCAAAATCAATATCTTGGTCAGAGTAGATTCTGGTAGGAAGCCATATGCAGAGAAATATTTTTCCCATACTACTCTAACCATAATAGAGTATTTTTGGTACTGCTTGGGTATACATGCATGAAATTGTCTGTTATTGAGAGAATATTGTTATTCATCTCAGAGACAAAAAAGCCTAAACACATAAACCCCAAAGGCTTGTTGATACTTCTGTTTTCCAGTATAGGCAGGAGTTGACAGTGTTTCCCTTTGAACACATCAAACATGTCTCACATGTCCTATAGACATCTTCTGCCAGTCAAATCTGCTTCCTACCAGCTCAAGGGTCCTCCCTTGATCAAAATGTCCCAAGTTTTCATTTAATGTTGTCACTGCTAGAAAGTGAAATGCTTAATTTGTACCAGCTGCTTCTTAGTACTTGGATGAAAACTCCAGTGAGTAGCTCAAACTTCTACCACTGTCCTAACAGTAAGGTCCACTCTAGGGAATGAAACTTGGTTCTCCAGTGATTCCTTGCATAGTTTTTGGTTTATATGCATAGTGCACAAACCCTGCTGGTATACTTTTTGTTAGAAGTTCCAGACTCTCAGTTGTATTTTTATCCAGAAATCATTCCTCTCTTTCTGTATCAACAATTATCTTCATTCTTTCTATGGGTATCATCATTGCTTCTAAATCATATGGTTTGTAGGATGGGGCATTTTCATTCATCTAAATCAGTGGTTCTCAACCTTCCTAATGCCATGACCCTTTGATACTCGTATGTGGGCGTATCTGCATGTGGGCGGACCCACCTGGAGAGGGATAGAGGAGTGGTGTCTTGGTTCCTAAGACCATCAGAAATATGTGTTTTCTAATGGTCTTAGGAGACACCTATGACCCCTGTGAAAGGGTCGTTCAACCCCCAAGGGATCATGACCCACAGGTTGAGAACCACTGATCTAAATGGTTCCTGACCTGCACTGCATGCTAAACTTATTTTTGATACAACTACTATCCACCTCTGAAAAGACAGCATACAATTTAGTGCTGGGTAGAATGCAATGGATTATAATCAGTTTGTACTCAAAATTGAATTACATATTCATGATCTTCATACTTTTTGGTTGCAGGCTATTTTCTAAATCAAGAATTTTGAATTGTGTGTGACATAACAAACCTCTTTGTTTATAAATCCACCATTGAAAATGTAATGGGACTCTTACGATATTCAGTCCGCTAGTACATGCCTATTCCAAAGCTTCTAGGCTAGCCTCAATGAAGAGCACAAAGACTTTGCTTATCCCTTCATAAGCCAAAACTGATGCATGCATGGAAAAGTCAACTGTTTTATTAAATCTCTTTCACACTTCTTATCACAATGAAATCCCCATGGCACTGTAAATATCAAGCAAATTTAATCTTTCTTGCCCTTCTGCTATTGATTCTTCCCAATCATATATTTATGTGTGATGTCATCAATAGTATATTTTCTTATAGTTTTTCTGTAACAGCCAAAAAAAAATCCTAAAAATATCTTTAGTTTGAAGCAGTGTGTTCTTTTAAAAAATCTTCTCTGGATCAAGGCTTACTACTTATTGTGAGATCACATGACCTACATAATTAAGAAAAATTCTGAGACTTACAATGTACAACTTCAGACCAGCTTCTTCTAGGTGCCCATATGTTTTCATTATTCTTTTCAAAGGCTCATCAAAGGTCTTTTCAAAAGATCATGAACTCATTCAGGTACATAGACACTTCCAGGTAGTTTGAAGCTCCAAACACCTTTTCCATAGTCCTTTGGAAAGTGGGAGAAGTTGTAGAGCTACTTCAAGTTGGCATAGTTCTTCTGGCTAGTAAAGAGTATCTTTGTCTTCTTATGCCATGGGGATTTAATAGTATTTGTTACACAGCTTCAGCCTTAAGGAGCCTCAAACAATCCATAATAAGCAACAGCCATGCGGTTGTGTTCTCAGAGCCTCTCGTAGCTGCAGAAAATTTTCAGATAGTACCTAGGGCACTCTGAACCCTGGAATTCTAGGAAATACATCATTTCCTTAAACACCCTCCCCCCACCACTGGTTGCTCCTTTTGCAAGAAGAAAAAAGAGTATAGATAACATAACAAAGTTTACAACTGATACTTGACTCACATATAAAATAGGGTCAGTCATATAAAAATCTGGATCTTGGGACTAGGGACTTGGTTCTACGTTTTCATACTTGGTATCTAGTACGTAATGAAACTCTCACAAGTTGTTGGTTTTTTTCTTTTCTTTTGCTAGCAGGAATCCCCAAATATGTTTTGCCACAAGTAGCTTATCACTTGTGAAACAAGATAAATGAAAATCAGTAGATGGCGCTAAGAAAGAGAAGTCTGCCGTCACTATGTCACCTTAGCATCCCTTTGATCTTGAAACTGCCAGTAAATCCTAAATCATTCCAGCTACAGTTGCTTTTCAAATCATTAATCATTTCTCCCCTTGCACCTTTGCTTTTAAGAAATGTCCTTAAATGGGACATTTGGTCATAGAGGTGTTAGCAGTAAATCATGCATCAAAATAAGGTCTTTTTAATGTAGAGAGGAAGTATGATATAAAATAGATTGAGTATTAGACATGGATTGAGAATGATTGAAGTTCAAACCCCGAGTCTGATACTTCCTGGAAGTGTGAACATGGATCTCACTCAAACTCTCTGAGACTCAGTTTCTTCATCAGTAAAAAAGAGATAGATAAAATTTTTTCCTACCTCACAGAGTTTTTGTATGGCTTAAAGGAGATGAGTGAAAAATGCACCATAAGCTTTAACATTCTATATAAATATTATCAATTATTATTTTGAAGAGATAGCAGTAAAGCAGGGGTCTGATCCTAGTTAAACAATTAATGGCATTTGTTCCAGAATTCATTGCCATAGTAACAACATATATGTTTAGTTTTTCTTTGCTTCAGTATTCATGGATACCTAAAAATATTTTTAACTTAGGATTTTATATTGAGTCTCTATGGAGACATAGTCTAAACTATCTATTAAGTAACAGGTGCAAGGTTTGCTTTTAAAGATCATTTGAGCTTATGTTACTGTTAGCAAAATAGGAAAACTACAGTCTAACTTTTATGATGTTTCCATTACATATGTTTGAAATATGTTGTTAAAAACCACCTTTGATTTCATTGATGTGGCTGGACACTCTTTTCACTAATCCAGATCAAAACAACTCTACCATGGGCCCACCCAGATTCGTTATTTCCTGGCTAAGCTTTTTTTGATGATACTCTTTGCCTTTGGCTGGTCCTGAGAAAATAGATACATAGCTTTTCTGTACTCATATGATCATAGATATAGAGAGAAGGAAGGCATGTTCAAATAGGTCATCTTTAGTTTAACTGTTGCTCTTTAAAATCTCTCGTATTATATCCTATGCAGGGGTGTGTAACTGTGCCCATGAGGCCACACGTGGCCCTCTCGGACCCCAAGTGTGGCCCTTTGAATTCTCTGTGAAATTTGGATTCAGTGAAAGGGCCATACGTGAGGACCTAGAGGGCCACATGTGGCCTTGAAGCTGCAAGTTTCCCATCCCTGTAAATAGAGTTATTATTACTTAACGTAGTGTTATATGAAGTTGTTATAAGATAGCAAACCTCCCTTAACATATGAGTATGTGTGTGTATATATGTAGGTTTACACATATATGTGTGCATATAAACACACATAAGACATATACACACATTAGAGGAATGTTTTCCATAAATGAAATCGTCTTGGAAAACTATTCCAATGATGTTATGGTTGCTTAAAACATTTTTAAAAAATTCTATCTTTGGAAATGCTTTCAGAATGAATTTATAAGCACCTGATTTCAATATATTAATTAACAAACCTTTTAAAATTTCTTATTATGTGCCAATTCCTAGGGATACAAAGACAAAAGTGAACCAATCCTGTCCTCAAGCAGTTTTCAATCTGTAATATCTTTTAAGTATTTCTCAAAAACAGATTCACTGTCATGTGGAGCACATTCTGAAGGGGTAGTGGTGGTAGAGCTTAAGAGAAGGAGGGGATTGTGCCTAAAAATGCAAATATCTCTTTTTTTATGGTTTGAAATTCAACATGTAACTTTCAACGCTATCTATCCTGTTTGTGGTTCCTTCTGTTCTTTTCTTCTTCTTTTTTTTTTGGCAGGTGGGAAGGCAGGGGAATCAGCATTACTATCCATCTCTTCTCAACTCCCCCTCATACTAAAAACAAAAAACTTATAAAATTTTATGGTCAAATAAAACAATCTCCTCAAATTTCCAATCTATTTATTTGAATTCTGTATATTTCCTTAGAAACTTTTTTTCGATTGGTCCTATTATCTTGTGTGCATTGTTTTGTGTGTTTATGAACTGAGGAGAAGAAAATTTCTTTGGATTCTGTCTGTGAGTATATATTGCATATAGGACAAAGGGGGAAAAACAGATTCTCAGCTGAACTGTCTATAATTGCCCCAGGGAAGAGTGATGAAAAAATAGTTGAAACTCCATTTCAGATTATGTAGCCAAGCACAGTCTGCTTGACTACATGAAAGAACTTTGGTTCCTTCTGTTCTCATTCTTGAGGCGTTGAGATATTCCTTTCATTCACCCCCCAATGGTGGATAGTTCATGACCCCAAAGATTACTTAAAATACTGCACCATACATTTTGAAAATGGATTTTCCAAAAGCACCTGAACAAAAATAAATCACTGGAATTAGTATGCAAATTCCCAAGATGATCACTTTGAAGGGAACCTGTGTTATTTTGATTATTTAAAAATGAAATCAGTAACATTTCATTATAATTCACACCTATAATCAGTAAAGAGAGTTATTTTTCCAAAAGAGAACTGGATCTGAGTTTGAATCTTTTCTCTGATGCTTATGTAGTTTTATGCTGAATATGGAATCACTGGACCTGAGTTTAAATATGACTGTTTCTAACTTCCCCTCTTACAAAGGATAAAATGCTTAACTTTTCTGAGTCTCAATTTCCTCATCTATAAAATGAAGGAGTTAGAGTAAATGATCTGTAAGATTCCTTTTACTTCTAGATCAATTACCCTTTGATTTTTGAGTCTATAATCTTAAGTCATTTAACTTTCTTAGGCTTCATTTTCCTCATCTATAAAATGAATGTATTTGGCTAGATGGTAGCTAAAATTCTTTTCAGCTATATGTTCCCACCTTAAAAAACATCGTAAGTAGTGGTTACCCCTAGAGATTCCAGAGTTGTTCTATAGCTACTCAATGAGCATTTCAAAAAGTTTTTGTAGTGTTTTGAATGTCAGGTCCACTTCCCTACCTTTCCTATAAGAACAGAGATTGCAGAGTGAAAGGAAAATATTAAATTGGAACAACAGTATTATTATAAATAAAATCTAACATTAAGATAAAAAAGAACAATCTAACTCATTTGAGCAGATATATTTGGCAGGATATATGGCAGGTCCCAATACCATTATAGTTGTAAACGGTCTACAGAAATAGGCAGATTTTCTGAAGATGTCCTTTTCCAAAATACCATTTAAGTATACTAGATTCACTAAACATATATTTTAGTGGGAAAATGGTTTAAAGTGATATAAATGATGTATATGCAAGCATTAATAGCATATCCTACTATTATTTCCTATTGAATTATCACAGAAAATTTAGTAAAAAATTGTGGAATAAATTAGTTTTGTGGTAGTGACCTACTACTTGAAAACAAAATAAACATTCTGAGTAATTTTTAGAAACTTTACATAAATTAAGTACTGTGGTTATAGAGGAAAATTTTTATACATTTAGACATGATATAATAAAACTGACATATTTAGTAGATTGAAGTAATGCCTGTGTTTTAGCCTTATTATTGACCATCAAGCCTTCTGTGATTGCTAGTCCTATAGGCCCATTTAGAGTTGAAAGTGTCCCGTGGAACAGAAAGGACTCGAGTCAAATGCCTGATTTATAATTCAGATACTAGTTGCATTTGATGTAAGTTTTGTCCATGATAATTGGAGTTGTTTATTTTATATTCTGTTTTAAAAGCAGTTAAAGTATTTGTGCCAATTAATTCTTCAAAACTAAAAACATAATATACTTTAAGTAACCCAGATATGAAAATGTATCATAACAAACCAGTTGTAACCAATGAAATGCTGCTGAATTATGTGGATTAGAAATATCAATAAAATATTAATAAAATAGGGCAAGTAGTCAACTTCTCTTTTAGAACATTGTAGTTTTAAAATAGATTTTTTGAGAGGCCTGGAATATTCTTTTATATTTTTATAACAAAATTATAGTAATCCAAAATAAAATAGGAAACAAAAGAAATGAGAGTATGGAAGCCCCATATCAGGGGAAGATTCCCCATTTAAATATAACATTGCTTAGTAAATACTTGTTGCTCAACAAATTTGAACTTAAGTACCTTTGTTATTATTGTTTTACTAACTAGAATTATCTTTCTAATTTAATTAAGTAATTAATACATTTACTTAGCCTCCCATTCAGCAATTAATATTTTATAATTATTCAAGTTCAACTTGATTTGTTTTATTTTGTAATTGTAGTCATACAGTTCCTGTTTTTACCTTGACAAACTAGACTAACTAATATTTTATACATTTTGTAATTATTTTAAGTGGGGTTTGTTTTCTATCGTTTTGGGCTAGGTTTTATTAGTTTCTCATTTTTACATTTCAAAGATTCTACCTAGTTCTCAGCAGAACTGTTCAAAACTCTTCTACTTTATTGTGTCCATTTTTGCCCTATAGAATCATACTTAGTTTTGTAAACTAAGCTGTTTTTTATTGTAGATGTTTTTCTACAGTTTTTTTTTTTTAAATAGCAATGGTCAGGAGAGTGATAGGACATTAGTTGCCAACACAAATGACTTAGTGCCTTTACTATCTTTTTCCCTTTCACACCTTTACCTGCTTAGCACTAGTCCACTCATATTTCTTAACCACTCTTAAAGGTCTAATTTTGCATACAGGGCAAGGAAATTACAATAATCACAAAGAAGAGACAGTTTTTTACCTGTGCTTCTTAAGTAGGTCCAGGGTAAAATTGTCATCTTCCAAATGACTATGGGCTCTCTCTGCTGCCTGGGGCATAGTACTGCCCTTCTGCTAGCATTTTAAAGCTTTTATAAGTGACAGGAAGAAGATTGGAGCAGTGGGGAACCAAGGCATTTTAGGTCCTGTAATGTTCAAGTTGCTTCTGATAGGTTGGGTCATTGTGTTGGTTTTGTTTTTGTTGTTTTGTTTTACTACTTAATAGTTTCCTGTTTGGGGATTGGATTGATAGTAGTGCCTCTTAATCACTACTTGTTGATTGATAGAAAATGAGGGTAATTTGTAGTTTGTACTATAGATTATATAGCATTCAAAGTTTATTGAGTTCCTTTTCTAAATCTGCTTTAGAATATAGTGTACAGGATCCTGACCTTAAGTCCAAAAGCCTTGGGTTTGAATTCTGCTATGTGACAAGTGACATAGGCAAGTTGCATAAGCTCTCAGACTCCCAGTTTCCTTATCTATAAAATACAGACAATAACTGTAAAACCTTCCTCACAAGGTTTAGGGAAGCCCAAATGAGATTGAGTTTTGCAATATTTAGAGAACTACATAAATGTCAATTATTGTTACTTTATTCATCATTCTAAAACAAATTTTCATAATTATAGTTTCTAGTTTTTTTGCCCCAATTGCAATAGTGTCTTTGTCACAAAGAATATTTGCCATTGCTGCTAACAATTTCAGCTCCTTGTTTTTCCATGTTGGCTAGTGTATTCAATTACTTACTGACAACTGCAACAGCCTTCAAATTTCTAAGAAGAAAAATCATTTCAATTGACTTTCATTTGAAAGCAATATATTCCATAAAACACTTTTAGGAGGAGAAGAAAGCATTGTGAAACTAAGGAAATGATAATGAGTTGTCACAAACACAAAAAGCTCAGGATTAGCGCTTTATTTCATGTATGAGATGCACTTTTGATTTTTACTAAAAGTATATTTTATTTTCATCTTTTCTTATAACGATATAAATTATTTTAATGGTACTATATCATATTCCACAGTTTTTAAAAAGGTTATTGAGTAATCTGAAGGCTACATTTCCTAATACTCAAAAGTAGGAAAGATGACAGATGCTTAAGTCTTTCATTCATTTTTCAAAAGAAATAATCCAATAAATAAAACCTTATAACAAGAATAATAATAACATTATTTGAAAAAAAATGGACTTAGAGACAAAGAATCATTTTTGCATGAACAAAACCCAAAACATTTAGAATGGTAAAATTTTGAAGTACCACAGGATTTCAGTTTTGTTTTATTATTAAGTAATACATATCAGCATTTGTTAATTGATTGCCTATAAAATTTCTTTCTAAAAAAAAACAACTATAATAAAATGAAATTCAGATAAGAAGTCCCAAGAGTTTTTTGTGACTTCCAAAGGACACAAAATTTTGGCCTAATTTGAGACCTAAATAAAGCATTACATCAGTATTAATTATAATACTTTATGTATTTTCTTTCTCTGTGTTTATGATTATTATAAGACATACTATATTATTATATATTATATACATTATATAATAATATATGATATATATTATTATAATAGAAATATATTTAAATTATATATTATAAGTTTATTATTATTATAAGAATTATGATGATTCATTTCCTGTGGGTGCCTGTCATTATTCTGGTCTTAAAGATCCTAATTATGGAAATCTTTAGGATTTGACATTTTTATGACTTTTTTGGTGACTATAAATTTACTGGGGGCATATTATGAGAAAAAAATAACATCCAAACTCTGCTCTTTATTGTTTTAAATATTCATAATATCATATGGGTGATTCATTCTTATATGTAAGAGAGATGTAAGAGAGTACAGTATAGTCAATAGAATAATATTTGAATATAAAACACTGAAGTACAAATTTATAAACACGTATATGAGTTATTTTAGAAGTAATAGTTTTTATTCCATATTTGGTTAACTTTTATGTCAGTCTTTATTTCTTGACTAAAAGAAACTCACAATAGGCTTTAAATGCCTAGGTTTTCCAGGATTAGAACCTTAGATAAAATCATCACCTATTGGAAAACTGTTAAAGAGTTATATCCCTTCTCTCTTCACCTTGAATAAAATAATATTTGTAAAGCACTTGGCACTGTGCCTTCTGCATAGTGGGTGCTTAATAAATTCTTACTCCCTTTTTCTACCTTGAATCAGCTTAAAGAATTAGGCATGACAATACTTTTCTCATTTTTTGGAGACTGGGTCTTCCTATTCCTTTCCACTGATTGGAAACTTTGACTCATTCTGTTTTTCTGACCTGGCCCAATTCCTCCCTCCATAGGCAGTTTGATGATCCCCTGCTCCTAGGGGCTTACCATCTTGATGTCTGATTTAGCTGAATACTTGAAGAGCTTTACTCTTACTGGAATTCAGAATTCCCAAATTTACATGATCCACCAACTTCAGTCTTAGGAGTAGAAGGGACTACAAGTTTGTACCACCATATGCAGAGTTGATATCTCTTCTAAAAATATTAAAGTGGTTCCTCTTTGAAATTAATGATGTTACATTACCAATATTGTCATATTACATATCTTTTACATGTCAATAATATTGCTTTTTTAGATGCGTTATTCTAAGACTTCAATTTAAAAAAACAGAAAGTTTGTTACTTTATATTATTTTTTTTACTGGAAAGCATTTAACAAACACCTTCTTTATAATTACTTTTATTTTGCCAAGGCATCGAGTTGATTATTCAGGAGGCTTTATGAAGATATTTGAAGACATTGTCAGTTCAGTAGCCAGTAAAGGGAATTAGAGACAGTGGGGAATTTTCTCCCTCTCCTAAGGGGGGGAATAGGGGAATAATTTATTTCACATTATAAATGATGTGGTAGTTAGTATTCACAAGCTTTTCTCTTAAATCCTCCAGTGCAGAAATTGATGATGCTGGGCTTTAGATGTGAAAGTCTAGAAGGAAGAATATACCCAACTTTTGTTCTTTAAGGTGAAGCGTCTTTGAATTCTATTAAAAGCCATTTCAGAAGATTTATGAAAATAAGTATTTATCACAAAGCACATCACACCAAAAAATAGACAGTGATGCAGTATTCATTTCTGTGATTAACGATTCACATGTAATGAGGAAAACAGTGACGACTAATATGCATTTGTAAATGAAAATGAACTTTTATAAAGATATTTTTCTTGTTAGTATTAACAAAGAGAAAGGAATCCTGCATCTGCACCATATTTGCAAGTATTTACATCGGCTAACAAGAAACACTATATTAAGTAATAAGACAATCTGTTAATTTGTAACATAATTAAAAATTCACATTCTGTAATAGCTCAGAACTGTAAGCATGTTTAATGAAATTTAGGTGGCATATTTATTTTGCAACCCCTGATATGATATTAATGAACTAGCTGATTTAAACCTTATTTGCATAGTAAGTGAATATAATTAAAATCAGACTTTCATTAAAAGCTCACAGGAAAATATTTAATCTACAGCATATTTGATATTTGCAGGAAGGAAAGCATCATCACTTGTTGTCAGGCATAGACCACTCAGCAAAATCAGCAGTACACAGAAATAAAGTACATACATCAGTTTCTTCTCTTTTTTTTGTCACCGGACTCAAGCATCATAAGCCTTTAACTTTAATATGGGTTATCTATGTACCTCTATACTTAGGCTCTCATTCTAATGTGAAAACTGTAGACACATAATAACAAAAACTTTTCCCCTTATTGTTTCTTTCTGATCTTTTTTTGACTTAAGTTCTTTCACTGGTTGGATATGTTTCCCCCTTTGTTTTGTCTTAAAGGCTAGTCATAGAATCAGGCTGTATTTAATATAATCAAAACCAAACAAAAACCAGAATGTATTCACCTAAGCACATTTTGCAGCTTAGAAGTTTAACTGTTTTTAATCACATTATGCCTTTCTTTCCATCAGATGTTTGACTATTAAACTATTTTCATTTTATTTGAGGTAAAGTTTAAAAACAAATGGAAATCATATTCCATGCTGAAATTAGGAAACTTCTGAAGAATATTAGGAATATATTACTAATCTGATCAAACGTAAAATGTTCTCTTCTCAATAAAAAAACACATATATAAAAATTAGTTGTATCCTGATTGTTTCTGGTGAATCAATCAATCTATAATTCTTTAGATTAACCCTGCCTTCTCCACCTCCCCCCATGAAAAGATAGGACTTCCTTAACATATGTCTAGTATGTGACTTTGAGAAAGTCAATTAACTCTTCAATTTTCTGGATGATTATCTAAGACTAAATTACAGAGGATTTGCAAACCTGAATTGTTTAAAGGAATTTACTTACCTGGGAGTTTCCTGTACTATGGGCATTATATGTCCAAGTCTTATCCCTACAAATGTAAGCTGTATAATCTTCTCTCTTATTGATGTAGGATTGATCATAAAGATTTCCCAGATTTGATTTTTAAAATAATCTAAGTACTGAATCCTAATATTTGTCTTCTTTAGTAACCTTATTTTTGTTATTATTTTTGACAATGTCCTCCAATATATTATTTTCAAATAATTAGCCACATATCTACTGAGTCCCTTACCTGCTTATTTTGATGCACATCTTGAAAAGATAATTGATCCATCAGACAAGGAATTAGACTAGGCAACCTCTAAAGGAACTTTCCAAATCTAAGAGTCTGTGATATACTTTGAAATACATACTCTTTGATTCTCTATTTTTATGTGTATACACACATACATACATATATACATGCATGCATGCAACTATATCTGTGTGTGTTTTGGCTCCAAATAGATCAAGTGCCTATCATCTATTTCGTAGACTCACTGAATTTTCTTCTCTTAACCAACTAGTCATGAGATTACCTTGATCCATTTTCAGAACTACTCATGCATATAAATCACTTCCCAGAATCCAACAATTTAATTTTTATAATGCATAAAATGTTTCAATATGACTTATTATTATATGTAACGATACTAGGATTTGAAGATCTTCCA
>CM053591.1:95264736-95318488 GCA_028646515.1 Pseudochirops corinnae
TCCAGGTCAGTGGTTTTTTCAAGGAGATTTTTCACATTGGCTTCTATTTTTTCATTTGTTTGGATCAGTTTAATAGTATCTTGATTTCTCATAAAGTCATTTGCTTCCATTTGCTCCACTCTAATTCTGAAGGAATTATTCTCTTCAGAAAGCTTTTGAGATTCTTTCTCCATCTGGCAAAGTTGACTTTTTAAGGCATTCTTCTCCCCATTGGCTTTTTGGGCCTCTTTTGCCATTTGAGTTAATCTATTTTTTAACATGTTATTTTCTTCAGTCAGTTTGTTGACTCTCTTTTCATGATTTTCTTGCATCACTTTAATTTCTCTTCCCAATTTTTCCTCCATTTCTGTTATTTGGTTTTCAAAATCCTTCTTAAGCTTATCTATTGCTTGTAGGAAGTCTACATGTTTCTTGGAAGCTTTTGGTGCAGGAGTTCTGACTGTGTTGTCTTCCTCCCATTCCATGCTTTAATCCTTTTTGTCCCCAAAAAAGGATTCTAAAGTGCAATTGCTGTTCTTACTTTGCTTCCTTTGCCTGCTCATGTTGCCTGTCAGTTACTTGATTTTTTAGTTCTGTGGAACTGTGCTTCAAGAGGGGAAAGCTCTGTCCCAAATTGCTGCAGTTTTCGTAGCTGTCAGAGTTATTGGGAGGCTGCCACTTTTTTTGCAGCCCCCACTAGCTTTGGCTTACTGACAACACACCCCAGGACCACCACCCAAGACCACGATCTGGATTCAGGCCACTCAATGCAAGAGCACTTAGCCTCTGAATGATTGCTTGGCCCCCCTGCAGTCTGTAGGCTGGGAGCTCTGAATCAGCTATGTGGAGGCAGCTGCAGGGCTTCTGCTTCTGCCACTTCCTTGCCCTGGAGGCAGTTTGGCCAGACTACTTTTCTCCTCTAAATTTAGCTGAGTTCCACTGACCTTTCACTTTTTCCTTGCTTCTTATGGGTTGATAATTCTGGAAACTGCCATAGCTGCCACTGGTCCACTTTCCTGATGTCTCCAGCTGCAGCTTGTCCTGGCCATCCTGGGGGCAAGCTCTGGTTTCAGCGTGCCCTGGTTTCGGCTCCCAGTGCGCTGTGATGAGCCCTTCCTACTGAATTGCTTTCAGCGGGAGATGTGTTTTTCTGTATTTTTGTGAGTTGTGAAGCCCTAAAATTTGTTTACAGTCATATTTCATGGGTATCTGAGGTGGTTATGTGGGAGCTTGAGGCCCTTTTTTCTTCTATGCCACCATCTTGGTTTGACTCCCTGCATCATATATTTTATTAAAATGAAAATTCAAAACCCTTCCACTTATATATATCACTTTACAGTTTACAAAATATTTTCCCTACCATAGCCCCAGATAGAGGGAGAGTAAGGGCCATTGTCCATTTTACAGATGAAGAAAATCAGGTTCAGAGACATTAGTTCAGGGAATTAGAATCTAAGCTCTTAAGTCTTTAATATTCTTGTCATATTATATGCCTTTCAGATGATGCCTCACATGAAGATGGATCTGAAGTTACAGGATATAAGAATGTTGCTAATAATGACGATAAAGAGCCAAATGGCTTTTTCACTTGTCATTCATAAAACCTTGGCTCAGTTAAAAAAACTGAAAGGCAGGAATATTTTTAGAAGACTGCTTATGTAAAAAGGATGAAATGCACATTTTGTTTAAGTCTTTGTCTAAAATCTTGTGTAAGAGGGTAACAGGATATTAGTATATGCCCAGATCACCTAAGATAAAGATATTCACAGGGGAGACATCAGAGGTCTCTTTCTGGGAGAAGACAGGAGCAGTATCTTTTCAGTGGCTGCTTAGTTGACATTATGTGTGTCTTTAAATCTCCCCAGATAGAGGCATAATCATTGACTTTCAGGTGGTATACAGGAGTAATGGACTCAATTACTCATTGCAGGGGTTCTATTTAGTAAGTCATCTTCCCCTTCTCTTTGATCTAGTGACCCTAATAAACAGGTATGGAGTTTGGGTCTATTTCATTAATCTTTTTCCTGTTCTAGGTGATGGGACTGGAGTTCTAGATCTCTGACTTTGAGCCATAGGGATTTTGGGAGCCCAGGATTCTGTGGGAACTGGTAAAATAAAAACCCTCATGAACTGCTAAAATGGAAGAAACTGCAGGTCCAAAGTGGGGATCTGGAATGAGTCAGGGTCTGATCACAGTTTTCAAAGATTATAAAAACATTGCCTAAAAAGAAATCTGCAAGCTGGAGCAGAGAAACAAAGTTCTCAGCTGCTGAAAGGGGAGTGAGAAAAGGGTGAAGTATCTATACATATTTGAGGTAAGGGAGAAATGTAATAGATTGGGAAGTCAAGGAAGTGGGGGTCCAGGGAGAAGACATCCCCAAACACAACAAATCAGAAAGCAGGATGTTTGCTGCTCTTTCTGAGCTGGTCAAGATTGGTTTCAGGAATTGCAGGCATCTCGAGCTTAGTTGAAGTTTACTCACAAGGAACACTGGTATGTCAAGCAACCCTGGGCTTCAGAAGGCCTCCTGATTGGCTAGTTGTTGTATTACTCCATTATCTGATTCCCTTGTAGAAAAGGAAAGCTCTAGCATGTTTAATCAGTTAATATAGGCATTATAGAGTCCATGCTGACAAAACCAATCCAACAGTAAAGTCCTGAGAAGCCAAGGTACTGGGAGGCAAGCCCAGGGAGGCTTTGGATTTGGAACATGATGGGATTAATTATATGTAGGAACTCAGTAAAGATATGAACTTAATTCATCTCATTTCCAAAGAGATCTAGGTGATATAGAAGGGATTATGTCACTCTCCCTAGGAGAGGGAAGAGAAATTATCATGCCCAGGTTTTGTATGGTGGGGGGGGGGGGTGGTAAGTGGAAGGGAATTGTCTGTAATTTTTGGACATGCTATATCTTTGAAGAAAACATTCCTTTATAATAGTTAAGGGATTATTAAGAGGTCAAACAAACCTTGGCTACTAGAACTGCTCTTTTTGTGAAGAAAACAATCAGTGGAGGTTTGAGCCAATGGTAGAAAAAAGAAACTCCTCAGTCCTCTAAGTGTATTGGTGATCCCTGAGGGAGGAGTGATACATCACACATCTATCTAGTCCTCAGGCAGTGAATGTGAGTTTACTGCTTGTGCATAAATTTATCACTTCCTTTTTTAAGATATCAATTCTCTTCCCAATTCTTTTCTCTAGACTTTTTATTTATTTTATATCTTGCTTGATCTCTCCTACATATTCATGTAACCCTAAGGGAATATATTTTTTTTTCTTTTGAGTCTGCTTACAGTTTTTTTTAATAGTTACTCTTCTTTTGGGACAATCTGTAGCTTAGCAGTAATTTTTGATACTGGTTGGTGGATGCTTTGGCTTACTCATCTATCTAGCTTTGTTACTTAATTGGAGTTTGGGTGTGATGGTTGGCCTTTCTTCGTCTTGTCCTGAGTCCTCTGGCTTTCTGCGCTGACATCCTGAATAGGTGTTCTGAATGAGTGACATGAATAGGTCACTTAAATATTTGAATTTCAGAGATTTGTATTTTCAAGGTCTTCTATGGCCTTTCAGTACAAGGTACTAGGTGTCTTGGAATATGAGCATTGTTACATACTAGTCTCTGCCTCTCCCTTGCCAGATCTTATTATTCCCCTAGGTCTTCAAGGGTCTTACTGTAAGGTTTATAGCATCCTAGCACTTTCTCGGGGTAGTCCTCCACTTTGGCTGCCTCTGGATAGAAAGCCCTACAGTCTACAAGTGTCTCTGTCCCGTCTCTGGTCATGGTGGGAAGGAGGCTGCTTTCTTGTTTACCTTAGCTAGAACTGGATTTGTTGATTGTTCCCTTTTATATTGCCCTGGTCTGCCAGCTGACATTCTATTAAGTTCTGGGGCAGAAGAAGTCAATGTAGCTTCTCATTGTATTTCTTGATCATTGTTCAGTCTTGTGAGAATTATAGGGTTTCCCTAGTGTAGGTATAGGGAAAAATGAATAATCTCTATTCATTCAAGTGACTTTTTGGCCAGACATCAACTGCAATATCTCTAAAAGTCATCGATGCCTACTACATAAAAGCTATAGCTTCTACACTTTTTCTTTAAGTAGTATATACTCTCAGAAACCACAAGATTAGAAAAACAACAATGAAAACAACGAAATACTTTGGTATGGTACAAAATACAGATTCAAATGATAGAGTACTAAAGGGTGGGGAAAGCAGCTCAGTCTAGTTTTATCTGGTAAAGGTCAGGTATGCTAAGTCAGTGTTTGAAATACACATATACACAGAGTTGACAAATTGCTGTCACAAAATAAAATTATATCAAAATTATTGCTTGTCCCAAGTAATTTGTATACTTCTTTAAGCTGCTTGATGAAAGGAACTATTTCATTTTTCTCCTCGAATACTTGGCACCTAACTAGAATATAACACCCACTTAATCAATGCCTGTTCATTTATTGATTGAACAGGCTTATTTACATAGTTTTTGAAGGAATCTCAGGAGCCATTTAGTCCAACCCCCTCAATTTTCAGGTGAGAAAACTGAGGCCCAGGGAAGTGACTTACCTAAGGTCACACTTTTATTAAGCATCAGTGGGGATATGAAACTAGGTTCTATCTCCAGAACTTCTACTATACCATACTCCTCTATCCACGATACATATACTTTGGACTCTATGGAACTAAGAGTGATAATGTCTTTGCATATGTATGGTGAAAAGAACCCTGGCTTTGAAAGCAAGGAAACTGAGTTAAAATCCAACTCTGATGCTTTCTAGCTGAGTGACCATGGCCAAGTCACTTAACTTCTTACGTATAAAATTGGAAAAAACTATAACTTCCCTTCTACTACCTTCCACCAAGGTTTGTTTTGAGGAAAGGGCATTGTGAACTTTTATTTTAAAGTCCTATGTAAATATCACCTATTACTGCTATTATACTTAGTATCACATTTGGGTCTCAAAATGACCCTGGGAAGTAGGCAGTACAGGCATTACTTCCCCCATTTTACATATGCAGAAAATGAAGACCAAGATGTTAAGTGATTTTTCCCAAAATCACATGACTAATTCGTGATAGTGGCAGAACTGGAATTAGGTTCTTCTAAAGCTTAGTCTTGCTCCTTTTCCTGTGTACATGTCACTTCACAGTAGCTAATAAGCATTGGGGTAGTGGCAGGTAGCAGATATGTGGGCATGAAAATATTTCCAAATAATTTTTTTTCACATTCATAAAGACATAACTTCAAAACATACCTAAAAAGAAGCCAACAGTATTGTTGTTAGCTAATTGCTTTCCCCGTAGAGGTTTTTTAAGAATTTTTTCTCCTTTTAGGTTATAGTTCTGCATCCAACATCAGGCTCATTTGGGCTCTTTTATCAATTCTCATAGCCTTGTAGTGCTTTAAGGACCCATTAATGCCTGATGATACTAGGAAATCCAGTCTGTTCTAATTTCCTTTTTAAATAACCAAATATAGGACATTATCCAAGATATGATCTTGGGAATGTATAGTACAGCAATAAAAAAGGATATATTTATCAGCAGAGATACCTCATTGCAATATTATATGGAGATGAATTAGTAAACTAAATATAATCACTGCCTGAGAACTGATTTCTATGCCCCATGGGTTGCCCAAAATGTTGCTACAGAATTTTAATGCAAAGTAATGACTGTTTCAAAAATTCCTAAGACATAACTGAACAAACTATTCTGTGTTCAGCAGGCTGCATCCTGAGCCCTTGAAAACCTCTTTAACTGGCCAGCAACCCATGTTAATCAATTTGTGATTTGTACTGGACTTATAATTGATTTTTATTTGAAATAATAAATATAAAATATTCCCCATAAAAAGGTATCAGTCCTCCTAACAGTGTCATAATGCACTGTTCTTATGACAATCCAGAGTTCCACTTCAGGTTCATAAATGGAACTGCTTGGTGCTAGTAGCTGACAGGCTGCAGAATTGGATTTGTAATTGACATTCTAACACAGAACCAAAGATGCATACAGACAAATGGGAATACCCTTGCAATCTAGATGAAAGCATTTAAATACTGGCTAGATTGGAACTGTCTTCCTAGGATGATGCATTTTTATTGTTCATGCAATATTGGTGGCATTATTTCCCCTCTTTCCTTTCTAACAAACATGCCACTTCTCTTTAAACAGAAATAAGGAGTTGGAGTGGAGATAAAGTTCAAATAGCATTTTGTTATTTCTCTACACTTTTTACTCTGCTTTTCTAAGTTCTAAACATCACATGTCAACAATTCAACTGCACATGCTGTGACTGAGCTCCTGGTGACATTACATAATCAAATGGAACTGGGGCAGAGTGTGGAAGGAGGAATTTGAAGTAGAAACCAAATAATGACAAATCTCAAATGTCACCAAAGAAAAACAGGGTAGAAAAACAAGGAAAAGAAGGAAATGGTTCATTAGCAATTAAAATAGGTATAAAGAGTCTTTGTTAAGGGAGATGAAAAGTCTATTTACTGTTTCTTTTGTGAATTACTAAACACAGTCTTGTACAAGAGAACATAACAGCTAAGAGAGACAGAGACAGCACATGTAGTCTCAGATGTCTATATATCATTGCCCTATGTATGGATGAAAAACAAGGTAAGATTGAGATTGTAGGATTTAGAGCTAGAAGAGTACTTTAGAAGTAATTCAATGCAACTTCTCATTTTAAGGTTTAGGAAACTGAGAATTAGGAGAGAATATATGACTTGCCAACATACATAGAGGTAGCATGTAGCACAGCTGCGATTTGAACCCAGATGTCCTTATTCCACATTCATTTCTTTTTCCCACTGTACTATGCTGCCTCTAAAATTCTTATTGATCACATTTTTAAACCAGGAAACTGAGACTGGGAGTGACTGAAGTATATCAGTTGCTTGAATGAGTATCTGAGGCATGATTTGAACTAAGATTCAGGATGCTTTCCATTCTATGATAAAACTTCTCAAATCCCCCCAAAAGTAGTTATTCATGGCTCAGTGTCAATATGGCAGTAAAACACCTTATAAACTGATAGTGGTTATACATCAGTTATTCTTATAATTTTCACTGATTCTGTTACTAAGCAGAGGGAATTGGGCTCAATCCATGCTGACCATCTGTTATACCCTGGAAGCTGCTTCAACAGATAATAAACATCAAGGAACCTTCTATTTGAAACATGTAATGCTATGTATCAAGGGAGATATAAAGCTAAATAAAAAGTGAGTTCTGACCTCAAAAAAACAGAAATTTATTATGGGAGATAAGACATATACAAGTAACACTTATGCATAAAACATATACATAACATAGAAGGTGACAAATGCATAAGATAAACGGGAACAAAGTATGATTATTAAATACCACTCCTAACTGGAAGAATCAGGAAGCTTCCTTGGAAGAACTGGCATTTGATCTGGGTCAAATTGTAATAGGTAGATAGGATTTTAAAAGGGGGAGATGAGTGGGGAGAGCATTCTTAACGTGAAAAAAGTGAAAAACGGCATGGAAATAAGAAAACATAGACCATAACCATGGAACAGTGGATTTGGAATCATGTTCAGTTTAGATGGAGCATTGAGTTAGTAGTATAAGAATGAAAATATAACTTCAAGTCAGATGATAAAGGGTCTAGGCAATGTGGAATAATGAATCTAGAGAGCTATCCTCAAACTCAGGAAGACCTGGGTTCAAGTACCCACTTGGACACATACTGACTCTGACCCTGCTTAAATTGCCTAACTTCTTAGTCTCCCAGACAACTCTCTAAAAGTGTGAATCACAGAGAGGTACTCAACTGCATCATTGGCAGTGGAAGATTTTTTTCTGGAGCTCCTTACACTGATAAGATTATATATGATTTAAAAAATGTTTACAGCTGATGGTAGATGTCTTTCCCTCACTCCCATCCCCATGTACTCATTAATATGTGAAAAAATGACAGGGAAGAAGAAACCTTTGCTAGGGTGGGGGGACAGGATGTATGAATATTAGCAAAAAATAGAAATGGAGACCCACACAGTACTTAAAGCTACAAATTCCTCTTGACTGTCAAATCCATTCTACTATACCTAGGGGCTTTTGATTTACTTTATGTTATTAATCTCTCTCTGCTTAAAATCTCTGTTGCTTATTTACTTAAACTGGCTTGGGAGAACTATGGCAAAATACATCTAAAGTGTTTGTGATCCCCTGGAAGTTCATTACCTACACCAAATCTTCCCTCCCTGTTATAGCCTCCCTCTTCCCTGATGTATTTCTCAGCAGACTCACACACTCCCCAAATCTTTATCCAGGCCATGAATAATCATATAAATCAAACACCCAGGATTACCAGCCTCTAGTTTCTTAATAGAAAGAGGATAAATGATAGCAATGGAATCTTTCCCTTTAGAATGTAAGTCCCTTGCAAGTAGGGATTGTTTTATTCATTGTATTTATATTTCCAGAATCTAGCATAGAGTCTGGCATCTAATAGATTTTTAATATATGCTTATTCAATAATTGATTAGTGAAACAACAGCAAAGGGGGAAGGTTACAGTCTTTTTGGCTATATGATAGCCAGAACTAAGAGCTACTAACTCCCACAAAAATTGTCTTTTCCCCTTTCAGATTCCCTCCCTGTCATGGAGAGGAGGACTAGGCAAAACTTGGGAAGAAGCAGTAGCTGCCAGACAAGTTGGCTACTTCCTCCTTTCTGGCCTTCATGGAAATAGTCTAGGACTCTGAGGACAAGTGCACTGGGAATTGGAGTACTTCCAAAGACCACCTGCTATGCTTCCAGCCTTATCCTCACAGCCATCATCCAGGTAAGCACCCTTGTGAAGATCTGACTTACTTGTTAACTGCCATGTGCTACATCCCTGCTTCCTCAGCTATGCACAAATCCTTAGCACTGTCAAATAGTTCAATGTTAAAAATGGTTATTTCCGTTAGTGGAAATAACATTAAAGAAGATGCATTACCATCTCTTTGTCATTTCATTCTAAGGACTATGGGGCCTTTATATTTGACTTGTTCCATGAAACCATATATATGTTGTCTCCTTTTATTACACTATGAGATCTGGGAGAACCAGGACAAAATTGCTTGTCTATTTGCTTTCACAGGGCTTAGTAGAATGCTTTGCACGTAGTAATCACTTAGTAAATGTGTTTTCATTCATTCACTTCAAACTTAGATAGCCTTCATCTACATACGAATCTGACAAGAATAAGGCTGAGCAGGTGATAGAGAAAATGACCTTGCCGCCCTAGGTTCAGTTTGTCTATGTGACTTTTCTCTGTTCCTCATCTATCTGAGAAAACACTTTGGAAAAATCTTGGGAACCCTGAAGGCATAGAAGTTATTAGGCAAACAGCAAGTATGTCTTTCATAGACCTGGCCATCCAATGTGAAAATATGGGTGTTATAGTGACTATTTGCCAGAAGCTAGGTTGAAATCTCTGAACCCCTGGGTTAGAAAGAGAAGTCCAAAAATGATTAAGCCTAAAGTCATTAGCTGTTTGCGAGGACAGTGTTCTTTATTGTAAGGAACTTGGCATCTGGGCTTAAAAATCTCCTGCTATAGAAAAGGGAGGCTATGCTGTGCAAAAGAAAACTTAATAAAAATAATAAAAATAAAGCTTTTGCTACTTCTAGGGCAAGATTATTGTCTGTATTTTCTGAAGAAGCTGGAACATGCTTACGCATATGCTTTAAGCTAAGAAATCTTGGCAGCATCAGTTCTTTCCTGAGGAAGAAATAACCAAGGATTTCAGCTGAGCTAGGAGCTAGAGGCAGAGGAGAGTACAACTAAGCCACAGTCCATAAGAAGCATATCCTTTGGAGAAGACTCTAACTGATATGTGAAGTGGATCTGCATTCAATGGAAACTTAAAATCAGTAGGGAGCAGGTGAAGAGATCTAGCTAGCAGACATATAAGAATGATGCCTTTACCAGGAGCATGATGGGAATTGTTAAAAGACATCAGTGGTCCAACAGCATTAAAAATGAGTTGCCTCTCTACATGTGTGCCTTGGCCACAAATGGTCTTGATGTTTGTGCTTTTCCATGTGTCTTCATTATTATTATTGATGTTCTGTCTATTTATGTGAGTGTGTGCCCTATATTTATGGGGATAAACATTTAGTTATTACCTTTCTTACTGTATCATTTAATTAAGTGCTTTTACTTTGAACCAATTGTGTATTCTGATTATTAAAGATAAACACATTAATTAGGGCTTTAAAGTTCTGGTTTTAGAAGTCCCCCAAATTACCTTGGATCTGGAGTAGTTATCCACTGGGGAACCTGTTCCATGAATTGGAAGGTTGTGCCCCCAACTGTTAAATATTTTTGCCAGTATTGTGACATTAACCAAATTTAGGTTAAGACTTATCTGGCCATGTGAGGAATTAGTATGTCTTTGTGAACATTTTCTAGGTAAATAATGCCTTTTTGGATGACTGGGAAACAATTTCTATCATTATTGATATTATATTCCTCTTCCACATCATTGGCTGAAGATGTGTGGAGATAGGAATCAATCAATGCTTGTGAGGATATTTGTGTGTAGAGAAGTTATCTAAAACTAAGCTACCATGAAGCTGGGAGCAAAAAAAAAAAGAGGCATTTAGAGAGATGCTGGAGGATGAGGTTGATTGACCTCACCAACAGGCATTAACTATGTCATAATTTTGCTACACATCATTTAGTTCATTCCATGGAGTGAATACAGCATTGGACAGCTACATTCTTTGATTGAATAAATACTTGAATAACATATAGAAACGAGGGCCTTTGGGTTGTGGGTGACATCATTAGTCTGGTGAAATTTCAACATTTAAAAGAGTGAGAGCGAGTGAAAATGTAAAAAGGAGAGGCAGTAGTATGCATTTTCTACATAGAAAAAAAGGAAGGAGTATAACGGCTATCAAAAGAAGCATGATATAAAAAAGAGATGGGAAACTCTGTACAATGGTTTTGTTTTCCATAAAACAAAGTGTGCTTAAGGAAAATATTAGATAGTTGGACATATGAAGTCTCAAAGTGGGCTTCATATTAACTCAAAAGACATGAAAATGGAAAGATATTATGTTTCATACCTTTGTCCAATGCTAAATGATGATTGAAGTTTTCTGATGCTCTCCCTACCCCAAGATCCATAGCAACTCTTAAAAGTGACACACATTGAATTGATGATGTAGATAACTCTATGTATATTTCATTTATATTTATGTATCCATGGTCATTAGAAATTCAATTTTATTTAAATGGTCAATTTCTCAGGACAATATTTTTTGCTTTCTAATTTTCAATACAAAATGCACAGAGCACATTGACCCCATATGGAAAAGAACTATAGTGAAATGTTTTCATTATGCTTTCTTAAATGAAACACAACATAAAAGGTGGCTATAAAATTAGAAAAATAATGACTTTGGATAAATGAAGACAAAGTTATAGAACCTTGGGGGTCTCATTTTACAGCTACTGATTAAAAATAAATTGTTGATACTATTTCAAGGTGAGTACATAGCCTCTTTCAAGTGTATAGTCTTCTCCTGATAGCCTAAATTGTGCCTGTGTTTTCCAAAAATATATATTTAGTTAAAAATATAGAAAATGAATACATTTATTTACTACTAATCTGATATGGTCTCCAACTTTCATTCAGGTTTAATGGGTTTTGGCAAAGAAGGCTGGATATAATATTTAAGCAATAAAATGTTAGAGAGATGATAAAGAAAGGAAGATGGTTAGAAAAATCTTATAGTGATATGGTTTAGAATCATTTTATGTTAATGTTAATACCTCTGTTGTGTTTATATGTCATCCTTTGAAGCAGAGAAGGTAATTTATGTAAATACGTTTTCATTCACAGTAAGTGTTGCTTTCTTATTGCATCTTATTACATTCTCTTACATTGAAAGTATTGCTCATTTTAAAGAAATTTCTTTTCTTCCTGATGTTAGTGTCTCTTGTTGTGTCTGCTCATATCTACACAATGGCAAACAAACATTTAGAAAGGAATAAACCCTTGAATACCAATATGTAAATAGTTTCTAAATAATGGAGTAATTAGCCCTAAGTTTGGGTAGAATTGCAAATATCACTGATAGGACAGGGTGAGATAAATGGGAATGGGTGGCCTTTTCAATCATACAGTGAAAGACAAGGGAATACCTATCATGCATACCAGTAAAGGAGGCCATCCTGGGATGAATAAAAATATAAGATGTTAACTTTCTATATCGACCTAATAACAAGCATTGATAACTTCTCTCTCTCCCCTTTCCTATTTCGTTTTTACTGCATATAGACAAGTAATGCTAACAACATATAAATATTAGGAGTTATTAAAATTAATGCTGTATAGGTAAAATATTTACAAATTATATCAAAAGTAAATTTGATGTGTTATTAAAGAAGATTGTACTTAGATACTGATCATTCCAACATGCTTAATTTTATGACTTGTTTCAAGGCAAAGGATAAACAAACTTCCAAAAAACTCTTTTAGTCATGGATTTGTGATTTCAACTAAAATTTACATACATATTTTTAAAAATATGATTAATATTGAGCATATTGCTTCTTTAAAGGATAAACAGAATAGTTAAAATTTTCATTCAGATAGCTGATATGAGGAATCCATATACTCTCTGATACTTTACTTCCTTTTTGTTATATTATTTTCCCAGGTAAAAATTACAGGAAATGCAAAAGATACTAAAAATTATACCTTTTTTCTTCATAGATATATCATAAGTGGGATAGAAAATCCCTATATTTTATAATTTACACGCCTATGTTTGTGTGTGTACATATATGTGTGTGTAGTAACTATCTTTGCATGTGTATGTATATAAATATATATATGTGCATATATAAACTTGTGTTAATAATGAAAAAGTATATATTCTTTCAAATAAAAGAAAATAGATTTTTGTTCACCACTACAATGTTTAAGCAGGAGGCAGATGACCATTTTTTGAATAGGATTGTCATAGAAGGACTTCCTCCAATGAATAGAGTTCATACTATGAGGCTTTTAGGTTTCAGAGTATGAAGATTTAGATATATTATACTGAAGTGACTTCTAGACTATTTAACATCCCCTATAGTGACTGCCAAATTACATCTAAATATGCCTAACTTGACTTGTTAATATTTGATAACTGGTGGGCAAGATGCTGGACAGTAAGAGAAATAGTGTTTTCTTCTTTGAGTTTATACCTTTGAGGTTCTCATAGTTTTTTTTTTCATTATTAGAAGTAAGACAGTATCTGAGTAATAGTAGAAGTGTTAATAATAAAGGCTAGACTTGTGATTTCTTTAATATAGGAAATTACCTCTATCAATATAAGTCAACACCTTTCTCGTGAATTATAGTCTTAGAGAGTTATCTATAGCACTCAGAGGTAAAGTCACTGGACAGGAATCATCCAGAATGTGTCAGAAGCAGTGTTTGAGCCTAAGTCTTCTTGATTCCAGTTCTCTGTCAACTATGCCACACTGATGCTCATTGGAAGAAGATCCATCCAAAACTGAGCTTTGCCAAGACTGTCCACCACAGTCTACTATGGCAATGGAGCTCGAGATAAAAATCATGATGGAAAGAATGCTATGTTTGGAGTCAGAGGACCTGGGTCCAAATCATGTAACTTGTAACTTGTTGTGTCTCTGGATCTCAGTTTCCTTACATATAGGAAAACAAGGGTGCTGGTACAGATATTCCCTTAATGCTCCATTCTAAAACTGAATCCATGATCCTATCATAAGAAACAAAAAGCTAGAATGAAGACATTATAATTTTACACATATTAATATTTTCAATATCAATATTAGGGAAAATTAATATAGGTTTTTATCCTTTCATGAATTTGAGATGATAAATGTTTGTTATTATTAAAAATAATAATGTTTCAAATTCTTGAATCTAGGGATTCTCTCTCATTATACTTTGTCATATCCTAATAATGGATATTATATATGATAAGGGACAGCTAGGTGGCACAGTGGATAGAGCACCATGCTCGGTGTCAGGAAGACTCATCTTCCTGGGTAACTTTGGACAAGTCATGTAACCCTGTTTGCTTCAGTTTCCTCATCTGTAAAATGAATTAGAGGAGGAGAGAGCAAACCACTCCAGTATCTTTGCCAAGAAAACCTCAAATAGGGTCACAAAGAGTCAGACACAGCAAAAACGAACAACAACAAAATGTATGCTGAATGAATGGAAATTTATGTTGCTTTAATACTACTTATACAACTTAGCAAACAAATATGTCCCCCTTCTTTAACAGATAAACTGACAGGAAGAGAACATGGGATAAACAAGAGGTATTGTGGTAGATACAATTGACACAATTCTTGACATGGAGTCAAGAACCATTGGGTTCAAATTCTGCCTTTGATAGGATGATTAATTTTCAGCTGAAACACCTCCATCATTGAATCTTTCAATTTATGGATGATTTCACTGAGACCATGAGAGGTTAAATGTCTTAACCAGGGCCACACAGTTATTAGCTGTGTAACTATCTGCAAGTCATTTAACCCTTCCTCACCTAGAAAATGAAAGCTATAATACTTCTCTCACAGGGTTATTGGGAGACCTAAATGAGAATGCATGTAAAGAATTTTAAAATGCTATAAAAGTATTAGTTATTATTGTTATCTACGTTTATAAGAAAGAACCTCTTTCCTCTCCCTGAAGGTACTGAATTTTGCTTATATTATATTTCTGCAATAAATTTTTCCCTTTGAAAAGGGTAGAGGAGAGTAAAAGGGAATAGAAGAAAAATATAAACACATTTTAAAAATCAGCTGACTGTTCATCACTTCTGCCCTAGGAGGTGAAAGAGGGGGTCAACTTAAAGGTATAGAATCTTTTAGTATCATAGTAGGCCATATTAATGATAATAGCTGGCATTTATATATACTTTAAGGCTTACAGTATACTGTACATGTTATATCACTTGATCCTCGCAACAACCCTGTGAGGTATTTATTATTATGACCTTTATTTTACAGATGAAAAAACAAAGGCAAAGTGATTTGACCAGGGTCTCATAGTTAGGAAGCAGCTGGGCAGGATTTAAATTCCTTCCCGACTCCCCAGGTCTTACTCATTGTTACCTAAAAACCTTGATATCAGTATTGTTTCAACCTTATACTCTTATTCTAGCACTAGGAAAAAAAAAAAGGTTCTGCTGCCAAATATGGGGCCATAGCAATGCTGAGATGGAGCCTAGTCTTTACTATCCATCCTTTAAGAATTTTTTGCTTATAGGAATATTAAGAATTGATGTTTTCAAATAAAATCTCTCTGACTGAAACAGAAAGCAAAAAACATCTTGAGCTCTCACTCACCTTTATTAAGTCACCATCCAGTGCAGAAGCAAGCCTTCCTACCAATGCCAAGCTCTCCTTGGAGTTCATGAATGAGCCATTGATTCTAAGTCAATCCCTCTGTGGCAGCTTTTTGGGGAAAGCACTTAGGAATAGGAGAGCTTGTTTTACCAGGTTCAGTACCCATTCAAATGTGGCAAAAGGTTTGCCTTTTCAAATTAATTTAAATTTTATTAAAGACATGTTTGTGGGAGGGATAAGATATATTCTAGTTCATGTGGCATTTGCCTGCATAAGAAACATTGATATTTCAGCTAATTTGGGGGTGTAATATCTCATAGACATTTGCAATATCATCGATTTTTAAACTGATAATTTATTGTATATGGCATCAGAATCAGACCACAAGGGGTCTCTCTTGCTTTAATTTTCTAGTTTTCTTTCTATTAAAGAAACATTATGACAGTCCTGAAGATTTTTTTTTTTTTTGGTATGAGACTTTAATAAACTAATTTTTAAATGCAATGGAAATGCTGAAAAATATTAATGGGTCACATTAACCTGAAAGAAAGGAGTGCAGCCTCGATGCTTTCTGGGGCATCTCATTTTCCTTAGTGAACAAATTTTGTTTACGTAATGCCATTTCTTTAGTCAATGATGACAAAGTTGTATTGAGTTAAGTTACACAAAACTCACTTAAAACAAACGGCATAAGCACCTCGAGATAAATAAAATCATTGCAACTGCCTGCTTCTTGGAGGCTGCCCTGATTCTTTTATGACAAAATGTTATTTCAAGTGTGCAGACATTGAGGATGTATCATTTTTACAACATTAGTCTGAAAAAAAATAACTATGTTACTTTAGCAAAATGTAGCTATTTTAATGGTAGAAAAATGTATATGTTCTCATCTATGCATTTGTTAGCTTCTCTTTGTGTTGTCTAACTATGTTTTGGCCATGAGCCTGTCATTTTTGTAATGCAGATAAGTTTGTCCAATTCTGGTAAGTTAGAAATGGAGACTCAATCTAATGGTTGTGTGGGAATTTAAGAGAACCATTGTACTTTAGTCAACAGAATTTTGGAATTGGGGTTGCTACTGACACTAACTGTCACTGCAGACAAGCCACTTGACCCATCTCAGTCTTTGGCAACTCTTTGAAACTTACCTTTTAAATTTTATATATTATTTTATATATGCTGGTGAGAGAATTTCTCCATGAATGATATAATAAATCCTTGATCTACATCTAAAGATCCTAAAATTGTACTTTCCCTTTCCCCTAAATTGTCCTTCCACCTACCTTCCATAAAGCTTTTGATAGTACCACGATGCACCCAAACATAACCTTAAAATATTGGAGTTCCTTTGTTTCTGCTCTTCCCTGTCACTCATCTCTCATCTTGAATTCCTCCACATTAGAGATTCTACCACTAGTATCTCAAGATTATCTCACCTCCTTTGCATTCTTCCTACTACTACCTAGGTTCATGCCTTCAAAATCTTTGCTAAACTACTGCAACAATATATTGTTTAGTCTTCCTACCTAGGAATGAGACTTTTCTTTATCTTTTTTTCTTTGTCTTTATCTTTTCTTTATCCACCCCTAACCATGAAAGTAATTTTCCTAATGAATATAATATTACTCAGTAATCTCTTTGAAGTCAGGAACTGTATCTTATCCTCCACACCAAAGATAGTCTGGGCACTGAAAGGTCTATAAAACTGAATGCAAGTAATTCATATTTTACATTTGACACTTCATCTCTCTGGATCTCAGATTCAACATTTTAAAATTGCATTGATTGTACTTGAAGGGTTTCTAAATCTATGAGTCTATTAACTTGGCTTTAATTTAACTTTTCAAATCACGGGCTCCCTATTGCTTACAAACAAAATGCAAATGAATTACCTGATATTCAAGACATTAACCTGGCTCCATCTCAAATTTTTAGACTTGTTGATTGCTATTTTCCTTCATGCATTCTACATTTCAATGAAATTTGACTATTTCCCCCCTTGATCTCGATCTTGGTCTATCCTTTCTTACTTCTATAACTTTTACATACTGTCCTCCACACCTGGAATGCCACAACACTTATCACATGATATTTTTCATTACTTAAATTTATTTCTCTCTCTATGTATCATATGCCCCATTAAATTGTCAACAAGGACACTTGTCATACAAGTAGTATGTGAATAAAAGTCTCTCTCTCTCTCTCTCTCTCATACCCCCACCCCCTCAGGCAACATAAGTACTCATACAGCTATTGAATTTGAGTGAATTAATTTACATTTGACATTTTTCATTTTACTCTTCTAAATTACTCCACTTGATCACTTTCCTACCTCTTAAAAATCAGAGAATTGGCTAGATGATCTCCATATATCCTTTGAAATTTGAATCTGAAATCTGTATTTTTGATTCCATTAAACTGGCTTTAGTAAAATTGAAGAGCCAATTCAGATAGGAACTATATGGATATAGCATTGATTAAATACTTATTTTCCTAAGAGATAACAGTACAAAAATACACAAATAAAATGGCCTTTGCCCTTAAGGATCTTATATTCTAATGCAGGAAAATGATGTGTAAATGGAAATTGAAAAAGAGTCAGCTATATGGCTATAGTGTAGCTTGAACCTGGACAAGAAGTAGTATGAAGGCCTGGGCCTCATAATACAATGGCAAAATCTCCTCTATCAAAATCTGCAAGAGGCTCAGGAGTGGAGTCTACATTATTGGTTTGAAGGAGGTGGAGTTTACAGCTACAATAGTGGCATTACATGGAGTCAGCTAGGAAGTGATTCAAAGTACTTTGTATATTTTATCCATTCAAAACTGTAACAGATGAGTTCCCACCTAGGTATTAACTTTTAATGTAGAATATAATTAATTTAAAAGCAAAAGTATTTAGTGAAACAGTAATGGTAGAAAAAATAATGACAATAATAGGTAGCATTTATTTAGCCCTTTAAAGTTTTGGAAGCCGTTTACATATGTGTTATCTCATTTGATCTTCACAAAAGTCCTGTGAGGTACATGCTGCCTATGAGGTAGGGACAAGGTCATTCATGAAAAGAGAAGGGCCAGGGTGGCAAGGTGACACAGTGACTAGAGCACTGGCTCTGGAGTCAGGAGGACCTGAGTTCAGATCCAGCCTCAGATACTTAGCATAACACTTACTAGCCATGTGACCTTGGGCAAGTCACTTAACCAAAACTGCCCTGCCTTCCCCCTCCAAAAAAAAAAAAGAAAGAAAAGAGAAGGGCCACCTCTTCATGTGAAACAGGGATGAAGGAGAAAGTGGAGGAAGATATCGGAATGATGTGAGATTAAGAGTATGGGAAAAGAGGAAGCTCTTGGCAAAGGCCCTCAACTTTTTCAGTGAAATATGAGATTAGGCTCTCAGATAAGAGGGTTGAGAGGAGGGGTGCCATAGAAGACTTAAAGAGAGATGAAAAAGGTTTGGGAAAGTTTCTTTGGTGTGTGGGATAGCAAAGTGATTAGGGAAGTATAAACACAGTTTGTTGCTCCAGAGACTGCACAGTAGAGATGAAGTAATGTGTCAGTGAGACCATTTTGTGATTTTCTCTACCTCTGTTGAGTAGTATGTGAATAAGAGTGAAGGCTTTGGATGATAGCAGTAATTGGAGTAATCTAGGGTTGAGCCTCAGTAAGTCATAAAGGCTTTGAGATAGGGAAGGAAGAAGAGTACAGCCATTGAAAGGTGTTGTCCTTGAAAAGAACTAAGAGGTAGAGAGTTCAGAGGTAAAGATGAAGATGAAGAACAAGGTTATAGGATGCAAGGTAGGGGGATAAGCAGAATGATCAAATATGATCAGACAAAGGATATTTGGAATTAACCAACATGAACACTCATGGGTCATAGCAAGATTAAGAGTGTGGCCATTTCTGTGTGTAGTTAAGACAGAATCAAGGAGTAGATCATAGGAACTGAGTAGACTGAAAAACTAAAGTTAGTGTTAAGCAATTGACCTATAAGTTAGTTTTTGGAATTCTTAAATTTGTAAGTTAGAAACTGTTCCTGTTCCCTCCCCAACTTGTGGGTCATTTAAGTTGGAGTGAGTCATAGAACAGATCCTACTGAAGATTGGAGGGTGAATATCTCAAAGGAACCTTTCCCCTTTATGAGCCAGGAAGACAATGGGACTCCACCCTTAGCCCTTATGTAGCACCAGGACATCCTTCCCCTATCCTCTCATTCCCATAAGTCTAAATGTCCTTCTATCTGCATTTCTCTCCCTCCTACACGTACTTTCTACATTTCGCTTAGGGATCAAATCAACATTACAATGGTGTTGGAATATAGTATAAAATCTACTACTGTATTCTCCCAATCAGAACCCCTGTAATTCCTGATTATATACTGGTGGACACATATTAACATGACTGAGTGATTTAATAAAATCAAACTAATTAAGTGTATTGACACTGATGTTGAATAAATTAAGAAATATGTGTTTAGTGTAAACTTTCAATGAAATAATCTTAGCCAAAAAATTTTAAAACAACGAAATACTTTTATATTTAAAAACACAGGATATACATCTTTACTTGATGAAAAAGAGCAGGTTAATACAGAAACAAATACATTTGTAACTTTTTTGATGGCATTGCTATAGGAAGCAAAAATTGATTTAAGCTCACTGTTTAAAAAGTGACATTTAACTTTAGGTGTGTGCTTCTATTATCATTTTAACATGCTGACAATTCTTTCAATTTCCTTCTTTAAGAGGTTCTGCTTTCATTCTCTTTCTCTTACCCCTCCCCCTTTTTCATTTTAGACCTGGAACAGAACAGAACACAAATGCAGAAGAGAGAAAAGAAAAACAACATAAACTTAAATATTGACACTTAAATATAAAGGAAAGGAAAAAATAGCATGTCATCTGCATAGCAGAACATAAGAGAGGATTCAAAACATGTAGCGATAAATTTTTATTTCAAGAAAGCCTGTATGATGAATACTACAAGTTGTGTTGAGAGCTGTCCACTTTTCTTTGCTTCCTTGTAAGTTTTCTTTTTTTCTCTGGTGTACTCCTTATTTTGTTCTTTTTTTCTTCCATCTTCCCCCCTACCACCCAAAGGATACAAATGCAGATATATTTATGTATAGACATAAACTTTCCCTAACACTTTCTACTCCTGATCTTTATTTTTTATGTTTGTGTATATCTCTTTATTTCCTATCCTTCCTTACTCCTCTACTTTACTTCTACCTGCTGCCTTGACCTTCTTAGCCTACCTCCCCTCCAAGGATCGTTCCCCTATCCTCTCATTCCCATAAATCTAAACACCCTCCTATAATCCACTATAACATATTCTCTCACCTTTCCCTCTAGAGACCCCTCCCTCATCTTTCCAAAGATCCCTCTCTTTCTATACCCACCTTTCTATATCCTGCTTTAACCCATTCCCTCACCCTCCTTTCTAGAGATGCCTTATCATCTCCCCCCATCTATCCCCTTACTGTTTTACTTCTTCTGAATTTGGAAGTCATCTATACTCTTCTAGATATATATGCATTTTCCCCTCTTGAATCCATTTCTGATGAAAGTAGCCTACCAGAATTATTGGCCCTTCTTCCCCATCCAATTCCTCCATGTTGATTCTTCCTCTTGTGCCTCATTTGTATAAAATAAATATTCTTTTTAGATGGTTCTAAATGGTTTTATTTTTTAAAGTCATATCATACTCAGGTGTACCCCAATCTTTCTTATGTAGTATATAATTACTAATGACAATCTAAGACAAATGTTTTAGCTTTTACATATATAAAAGGTAAGGTCAGTCCTTATTGAATCCCTTGTTTTTGGTATATATCTTATGTCTATCTTGGCTATTGTATGTCAAATCTTCTATTAAGTTCAGTTATTTTTTTTTAACAATGGCCTGAAAGTCTGACTGTTGATCAAATGTCCATTTTTTTTCATTCAGAATTATGCTTACTTAGCTTTGCTGGGTATGATTTATCTGTGGCCAGAATCCCAGTTCTTTTGCTCTTCAATATATAGTGTTCTAAGACATGAGGTCCATTAGTGTCTCTGCAGCTAGGTCTTCTGTGATTCTAACTGTGGCACCATCATATTTAATTTTTTTTTCTTGTTGCTTTTAATATTTTATCCTTGAGCTGGGGGTTTTGGAATCTGACTATAATATTCTTATGAGTTTTCCTTACAGGATCTCTTTCAAGTGGTGATAAATGGAGAGGATTCTGGGAAGATGGCAGAGTAAGTCAGAAAATTCCAAACTCTCAAAATTTTCCCCTATAAAAGAGATAAAATAGTGCCTCAAGCCAAGTGAAGTGTGGGTAAATATAAATAAGAATAGAGGCACAACAGGAGTCCTCTAGGAATAATCTAAGAAGATCAGAAGAAAAATCCCAGGAAGAGGTTTGGTCCCTGTGAAGAGTAAACACCTTCAAGCTAGAGTCCCTGTTAACAACAAGCAACAAGCCCTGGGCTTAACTGGTTTGGAAAGCTGTCTTGGTCCCAGTCCCCAGAACTCTTACTCATAGTGAGGGGAGTTGGTCATCTGAGCTGGGGAAGATCAAGGGAATCTCTGCTGACAAAGAACACCAAACTCAGCTGTATTGCAGATAGTGGTGGGATTGAGAAGAAACCAGCACACACCCTATGAGTACAGCAGCAATGGGGCAGAATGCCCCTTGCTGTGGGAAATTGCCAGAGGCTGGAGGTTTGTCTTTGGTTCCAGGATAGAAAGGAGAACTGAAGATGTGGGGCAAGAAACACCATCTCCCATACCCCAGGACTAGAAGTGATTACAAAAATTAAGGTATTACACCAAGAAATGCACCAAGGAAAAGGAATACAACTAGAGATAGTTATTATGGAAATAGAGAAGACCAGGGTTCATATTCATAAGAGGATATTGAAGCAAAGAAACCCTCTTCTACCCCAAAGAGTAATGTCAAATGATCATCTGCCCAAAAAGAATCCATAGAAGAACTTAGAAAAGATTTTAAAAATCAAATCAGAGAGATTAAGGAAAAACTAAAAAAAAAAACAAAAAAACCCCCAGCAATCTAAGAAAAACAAGATTATGAAAAGAAAGTCAACCAATTATTAAAGGAGATCCAGAATCTTTTTTTTTTTGGAGGAGAAAGGCAAGGCAATTGGGTTTAAGTGACTTGCCCAAGGTCACACAGCTAGTTAAGTATGTCAACTGTCTAAGGTCACATTTGAACTCAGTTCCTCCTGAGTTCATGACTGGTGCTCTATTTACTTAGCTGTCCCAAGATCAGAATCTTAAGGAAGAAAATGACACCTTGAAAATTAGAATTGGGGAAGGTGAAGCCAGTGAAATTCTGAGAGACCAAGAAATAATTAAACAAAATATAAAGAATGAAAAAATGGAAAAGTGAAATATCTTATAAGAAAAACAACTGATCTGGAGAACAGATTAAGAAGAGAAAATGTAAGAATAATTGGGACTACCAGAAAGCTTGATACAATAATATAAGAAATAATTAAAGAAAATTATCCTGAAGTATCAGAACAAGCGGAGTGGTAGGGAGTAGAAATAGGAAAAAAAAAAAAACAGTATCAATTCAACAAAGGTTTTGTGAGTATTGGTTAAGTGTAAAATGCTGTTCAATGTTCTGGCCTAGCTCGTGACTTGAAATTTGGATAGGTTTTCTCATTTTTTAGGTTGAAAAACATTCCTATGGCACAGAAACAAATAAACAAACAAAAAGAATGTAAACCCTCCACTAGGAAGGAGGAGAAATTGACTTTGGCATTCAAAGTTGCAAGAAAAGTCATTGTTTTATCAGGGAAAATGATAACAAACTACAAAAGAAAAACATTAAAGTAAAATAAATATGGCCCAGGATATTGCATAATAAAATACATTAACAGGTGGAGATGAATTTTGCTGTGAAACTCAGCAATTGATACTTAAACAGAGTTACAAGGCTGACCAACCTGTAGGAGTGGATACCTCATTGGTACTGTAATGACTATACTATGCGTCCGGAAAAATGAAAGAGAAAACTATACAATTTTTAAAAAATGTACACAGTGTGAAATAATTAAAAGTGCATGAAAATTCTAGATTGAGTTTTAATCCTTAACTAAATTTTCCAGCTTTAGTTTGTCCATCCTGATTTTATAATATGTGGAAGTGTGACCTATGATAAAACATCCCTGTGATATTGTTTATCTAGGAGCACCAGATCAAAGTCATTTGCCTATTCTAAAAGCCCCTGATCTTTTTTTATCCAATCAGTAAGTTTCCTATTTGAAATTTTTTTTGGTGTTCCATTATATATTACTATTGTTTATATCGATCAATTGATACATGGATAGATGATAGATGGGTATATATGTATATATCTGTATATGAGTGTGTGTGTGTGTGTGTGTGTGTGTGTGTCCACAGAGTTATTCTTTAGTCAAATGAGATAAAATGAGGAAACATGATGGATATAGCATTCCCATAACTTCCAAACTCAGATCAATTCCATGTACACAGGTCACTGTGTACAAAACAAACAAACAAAAATCCTCATTTCTCAATAGTGTTTTGAATAGTGATTCTTCTGGTTCTCTCTGGGTTGCAAAACCCAAATCAGGGGTATAATCTGGGGAGATAGCAACCATGTGTGCAAACAGAAAACTTCATATGCATTGAGTCTGATACCTCTGATCTGATATCAGTTCTCTTTTGGCCATTTCTATCTGCACCAATTCTAGTGAATAAAACTGCTGGAACTGGTGAAACCAGTAGCTTTTGAATATAGGAAAATTTAGGAAGTTTCTTTTCCTTCTACCACAATATAGCAAGCATTGAATTTATACAATGTTCATCTTCCAAGGAAAGGCAGTATGAGGTTTAATGGGTAGAGTGCTATTCTTGGAGTCAGGAAGACCTGGGTAGAAATCCTGTCACTGAAATTTAGTGTTTGACCCTGGGCAGATCAAGTAATCTCTCCCTGTTTTAGACAATTCCTTAATATTTTCCTCCTAAGTGATAGATGAGTTACAAGGCTGAAGAAATCCAAACATTCTTCCAAGGATCTCAATGTACTTCATGTTCATTTTGTCACAATATTCCTGTAAGGTTGCAGCTGGTGTTATACTATTCACATTTCATAGGTAACAAAAATATGGGAAAAAATGGAGGAGGAAAGCACATATTCCCAAGCCCCACGTGTATTCAGTTGCAGAAAACATTTCTTTCAGTTTGCTTCTGTAGTGTATGTATCCACAGCTTTACCTATAATTAAAGCTGCATTATTCATACAGCTGCTGAATTCTGACAGGCAGGAGAGAGTGTAGTGAAAATGTGTTATATCTATCCCATGTCAGTTGAGTTCAGTGCTATGGAGCAAAGCAGCAACAAAATTAAGCTGTATTACCTCTGAAAGAAGCCTTTTCTGCTTGTGCGGTATTATTTGGATCAAGATTTTTTTTTCTTCAAGCTTGCCCATCAGGTAATGAGGTGGACTGAAGAAATCAACATCAGCCTTGTCTTTGCCACCCAAGCAGTTCCCGCAAGCGCACTATTGCTCTCAGCTGCTGTCTGAGGAACCACATGTGTGCCTGATCTGCCTGATTTCCTGGTTGAAAACCTCACAGGCTTCTTGTCTTTCTGGGTTTTCAACACTTTAAAGCTAGTCTTTTGCCTTTCAGTTCAGATTCTCATCACTCAGACTCTTCCCTCTCTTGGAACAGGTGAAGTCTTGTCTGAAAACAAGACGACTAAGATCGGAAGAAAAAATTTCATCTTATCCATCCCTCATGCTTTTTCCTCCTGAAAATAAGGTTGCAATATTTTGATGAAATGGTTTGGATGTTAAGAAAGTGCTGCCTGCCATCATATGTGCCAGTATATTCCTGCCCTCACCAGCAGTAACACAAGTTCCTCATGGAGTGATTTAAATTCAGAGTAAGTCTGGGAGGTGTTTTCCATAGCATTCTGTGATGATGTCAGACAACTCATAACACATCATAATTTCCCGAATTGTTTAAGAATGACCAGAAATATATTTTTTAATAATTTAGTGAAATTGGAATAAACAACCAATGAGTCTGAGGGATTCCTGATTTTAGTTTTGCCAGTAATTTTAATTACTGACATTATTTGCTACAGGGATGACAATGTGACTGGGTGGCCTGCCAGTTTAGTAATTATAGCATAAATTGGTTTTATGATTCCAAGGGCTTTCTTTGTGAAGCCGGTATCTCTTTAGGAAGCTAAATGATTAGATGTAACTTCCTGCTGGGTGAATAAATCCTTAGGGAGTCTGGCAACAGGCATCATATACATGTAATGATGGATGAGGAGGGGTCAGACAGCTTAGTATAAAACCATCACAGGGCCTCAGGATAATCTAGGCAATATTTGTCTAAATGAAGCTTGCCAACCTAAAAACATTATGAATAGTAATCAAATTATCCTATGACTGATGTATGGGAAATTTTAAAGTTTATCCAAGTGTTTAAACTACACACTACTGAGCATGCCAAGGACCCTGAAGCCTGAGGAGAAGGCTCAGTGGATTAAAAATGTGGCCTTTCTGGAACATGGATTCGATGTCATTGAGAAAGATGAATCACGTTTTATGCTATACTTCTTCTGGAGACTTGCTCTTCAAGGTTTACTGAATATGTTATATATACTATCTATTATAGGAATCTCAGCAAAGGAAGGAAGGGAACAAGCATTTATTGAACAGCTGTGCCAGGCAGTGTGCTACGTGTTTTACAAATGTCATCCCATTTGATCTTCACATTGAGAGGTGGGTGTTATTTTTATGCACATTTTACAGTTGGAGAAACTGAGGCAGAGAGCAATTAAGTGACTTGCCCACACTCACACAGGTAGTAAGTAGCTGAGGCCAGATTTGAATTCAGGCCTTCCTGATTCCAGGCCCAGTGCTTTATCCACTGAGTCACCTGGCTGTCTCTGTAGAGAGTATCAGCTTCAAAGCCTAGAAAACCTGTATTCAAGTCTCACCTCTGACACATACTGGCTCTATAACTCTGTGGAAATTACTTGACCTCAGTCCCTTAGGAAATTTTCTTATATTTTTAAAACTTCAAAGAAGAAGATGTTGACCTGAGCTAATCGAGGGTTTTTCCTCACCCAGGATTTCTTTATACCAATGAAATCATAGGCCCTTGTCCTTATGTTTTAATTTGCTATATTTTCTACTGCTTTCTGTATTCAGTTTTATTATATATGCTATGGATAAGGTTTCTGTGTGTATACTGAACTTCATAGTTTATATAATTACCTATTACTATGTTTTGTGACAGTTTATGCATGTGTACAATGTATCTTTGCAGATATCTTGGTTTACTCTGACAAAAGATAACAACTATTATTGATTAATTTGATTTATTTTTAGTTTGATTATAGAATTAGGCTGCCTTCCTTAGGAAGAGCTAGTGTTAAACTAGGTCATACTACCATAGACAGTCTCTTAAGTCTAGGTTACCTAGTATAGACTTAGTGAATAGAGAGAGAAGACTTTATAATTTAGTAGCATATAATTTAAAAGAATAAAATAATCATAGAATTGCTCTTTTAGAAGTTTAAAAGTTTCCCTTTCTGGCAGAAAGGGGTGATGCTCTCGTAACTCCAGTTTGCATTTGGGGACATAAAATTTGTAAAACTTGTCATGACATTTTTACCGGAACCCAAGTACCTTCGTTATTGTAGTTATTTGTATGTATATTAACAACACACCCACCCCTAGCTTGCAAATGTTTGTTTATTCTTGTATTCTGAGCCTAGCATAGTATCTTGCACATTCTAGATATTTATTAATGAAATAGTGAAAAAAATCTGAAAATAATTACTCAAATCAGAGATGCTCCACAGATGGAATATCTAATGAAGATTTTCTTCAAAAGGACAGAAAGGAGTAATGAACATTTCAGTTTTCTGTGCTCACCCATTAATTCTTGATGCTCACCATTTTTTTCTTTTGATATAGTTCAGTGCTATTTTCATGACTACTAGAGAGACATTAGAGTCTACTATATTGTAATACATTTCTAATAATATTCAGCTAAAATTTAAGAATCTCAGGCTTAATATGTATATAATAAAATTCATGATCTCTTTTTGCAAACCTACTATTCTTCCTAACATCCCAATTTCTGTAGAAGAAAACACCATTTGTCTAGCCATCCAGTTTTTTAATCTTGGGAGTCATCTTCAACTTCTCACTTTACTTCACCACCAATATCTAATAAGTTTATGTCTTGTCAATTTAACTTCCATAGCATCTCATGAATGCTATCACCTTGTATCTACTCACATGGCCACCATTCAATTATAGGCCTCCATTATTTCTTGCTTATGTTACATTCCTTATCGATGGCTCTCTGATTGGCTGCTTTATAAACATAGTTTGAGTCCAGGGGACTGGGAAGATCATGGTCTCCTTCACAGTAATAGGAAAGTTCAGAAGTAGGAAGTGCTTGGGGGAAGGAGCAAGGAAATAAGGTTAGTTTTGGATACGTTGAGTTTAAGATATCTATCAGACATTCAGGTTTGGATGTTCAATATGCAGTTTGAGTTTGGAAACTGAAGGTCAGGGGAGAGGTTAGAGCTGGAAAAATAAATATAAGAAACATCAATGTAGAAATGATAATTGAATCTATGGGAACTGATGAGATCACCAAGTGAAATACTATAGAACGAGAAGGGAAGAAGGCTGAGGAGAGAGCCTTGGGGAACATGCATGGTTAATAGGAAGGTTCTGAGTCATGCAAAGGAGACTGAAAAATCATAATTATACAGGTAGTAGGACAACTAAGAGAAAGAGGAACCTCATGAACTCTTAGAAAGAAAAGAAGAGAATAAGTATATAGTGCCTACTATATGCTAGGTACTGTGCCAAGTGCTATAGAGAATATAAAGGAGAAGAGGGTATTTGATAGCATGAAGTCAAATAGGATGAGGATGGAGAAAAAAAAACAACATTAGATATGGCAATTACTCAAAATCATTGGTAACTTGGGAAAGAATAGTTTCAATTAAAGGATGAAAACTAGTTTATTATTTATAGAGGAGGCATTCCAGAGATCACAGTGGGAGGGGTAGAGTTGGAGGTTGGCGAAGGGTGTTGAATTGAGGGTGATGAGAATAAAGGAGCAGTCAGTATGGGACCAAGAATGGGATATGAAGAATGGTCAGTTCAGAATCACTGGAATGAAGAAGTAATGATAGGGGAAAGTATGATAAATTTTGAGAACTGAGTTCAATTAGGTTATCATGGTCCACAGAGCTTTAGCTTGAGGGCATAGCAGTCCCATAGAATAGTCATCATCACAGAGAAAGGGGTGGGAAAGTTGGGCTATGGGGGAGGAAGGTAGCTAACTGCTATGAAGTTGTAATTGGTGTATTAGAGTACCTGTGGTGTTATATAACACATGGGAAGCTAGGAAGCCCTCTTAGGCAGGGTCAGGCAAGGACATATTACATTCTAAGTTGTGTGCAACCTTGAAAGTTTATCTAGACTCTCGTTTTGTGCCTTAAAAAGACAGGAGATGAAAATCTCTCTTATTTGCCAAAATTCTGACATTCCTTCCATTGTTGGGCATTTGCAGGGGTTGAAAAAGTGAATAGAATGAGCATTTAGGCAGCTCTTGTGTCAAACACTGTGCTTTTTACACATATTATCCTTTTGGTCCTCACAAGAACTTTGCAAGCAAGGTGTTATTACTATCCCCATTTTACAACTGATGAACTGAGGCAAACAGTGATTAAGTGAATTATCCAGGGTCATATAGCTAGTAAATGTTTGTGGTCAGATTTGAACTCAGGTCTTCCTGACTCTAATTTTAACATTTTATCTATTGAACTACCAGCTGCCTATGTAATAGAGCACAATGCCTTTACACTTAATAGATGGTCTCCTTTAATTCTTATGATCAAGCTAGGGGCAGCCTTCTAGTAATGGATGTTAGCAGTAAGCTTGCTTTGGAATTAGTCAGTTGCTAAGCCTGTGCCTTTCTGGTTTGGTAGGGCCTGCCAGGGATTGTTGTCTGGGGCATAATCTTTCAAGAATCCAGAGATGCTTCAATGAAGCATTCATAAGATTGTAATGGAGGTTCACTATAATTAGTGCTAGTGAAGGCAATCTTGGATCCCACTTAAGTCTCTCATGTTGTTATTTAAGCATGACTCCTTTTGGAGTCCTCTCTGGAGATGGGAAATAGCTTTTCTTGGTACTATGTGAAAAATTAGAGACTTTCCTTTAATCATTCCTAAATCTTCTTTCTTTCCTTTAAGCTGAATAACCTGTATTATTTGAATTTTTCTTCCTAGACTTTGTTTTTTTAACTCTTTAATAATCCTATTTCTTTTTCTTGAATTAATTTAAAATGTTTTATGTATTTCTAAAGTCCAGAAATTTAACAAATAATTCTATGTATCTTTTCTAAAATTATAACATGGCTTGAATTTTTAATCATCTCTTTAAAAGAGGATCTTTGATCAAAATGAGAATGTTATACTTTGTTCCCTGACAAAATCTCCCACTGGTACTGGGCAAAATTCCTATCTTTCTTAATACAAGCAAGGATTCATTTATTTTATTTGAGGCAGCATATCAACTGATCATCCATTTCTTCTCATAGCATCATAAAAAGTTATTGAGCCTGAAATATTGAGAAATTCAATGAGAGATAAGCTGCATTCTTTAGTAATAAAGAAAGAGAGATTCTCAGTATATAACTGGTAAGGAAACAAAAAGAAGAGAGAATCAAAACATTTTAATCCTCCTATGAATTCTCAGGATTAAATTAGCAGCCAAATGGCTAACTAAAAATTGAAGATATATCAGATACTGTTTGTAGAATTAAAGTCAGAAATGCCTAGTAGAAAGCAAGCCTTGTGATAAATGCTAAGGATAACAAAAAAAGGCTTTTTATGTGACAAGCAAAAAGAATATTGATGAAGGGATGCAACTTCTCTTTGGAGGGAAAGAAAATAATAATGGGTGACAGGTTGAAGGTAAAATTATTTATCTATTTTGATTATATATTTTCTACCAAGAAGAATGATTTTCACATAGCACAGAACAGAAGAAAAATGATCCAAAAACCCAAATAAATGAAGAGATGTTAAAAGTGCACTAGGATGCCTTTGATGAGTTCAAGTTACTATTTGGGAACCAACTACAGCCCAGATTCCCAAAAGAAATTATAACTATAATTTTTGAACCATTTTCAGTGACATTCAAGAATTCATCATGATAAATGAGAGAAGTCCTGGGCAAATACTGGCCATTTTTCCAAAGGGTAAAGAAGGAATTTATTATTAAACATACTTCTTTGTGAGCATTTACAAAAGGAAATGATCTCTACGGGTAGGCAGGGAATCATCAAGAAGTCATGTCGGACTAATTTTACTTCCCTTGCTGATAAGGTTACTAGCATGGAAGATCAAGGGAATGCTATGGTCATAGTATGCATAGATTTAAGACCCTGAGAATGTCTCTTAAAATGCCTTGGAGTCAAGATAGAAAGATTTAGGATGGGTGATAGTAAAATTAGGTAAGTTTGGAACTGGTTAACTGAGAAGATTCAGAAAGTTATAGTTAATGGATAGAAGTAAAAGAGAGGGGAGTTCTCTAGTGAAATGCTGCTAGTTTATGCCCATGGTTTTGTTTAAGGTATACTCCTGCCCCCCATTAGTTTAGATAAAGGAATAAGTACCATGCATATCAAATTTACAGATAGCACAAAGCAGGGAGAAATAGCTAATGCATTAAATGAAATAATCAGTACCTGAAAAGATTTCAATAAATTGAGACGAGGGATTGAAGATAAGTCATGAAATTTAACTTATATACAAACAAGCATATATGCAAAGCCGCTTGGTTTAAAGTCAGTCAATTCATTAGTATTGGAGAGATATGATTAGGAAGTTTATATGATTAAACAATTAGGGATTTTTAATGGACTAACATCTTAATATGAATCAATGGTGTGATATGGCAATTAAAAAATAATCTAATGTGAATTTACTTTAGTCATACAATAATCTGTACTCCTTCTATTGACTTAGATTAAAACCTTGTATGAAATGATTGATGCCTTTTAAGAGATTCAAATACAAAAGGATTGAAATATCTAAGGTCAATTGATCAATTTACATATATTTTTAACCCCTTCAATTTGCCAGAGAAGTGCTATAGCATAGTGAATAGAGAGCTCACCTTGAAGAACACCTGGGTTTAATATCTACATCTGACATATACTGACTTTATAGAGCCTCACAAGTCACTGAACTTCTCAATACTCTAGGCAACTCTTAAAGTTGTTCCAACATACATAGGTGGAGAAAGTATCCTTATGTGGGAGTTCCCTATATCAATTAAATTAGAGGTTTGGGTTCTGTCTTTGCCTCTATTTAGGTCCCCTTTCCTATGATATGCTGGGTAGTCTGTTAGGTGATAGGAATACAAGGACAAAAACAAAACAAAACAATCCCTGCTTTCACACAGATTACGTTATATTAAGGAAGCAACATCTATATCTATATATCTCTCATCTATACATCTATCGATATCATCTCTATCTCTATCGATAATATGTTAAATGAATACATTAGGATAAATTGGAAAATCATTAGTAGCTGGAGGTTAGGAAAGACCATATGTAGAAGGTAACAATTGAGATCTGAAGGAAAGTAAGGATTTGAAAAGCCATAGGAGAGGGCAGAGTGTGAACAGTGCAGAGGAAACAGCCAATGAAAGACACAGAGGTTAGAGATGGTATGTCTTTGTGTGAAGAATGTCGGGAAATTCTATTTGCCTGGACTGCAGAGTATCAATAGGAAAAGTGTTTAATAAGGTTGCATCTCTATTGTGAAAGGATTTAAATGTCAAACAGAGGAGTTCACATTTCACTCTAGCTATTATAAGGAGCTACTGAAGTTTATTGAATAGTAGCATGGCAAAATCAAACCTGGGCTTTAGGAAAATATTCTTTGGTTATGTATGATGGGTTATGTGAAGGATGGAGAAGTCCATTAGAAGGATATTATGATAGCCGACTTGGTGGTGGTTGTGCATGCAGAGTGAAGGGGAAAAATGTGAGATTCTGTGGAGAAAGAAACGGTAAGGCTTGGAAACTGATTGGATATGTGTGGAGAGGGAGAATGAAAAGTTGGGTATAACTCGAAAGTTGCAAACCTGCCTGGAAGAGTGTATCTTGAAGAATGGTGGTGACTTTGACAGAAACAGAAAAGTTAAGAAGAGGAACAGATTGGAGAGAGGGAAGGGGAATGACAAATTATGTTTTGTATAGGTATGTGACAGACTGGATAGAGTGACCGATTTGAAGGCAGGAAAATCTGAGTTAAAATCTAGCCTCTGAAATTTACTAGCAATGTACAAACCTTAAGCTTAAAGTGATACAGAAAGTTTGCTATTATTATTGCATATTGAATTTAAGATGCCTATGTCAATCAATAGATAATTGATAAACATTTATTAAGCTCCTATTTTCCAGGCATTGTGCTAAACACTAGGGATACAAAAATAGGCAAAAGAAAGTCTCTGCTTTCAATGAGCTCAGAATTTAATGGAAGGAATAACAAGTATATGATATTCAGTTTGAAATGTCTAATAAGCAGTTGGTGATGCATGACTAGAGATCAGGGGATTATATAGTTATATGGCCGATTATATAGACATAGGAATTGTCTGCATAGAGGCGATATTTAAACCTAGTGGAGATGATGAGTTTGCAAATGAAGATTTCAGAGAGAGAAAAGTAGAGGGCACAGAAAAGAATTGTTTAAAGTATTTAAACAATTAGGAATTGGAATATGGGTGAGATTGAGGAGTGGACAGACATATAGAAGGAGAACCAAGAGAGTGCCATATTATGAAAACTCAGAGAAGAGAGAGTATCCAGGAAGATAGAGTGGTCCCCACTGTGAAATGCTGCAGAGAAGTATAAAAAAAAAAATTGAATTGCGAAAAGGCAAGATTACTTAGAGATCTGGCAATTAATAGATCATTGGTTACTTTGGAGAAAGCAACTTCTCTTGGGAAAAGAGGACAGAGACCCAATTTCAAAGGGTTAAGATGAGAATAAGGAGAAGTGGAGGTAATGGAAGGATGTAGTTACATCCTTCCACTCCCCTACCCCAATTCTTCCTTAGTAATTTGGTTGCAAAATGGAGAAGAGAGATAGTAAAATGACTCATGGGGAAGTTAGGATCAACTGAGGATTGATCAAAGTTTGGAAAGAAGTGGACCTATGTATATATTGTGGTAGAGGAACCAGTGGAAATACAGACTGAAGATTGAAAAGAGAGGAGATAATTGTGGGATAGAAAAGATGGGAGGGGTGGGATCAAGAGTGCCTTAAGAAGGGTTGACCTTAGTAAAGAGAATAGCCATATCTTCATCACTTAATCTTGTCTGGCAATCTCTCCCACTTTACTATAAGTTTCTCAAGAACAGGGACCATGTCTCATTTATGTTTGTATTTTACCTGGCCCCCAATATAGTACTCTATACCTAGTAAGCACATAATTAAAGTTTATTAAGTAATTAGTGAGAGTGTGAAATTTTAAAAATCAAAATTTAAGTAATATATTTGCTAATCAACATATGTTTCATGTACATTTTCAACCTTTTTTTTTTTTTTGTCCATTTTCTTTTACTAGATATGGCATTAGAATCCTCAGGTGCCCAATGCTTTGCAACTGACTCAGACACAGACTTTGTCTCATTTTTTTTCTTTCTCATGTCTGCTTATTACTGAATCGAAAGTTTTTCTCCTAAGAAACTCTGAGAAATCTGACTGTTCTACCAAATCTTACTCATTTTACATGAGTAATCTTACTCTATCAAAAAAAAGACCATTTATTTCAGTGTAACATGGGGCCCGTTCACATGGAGTTGAAATGAGCTAGCTCTTTCTGGCTTGGTCTATAGAATATCTACTTGGTAATTTCCCCCCAAATGCAATTATTCAGAGCAGATGGTTGCAGTTGCCTACAATTGGCAGCTGAAACCAGTAGTCAGCCACCATCAATTTTTGGCATTGTTTCCTAGTCTTTCACTATGAGATGCCTGGGAGCAGGTGGATATTTCCATGGATAATTTCTATCACATCTATTTCTATCATAGAGAACCTACTGAATGCTGTATATTTTCTAAAATAGAGGTTAGTAGTGCTATTCATGGCCATGACAGTAATAATTACAATAATTGTGAATAAACACGCTGGGGAAAGTTTTAGTAAACCTGAATCATGGAGTACATCAGATTATGGTTGTTGTCGATTTGCTCCCAGGAGTTAATGTACCTGGCTAAGAAGTGCATTTTTACTTTCTCCCAGTTGTTTGCTAGAATATTGAATTAAGCCTTCGATGGGTAGTGCCTTTTTGTTTACTGAGTCAATATTTCAGCAAATTAAATGAATTTTATTGACTAGGGTCTATGCTATGGGAAAATCTACGAAGATATTACTTCCTACCTGCATACCATACCATAATCTCTGTCTAAAGAAGGCCACTTTCTTGTCTAATCTCTAATTTAGAGAATAAAAATAAGAAAATTTAACTTTAGTAACAAAAGTTTATTAAGTACATTTTCTATGCAAGGTGCCATGATAGCTAAGAAGTGGCAGTATAGTAGAGAACTGGAGTTGAAGTCAGGAGGAGAAGGAGTTGAATTCTATATTAGATACTTACCAGTTGTGAGAGAGAAGATGCATTCAAGAGAAAGTGAGAGGGGTGGCTAGGTGGTGCAGTGAATAGAGCACTGGCCCTGGAGTCAGGAGGACCTGAGTTCCAATCCTGCCTCAGACACTTAATACTCACTAGCCATGTGACCTTAGGCAAGTCACTTAACCCCAATTGCCCTGCCTTTCCCCTCCAAAACAAAGCAAAAAAAAAAAGAGACAGTGAGAAAGGTTCTAGTAAATTGAGTAGATCCTATATGTTAGCCTTTTGGAAGAAAAAACATAACTAGTATAGGATGGACAGGTATGGATGTGTAGCAATCTATATCTTTAGAGGAAATAGCCACATCAGTGAGGTAATAGATTCATTTGAGCAATAGAGAATGTGAAATTAAAAATTTTATCTTCTGGTGCAGGTTTTCTCCATTATCGGAGAACAGTCACTATTTTGTGTGTGTGTGTGTGTGTCTGTGTGTCTGTGTGTGTGTGTGCGTATACACAAGGGAGCTGTCATAGCATGCCTGAAATCATACTAATTATGAACATAGGCATGTATAAATGCTCAAGATCAACCCTTTATTTTCTTTGTTGTCAGTCTGTGTCATTAGACAATATATAACTCTTAAATTTCAGCTTAAACACCATATTTCGTGCCAGACCCTCCCCTCCCTGATCTCCACAATTGTTAATGCTGCCCCACGTCTATAACCTTGTATTCATTTTGTCTATATTTTGTGTTGACTTATTTTGTATGCACATATTTATATACTTGTTGCCTCCTTTGATAGAATGCAAGGGCAAGGGCACATTCAGTTTTGTCTTTGTACCCTTAGCACCTACCATGGTGCCTGTGAAATATTTTGGACTGGAGTTCATTTACATTGAGAACTTCTGATAAGGAAACTCCCTGTACCAATGTAGGTTGTACCTACTCTGAAACTTAAATCTTCAAGAATATTCTGGTAAATGACAGGTTAAGTGATTTGCTCAGTCACATAGTCAGTATGGGTCAGAGCTGAGATTTGAACCTAGTGCTTACCACCATTGAAGTCAGTTCCCTATGCCCTATCCTTACATAACACGTAACAGTCATGTAACAAATTCTTCACTGATTAATTGACCTCATTACCAAGTAGGTTAAAGGACAGGGACTGAACCCTTGATAAGTCAATTAACTACTTTAAACCTCAATTTCCTCATCTGTAAAATAGTAATAATGATTAGATAGCATGTCCCAGAAGTCTAAGGGTTTCAATAGCTTAAAACTGCCCTAAGAATTCTGGGACATCTATTCACACAGGGTTGTTGTGAGGATCAAATGAGACTTTGCAAACCCTAAAGCTCTACACAAATATTAGTTATTATTGTTATTGTTGTCTACTATTAGTATTATTATTAGAGAGTAGGCAAGAAATACAAATTTTAAAATGACCACTAGACAGCCCCAAATTGTATGTAAAGGTGTGCTGGGACTGGGGAGATACTAAGTTTAGATAAGCCTTCATCCCCTTGGAGCTTATGCTATAATGAAAGAAGAAAACAAACACAGGTAACTGAAGCATAGAGTACTTGGAGGGGAATATTATGAAATGAGGCTCAAAAGGTGAAATTATGAAGAGCCTTGGAGGAGTATGGTTTTTATTAAGGAAGCAGAAGAATTCTGTGAAAGAGTTCATGCCTAGATTAATGATGCAAACCTTAGACATTATGTAGAGTATTCAGAGATGATGATGCATCTGAGAAGCATTGGGATAGTATTCTGAGGGATTTTTTTTAAAGACAAGAATAATAGGCTCAAAGAATTTTAAAATTTCAGATTGGAAGGGAAAGACTTACCATTTCATTTTGCAGACTAGAGAACTGAGGGGCTAAAAGGTACAGCAACTTTCCAAAGATGATAAAACTAGGTAAGTGTCATAGCATGGGCTAAGATCTGGTCTCCTGGTTCACAGTCCACTGCTCTGAGCGGAACACCAATTGGCCAGGGAACCAGTCCCCTTTGCCTTTATTTTCTTATCTGAATGAGTAATTGTGACATCTGTCTCAAAATGAACTTCTCAGGAGCACATCCCAGCATCTTCTATCAATTTCTTCCTTTCTAAATACTACGAAAGAAGTCTGTTAGAAGCTGCTTGGGTGAGATGAAAGAGATTAAATGGGGAAAAAAATGCCTCTGATATTCTGCTTGCACGTAACACAGAGGAACAAACATACTTTGTCTCTTTCTCAATTATTACATGTTTTCTAGGAAAGAAATTACCCTAAATTAAAATAAAGTGATTGGCAAGGAAAATATGCATGTTTTGTGATTACTTAGCTTCCAAATAAACTACATGAGAATATTTTAATTTTGTTCTTCCTCTCTATATCTATCTTTCTATCTATGTATCTATGATGTAGTCCCCTCCTAGCTTTCCAATCTTATCCCTGTTACATGGTTTTTGAGCCAGTGACATGGGTCCCTTGGCTGTTTCTTTTTTTTTTTTTCATTTTAACAATTTATTTTTTTCCAATTACGCATAAAAATAATTTTAACATATGTTTAAATGTTGTGTGCCAAATTCTCTCTCTGCCTCCTTCCCTTTCCTGTCCTTGAGACAGTAGGCAATTTGATATGACATGTGTAGTCATGTAAAACAATTTCCAGATTAGTTTTGTTTTGAAAGAAAACAGAGCAAAAAAAAAAAGAAAGGTAAAAAAGTTTAAAAAGTATACTTCAATCTACATTCAGACTCCATTAGCATTTTTTCTCTGGAAGTGGATAGCATTTTTTCATCATGAGTCCTTTAAATTATGTTGTATCATCGTTATATTGCTAATAATAGCTAAGTCATTCACAGTTGATCATCATACAATATTGCTGTTACTGTGTACCATGTTCTCATTTTGCTTACTTTATTCTGCGTTAGTTGATGTCTTCCTATTTTTTTCTAAAGTCATCTTATCATCATTTCTTATAGCACAATAATATTCCATAACAATCATATACCACAACTTGTTCAGCCATTCCCAATTGATGAGCATCCCGTCAGTTTCCAATTCTTTGCCACCACAAAAAGTTCTGCTATAAATATTTTTTACAGATAAGTCTTTTTTCCCTTTTAATGCAAATTTCTTTGGGATATAGACCTGGTAGTAGTATTGTTGGGTGAAAGAGTATGCACATTTTTATAGCCGTTTTAGGATTGCTCTCCAGAATTGTTGGGACCTATTCACAACTCCACCAAAAATGCATTAGTGTGCCAATTTTCCCACATCTCCTTTAAATCATTTTCCTTTTCTGCCATATTAGTTAATCTCACAGGTGTGATGTGGTACCTCAGAATTGTTGTAATTTGCATTTCTTTAATCAATAGTGATTTAAAGCATTTTTTAAATATGCTTTTGGCTGTTTCAAGAATCAGACATTTTATCATTTGGCCTCTGGCATTTTCTCTGGCTGTCCCTCATGTTTGGAATGCCCTCCCTCCTCTATTCTGGTTTTTTTTTTTTAAGTTTTGCTTTTTTTGGAGGGGAGGATGCAGGGTGTTGGGGTTAAGTGACTTGCCCAAGGTCACATGGCTGGGTACATAAGTGTCTGAGGCCAGATTTGAGCTCAGGTTCTCCTGACTCCAGGGCTGGTGCTCTATTCACTGTGCTGCTTAATCACCCCCTATGCTCTGCTTTTTGACCTCCCTTCAAGTTCCAACTAAAATCCCTTCTTTTTCTGGCAGCCTTCCCCTCATAATTCTAGTGCCTTCCTTCAGTTAATTATTTCCTATTTATAAATTCATTACATGTTGTCTTTTTATATCCACCCCCCCAGAGATTAGTATAGTACCTGGAACATAGTAATCCCTTATTAAATGTCTGTTGATATCTATCTATCATATATCTATCCATCTTTATGATAGGTCTTGGTTTGTGATCATATCAGTGTATGGAATTCAGTATGGAAAACTTCTCCACTGACATCAACTGGTGACTGTCCTATAATTAGATAATTCTTCTGGTCAGCAGGAGGTTTTATGACTTACGTGTGTTTACTTACATACCTAGTTGTCAGAGGCAGGACTTGAATTCACATATTCCTGATTCCAGGGCTGATCGTCTCTCTACCACATCAAACGGCCTCTAATTTTACACAAATCATCATTTATGTATGCTGTTAACATTTCTTTTCTTTATTTCATTCTAAACCTTAATTTCAGTTCTTCATATCCTAAGTAAAAGGTTACCACTTACAAATAAAGTAAAATGAAACTGATGACTCACGAGCATGCAAAATTTAAATGGAAGCAGGACAGCAAAGTCTAATTCTGTATTGTGAAAAATTTATGATTTTTGCTCAAATGGGCTATAGCCACTGGATGACATTTTGTTAACACTAATGTTTTTATTATCTCAAATTCTATTGTGCTGCAGATTTACAGTTATTTTGCAGGTGGCCTCAAAATCACAAATTGGAGGACAGTAAATATAGAGACATTCGCCCCTTGGTACACGTTTTTTTAATGACAATTATATTTTCAAATGAGCTTAATTAGTCAAACCCATCTTTGTAATATTGGAAAGCCAAAGAGCCGAATTATCTTTGGTTATTGGCTTAGTGGGAACAAACAATGATTATAAAGACTGAAATGCTCTGGAAAAAATAGTATAGAGTCATTTTATTTATATGACTGTTGATTTATCTTCAGACTGAGCCAGAACAATTAGAATTTCTAAGAGTATTAGCAAAGCTCTTTAAGACACTGTTATTCTTAATAATATAATCAACCCCATTCTCTCAATTTGAATAGTGGTGCTGTTATCAGAACTGTAACTAGCACCATTAGTACTGGGTTCAGCACAAATCATGGCTAAAGGAGCGTACCCTTAACTCAACTTTTTAATCTTGGTAAGTAGGAACCACTGATTAACTAGGGTATATGGTGATGTGGGGGCAGGGGAGAGGGGAAGACAGTAGATCAAACAGTGATTTCCTATTTTAATTCATTCCTTCTAAATTAGTGCTACTCTTATTTTTTTTTCCTGCTTCTTAATCATTGCATGTGCTCTCAACATCCTCTTTATTTGGCACCCTTTGAAAGCTGATCACCTTTCTCTGTTTACTACTTTGACTTGGCTCTTTACCTACATATAATATGTAGACTTAAAGGGGAAGGAGCTGATAGACCAAAAGGAGATTGTTGCTGCCTACTCAGTACAGAGAGTCTTCACTCTCATCAAATTGAAGTCACCTTTACCTCTATGTAGTCATCATATGCTATGACTGCTATGACTACTGTGATTGGAGAGCCCATGATATTCTCCTCCATTTAGTAAAGTACTTAGATGCAGGGGTGATTATTAGGGGTAAAACAGTCTGCTATTTTCTGTTAGCTTCCTTTGTTCAAAGGGGAAAACAGTGGAAGGAGAGGGGAGAAGGAGCAAATTAAGAATTTAAGTTAGAATGATCCAGTTACTTTAATATGCTTGTATAAATTATTACAGCAGTCGTTCTTCAGTAATTGGTATATTTTTTAAATGTTTAGATTTTAATGTTATTTACAGTGTTTGAAATGTGAAACCACTTTTTTCATTAAAATACAATCATTTTCTTTTGAGCAAAATGAACAAATTGTCAGCGTTTCATAAAGAAGACAGATAGATGCTGGCTTGAAAGTGTAGTTGTTTGGTATGGCTGCTACAAAAGTCTTACTATGATAGTTTGGTGTAGTGGCAAGAGCACTGGGCTGGAAGTCAAGCTGTCTGGGTTTTTGTTCCATCCCAGACCACCCTGACCTTATGGTCTTGGACGGGTATAATCTCCCCTTTCTATGTTTAAGTTTATTCACCTATGAAATGAGAGGCAAGATGATTTCTACAATACCTTCCTTATCAACAGGCTATTTATAAAGACCTAAAGTGGAAAGCACAATGAACTTAATATCTAGAGACTCTCGAGTTTGATCTTACTCTGACACTTATAAACTCTGTGATCATGGACAAATCAGTTAACCTCTGAGCCTCAGCTTCCTCATCCATACAATGGGGATAATGATAATATCCAGAGCTATGACTAGTTATTCTAATTTTTTTTTGCATATTTTTGTACCAAAAAGAGCAGGAAGAGAAATTTGTACAAAATTTGCCCTTAGTTCAGTATATATATATATATATATAGATAGATAGATAGATAGATAGATATAGATATATATATAGATATATATGTATAGATATATATATGTATAGATATATATGTATAGATATGTATGTATGTATGTTGGGATGGAGGATAAGACACAAAGCTTCCTCAAAAAAACGAGACAAAACAAACAAAAATGGCACTAGGCTACTGATAGGAAATGTAGAAAAAGATAGAAATGTAAATGATAAAAATAATAACAATAATAAAATAATAATAATAGTAATAAATAATAAAAAAGATAGAGATAGAAAGGAAAGAGAGTGGGTAGAAAGAAAGAAAATGAAGAAGCTTATTTCAGTTGGCCACCTGGTAGCTTCCCATTTTAATTCGTTACTTTTGTGTTGGTGCCCTGTAGAAAAACTAATTTTGTCCCCCTTGTATGACTTCCCCATTAAAACTCTGATATTACTTACCATGCAGGTTTGTTGTGAAGCTTAAATGAGATAATATATATAAAATCACTTGGAAAAATTAAAATAATAATAAATATATGTGAGGTATTACAAATGTAATAGTGTCAAGTGATTAACACTGGACTTGAGTTTAAAAGTCCTGGGTTTGAATCGCAGCTCAGCTTTTACCATGAGCTTAAGAAATTCCTTTTACCTCTCAAGGCTCCAGGTACCTCACTTGTAAAATGTATATTGAAATAGATGATGCCCAAGGTTACTTCTAGCTCTAAATCTTATAATATTTCCCTTTTCTTAATTACTCTTTCCATTATTTGTTTTCTATAGATGGTAACCATACACCTTAAACTTTCTCGGGACAATTCCAATTTCTAATATTATTTCTCATTCAGAAATCTGAAAACAGATTCTTAGTCAGACCATACAAATTGGTTATTTTGGCTCAGAAGATGTTATCATTATGCTTCTGAGCCTCCCCCCAGCCCCTTTACCAAAGTTAATAAGGGATGATGGAGGATAACTTTCTTGACTTTTATCTATATTTTCGGAAGTTGTCAGTCTTCTCCTATATGAAATCTAAGATGGGGTGGGAAAAGCTTCCCCCCTTCAAAAGAATACTAACAGAGAATTGCTACACATAACTCACTGTAATAATCATAACAATAATAATGAGTACAATTTATGTAGAGTTGTAAAGTACTTTATATACAATTTTGTCCCTCAAATTCCATGGCAAATGAATGAGGTAGGCACTACAGGTATTATTTTTCTCATTTTACAGGTGAAAAAAAGTAAAGCCCAGAAAACATTAGCTGTTTGCTCATAGTCATATAACCAACTAGTAAGTATCTGTGGTGGGATTCAAATCAAACATCTCCTGGTTCCAAGGAAAGTTTTGTATCTATCACACTAAACTCATCTCCATCCTTCTCTCTCTGTGAGTCCATGGAAGAGTTAGGGTTGGACAGAGAAAATAGACATGGAGTTTAGAGACTTAGACATTATTTCTAATCATTGAATATAAATGAAATGTCAGGTTTAGAAGAGAGGGAAGGGAGTTCATCCTTTCAGTGCTTTTGTTAAAAAAAAAAATAAATGGAGAAATGACTTTAAATGTTTTTTTTTAAATCAGCCTTATGTTATTGGTGCTGTCAGAAGTGATTATTTATTTGTTTGTTTGTTTACTGTCACAAATACACCAAAGTTTTATATAAAGGAATTTTTTTTTTTAAGAACCATTAATTTTAGGTATAAAGGACCCTGGACTGATGATGAAGAAACCTGAATTTCAGTTCTGTCATTAAATTTATATTTCCATAGTTGTGTTACCTTTGGTGAATTATGATCTTTTGGGACCTTAGCCTCTTCATTTGTAAAATGGAGATCTTGACCATTTTTTCAGGCTTATTTTGCCCCTGAACTTGAACTAATAGATATCAAAACAATTTGTAATTGTTTTGTTTCTGTGTGGCAAAAACTCTATAAATGCTAGGTGATATTGGTATATAAAAGTGAATGACTAGGCTATCTAAATATAGAAATTATAAATTTTTTATATTGAGGGCTGTATTTTAGGCTTTCACATGTTTAATAAGAAAAGTCAGAATTCTTCTGAGTTATACCTACCCATTTTTCATCTCAACCTAAAATAAACCTGATAAACCTTATACAGAGCTTGGAAATGCAAACCTGACCTTGCCTTACCTTCCTTTCTTGAACTTTAACTTTATTTCCCATATTGAATGCCATTAGAGTTGAAGAATAATTGAAGCACTTTTGAAATATCTAGAATTCAGGAGGCAGGAAGCAATCCCTTAGAGGAAACATAACTTTTATTACTGGGGAGTTGGCAGTTTCCATTTCAATATTTCTAAGCTATTTGTTGAAAGAGAAAATAGATTTATGAATCTTGAGATGATAGGAAGAGGGCTCACTCTAAATTCAAACAGACTATTTTCTGAATGAAAACTTAGCCTGTTTGAGGAAAAAAAAATGGAGGTCAAAGAAAAGTATTGACTGAAGATTGTTTATAGTTAGTTGTAGCTAATACCACAGTTTTATTGCATTGCTATTATCTCCAAAATGAATGGTAAAAATAGGAAAGCTGGCAAAATGATTCTAAACAAATTGAAAATTCTTCTTGCATTAGGGTCACCCATGAATTTCCTTGGCAGTATTTTGACTACTGCAGTGTGTGGTTTTCATAGTTCTATGAATTTATAATCTTATCATTGCATTTACTTCTCTGGTACAGATTTCAACCTACAATTATAGAATGAGAAAACAGAAAGAAGAAATCCTTCTTAGTCTATATAATTCTTGTTTATATCCTTCCATAAATCTTTCATAAAGATCTGCTAAAAATTCTGCATATCTTCTCCTAGAACTATAATATGTCATGGATATCAGTACACTACTTAGGGTGTCTATTAGTTATTCTTTATTCTCACTAAATGAAGCATCCACCCCCTTTTTCTGTAATGCATACCCTTGAAGATATTTTTGTACCATTTTTTAAAGCACACATCGAAATTTGTTTTATGGTGGCTAAGATGCCTTGTAAAATTTTTTTTTTAAGATTATTTAAATTTCTCCCTGAAGAAGTAATTTTCAGAGTCAATGTCTTTACCTTTATCCATTATCTTCTCTTTGAAGAAACCCTGTAGTTTTCAAGGGCTTAATGCAATCATCACAAGTTGTCAGCAAATAGTAGCATTTTGGAGAACTTCTCTCTGTAGAGGTTCTCAACCTTCCTAATGCCGTGACCCTTTAATACAGTTCCTCAAGTTGTGGTGACCCCCAACTATAAAATTATTTTCGTTGTTACTTCATAACTGTAATTTTGCTACTGTTATGAATCGTAATGTAAATATCTGATATGCAAGGTGTATTTTTATTATTACAAATTGGACACAACCCACAGGTTGAGAACCACTGCTATAGAGGGAGTCTCTTTCTCTTCAAATAGAACATCATCTTGAACAGTGATGAACACCTTTGGTGAACATATATCTTTACTATTTTATGTCTTACTGAATATTGATAAAAGTTCACTAAATAGTTATTTCTGCTGTCACAGACGTGAAAGAATCCTCTATTTTAACACATATGGAAAATACATTATTAAAGTGGAGCATGCAAGACTGTGGTCTGCTCTTTTTGAGTGATGTACAGGAGATCCAGACCTATAACTTCTTTGATAGATGGAAAAAAATATCAGTGGAGTAACCCTATCCACCAATGTAAATAAGTAACTTTTACAATTTATCACTGTTTAGGGCAGGAGTGGGGAACCTGTGGCTTGGAAGCCACATGTAGCCCTCTAGGACCTCAAGTGTGGCCCTTTGACTGTGAAGTTTGGATTCAGTCAAATGGCTGCATTTGAGGACCTAGAAGGCCACAGGCTCCAACCCCTGGTCTAAGGGCATTAAGAAATTAAGTGACTTGCCCAGGTTCACATAGCCAGTATTTGGCAGAGTTGGGGCTTATAGCTAAACCTTCCTGTCTCCAAGGCAAGCTGTCTATATTCACTTTGCTATGCTGCTTCCCAGTATTTCCTTCTGTTGTGCAATTTTTAAAACAAATTTAATCAACAAGCAGAAGAGTATTTTTTATCGTCTAAGACATTTAAGGAACTCTAGAGATGTGTTGTTAGAGAATTGTCTCTTGGTGCTTGCCAATTTTCTTCTCATATTTTAATCAAGAACACTTTCTTTGATATGGACAAATATAATTCTCATAAAAATTTACATAGATAAGAAAATAGACACATGATTCATTAATTATTCACGTATTCCTGGTTACCATTTTTGGCATTAAGAAATAGTGATACTCAAAGTTACTATGTTTTTCTTTATCCATTTTATCATTTTCATTGTAAACAGGATTGTTGAAATAGATGACATTGGAGCTGTCGCTTCTATATTCAGGGCCTTCCATCTTTATTTTTTGTTTTAATTTGATATTTAATTTTCCTTTCCTTCTACTAATGAGTAACCTTATTACAAATACAATTGCTTCTGAAATCAACCCCAAAATGTAAGTTCCTGTAAATAATTTTCCAAAGGCCTAAAATTATTCTGTTTCCTCTGTAGTTTTAACTTTAATTATTATGTGTCATACCACTAACTACAAGGTGTTTAATTCATCCCATGATTTCTGGATGGTGACCTAAGTATTCTCTACCACATGTACTAACCCTACTGCCTAATAAATAGGCAATGTGGTCAGTCTCAGGCATTGGAAACCTCATCAGAATTCATCTCTTCCTTAAAATCTAAACCTGCAATGGGAGAAAAGCATTAGCAACTCCCATAACTGGCAAAAACTTGTTAGTGGTAATAGCCATGTACCTTCATAGGGAGCCTCAGAAAAACCAGCCCATTCATCTGTTGCTGAGGCAACAGAAATAACAGAAACAGTTATGGACCAGGAGAAGGCAACATGCTTCAAAACTGATTGTTTCAGCTTCTCAGAAGGAGGAATCACCCTCAACAATGGCACCTTGATATAGCAATTTCAATTAGCCAAGACTTGCAGGAAATCCAACTCTCAATCAGCTCTAGCTAGGAGCTGATCATGCCTTATTTATGAGACACTGCTAACAAAATTAAACAGAATAGGTATGGTGGCTATGATGACCATCGTTAGATTTACCTTTTGAAACTTTTTTATCAGTGTGGTTCAGCTGCATGAGGTTTGACCCACATATGATGACATTTTAAAAATGGGGAAAATAATGAACATAAGTGGGAAACAGATTAAAGCCACAAAAACAGAATCTCCATAGAGAGCAATAACTATATACTTTATTTGGAAAGGAGTTGGTCCACTCCTTAGACTGCAACACTTTAGAAGAGACTTCAAGACAAAAGCTGAGGGAGCTATTTCCAAACTGACAGTGCCACAAAGGCATAGCATGCTTATGGGAAAGAGCCTAAGTGTGCGGTCTGCATTGCCCCTTATTCTACCTGAAGACTCATGCCTTTGACATTCAGCAAGATCTACACTGCCCCAAAACCCCACAAAACCAGCCAGGGCTCAAATTTAGATAGAATTTTAGACAAAGCTCATGTGGCAGTCCTAGGAAACTGTTTCTTCATTGGTGAGGCAAGTCACTTTAAATGAGGGTATTATCTCTAAATTACTTAATAATGAATGGAGAATGAAGATCAAGGACCCAAGAAAATTAACTCTTACTGTACCACAGCAAACAAGCAGCTTGGGAGGGGGACAATGCCTGATCTTTGGGATCAGTTAAGCTTTGCTGTAATAAATCATGGAACATGAGGCCATACTAATTAAACTGGTCACCAGCTCACGCAGATCATCTTCAGCAAGGTGTTTTCAGGGAAATTCCTTACTTTAACAATTTTGTTCACCAATAGTAAGAAGAGAAGGAAGTCATGAGATAGTGAGGTGGTCATTTCATGAGAGTTTTTGAAAAGAAGCTAGGTCAGAAATAAGAACAAAGAAAGAGGCACAGAATGAGGGAATGTAACTCAAATGAATTAAACTTCTGTGATATCAGCAATTTCTTTTTAGTTAAATCCCTTTGTTGAATAAGAAAGACATCAGAATACTGGATTTCAACATGGTAGGAACCTAAATAGTCTTCTAATTTAATACGCTCATTTTACAAATGAGGGAATTGAGATGTAAAGAGAATAAATGAATTACCCAAGGTTCTAGGTGGGAAGTGTCAGACCTGGGACTTGAGCCCAATTTCACTGATGACAAATCCAGTAGTTCTTCCATTATACCACATCGTAACTTACAAAGAAAGTTGATTGTTGCTAAAAGAACTTTATAAAAATTCATCATTTGAAAAAGATGCCAAACCACATAAACCATGTCCTTTATTTTCTCTTGCTGTAATTATAATTATATACAAAATAGGAAATAGGCATCCTTTGATGGTTTATTTTGTGAATTTGGAAAGCAATGCAGTATAGTGACTAGAATGCTAGGCCTCGGATGAGAGAAAAGCTGGATTTACATCCTACCTTTGGCACTGTAGCATCCAGTACTCTCTCTATTACTCTATATAGCCTTTCATGGTCAATTTACTTGATCTCTCTGCTTCTGTTTTCTCAACTGCAAAATGGTAATAAATTGAATAAAATAATAATAAATGTACTAACAATATTATGAGAGGGAGCCCTGGTAGGTAGAGAGGTGGGCTGAAAGACACACTTAGGTTCAAATTTTTCCTCTGCCTGACACATATTAAGAACTGAATAAATGCGTGTTGACTTGACCTCCTGACAGAAAAATAAACAAACAAATAAGCTGGATTTAAGTACTGACTCTGATATATACTGGTTTGTGACTCTGGGCAATTCATTTTAATATCTGTATTCTAGGTAACTCTTTAAGATTAAAGTTGTAAAAAAGTTATCAACCTACAATGATAGAGGGGATTTCCTCTTCTGAATGTCCTCTATATAAATGAAAACCCAGTTCTAGCTTCTTATTTCTATACCTAACAACTGTGCAAGATTGTTGGGAGTCTTAGATGAGAAAATGTATTGAAACCAGTTGCAATGATGATGAGGAGGAGGATGAGGATGAAGATGATGCATTTGTGATGCTGATATAAGAGCAATACCTATATGTAGGAGACCTAGCATGTAGAAATATGTTCTTTACTAAATGACATGCATCATAAATACACAGAAACATATAAAGTGACATATTTACTTATTATATTCCCAAATTTTGTAAGGGCTCTAGCCTATAAAGGTATGTATTATGATGCTTGTTTCTAGGCATACATGCTATATATTATTGAAGAAATGTAAAACTACTAAAAAGAATATATTAAAATACATGTATGTATTATAAATTATAATAGGATTTAATAATTTAATATACAATGAATATATCATATCAACAAATATTTATGGAGTGTATCCTGTATACACTGGTGCATTGTATAATGAGAATTTATTTACTGAAAGTAGAAAAGGCCCAGTCATTGACAAAAAGAAAACCTAAAATAGTAATTTCCAATGCAGAAGCAGACTGGCTAGATATTTCAGAGGAATGATGCTACAGTAGCCCCAGGATAATGAGACAGAACTAGAAACATTGCACATACCACTGACAGTACATTGTTTTGCATTATCAGGGTATCAATAAATGTCTTAAACTGAATTGATCATTAATGCTTCTTAATTAAAGGCTTCCCATAGCTGCTTGGTTTAAGCTGGAGATGGCAGGGTAGATACCTTTGGCCTTTTAATCAGTGTTACCTAAGTCCCATTGTTTCCAAATGTTCAGCATAGTGCCTTGATTGGTATGTACAGGATATTTCATTGCAATTTTAATGGAAGACAAAGCAACAGGAGCAAATTAACTACAAAGAAATAAAAATGCTGTTTCAATATAGAACTCAATAATAAAGGAGAAGAAAGATGCAAAAACATGAATATTTAAACACAATTGTTTCCAAATAGAATGTTTTCCAGAGATTTCCATGACACATCAGCCTTCAGAAATAGTTGGAAGACATCCAATTGAAATTCATCCAAAAAAAGGCTCATGTGCTAAAAAGACAACTGAGGCCAATTTAGTTCAACAGGGATATAAAAGTAGCTTTCAGAAAAAAATCCAAGGAATTCTAATAAAATGTAAAGGATCTGCTAAGGGGGAAGATTAGTGAGGCAATAAAAATAAGAGGAGACAAGTTATAAATACAAAATGGCAAAGAAGAAATAAATGTCAGCACATAAAAAATACTGTCCCTCAAGCAACAAATTGTTTTCATGTGTATATTCAAGGAAATAGCACATATCCTGGTTTTTTATTCTATCAATGATGGTGAAACAGGGAGAGGGGGTGACAAGCTGGCAGACTTGACAAGCACTTGGCAGTCATTGATAAAAATGTCCTGTTTTGTTTCTGATAGGGAACCCAGCTTTGGGTTTTGATTCACAGGTTGTAGGAATGCAGCAGATTTGAGTTTTACGGGTTTTCTCACATGGATTTAGAAAAACAAATAACCTTTTATCCTATTCTATATTCTTGCTAGAATTCTGATACTACTAGGGGAATAAAGTAAGCAAATAAATATGTAAAAGCAAGAAATATAATCATCTGGGGATTAGAACTCTCAAAGTCTGAGTTTCTTGATCTCCTTTTACTTTTCAAAAATAGAATTTTCTTGAGAAAAAAAATGAATTATATTGCAAATTATTTATAGTCTCTAATTAAACTTGCGTTCAACTAAGGGAAGTTAAGTGAAGAGAGGCAAAATAAGTACTAAAATACTTGGACAGTCAAATGGAAACAATGGTGCAAATGAAAACCACGATGGAAATTTAGGGACCCCAATAGACTTAGCAATTGATCACCAGCAAGTAGAGGATACAGGAAAATTTCATTGATCATCAATGATCATCATCATTTAGTACAAGCTAAATATTGTGATTTGGGCAGCTAGGAGACGGTGGATAGAGCATCAGGCCTAAAGTCAGAAAGACTCATCTTCTGATTTTAAATCTGACCTCAGGCACAAGCTGTATGACCCTGGGCAAGTCACTTAACCCTGTTTGCCTCAGTTTCCTTGTCTGTCTAATAAGCTGGATAAGGAAGTGGCAAACTACTCCAGTGTCTTTGCGAAGAAAACCCTAGATGGAATCCCAAAGAGTCAAACATGACTGGAATGATTTAACAACAAAACCTTGTAATTCACCACATATCACCCTGTTCAAGAAGGACAAACCAGATATCAGATAACTTAGTTAATGACAACTGATCCCTTGTTATAAAGGGAATTTATACCATCCTTAGAATGATTGAACTTCTATTCCAGAGTCCCAGCTACATAGTATATGGTCTAACAAGCTCACTAATTTGGGGTATGTAGCCAGTGTGAATTTATTAGATTTTAGTTAGTTCCTGAGGAATTGTCCTAATATATAAAGCTGACTATTTTCCTGAAATTGTAATATTTCACTGAACTCTAGTCATATTTTCATAGAATTTTGTTGTCTTTCAGGTGTTTCAGTTCTGTCCAATTCTTCATCACCCCATTTGGGTTTTCTTGGCAAAGATACTGGAGTAATTGGGCATTTCCTGTTCATTTACAGATGAAGAAACTAAGGCAAACAGGGTTAAGTGACTTTCCCAGACTTGTACAGCTAATAGATATCTGAGGCTGTACTTGAAATTAGATCTTTCTGACTCAAGACCTACTCCTCCATCCACTGTGCCTCTTATCTGCCCATTGCATAATGGAGTCAAGTTCTTATTAGGAATGAAGAGACATGGAACAAAGAAGATATAGAGAACATTGCAAAACGTAAAATAGGTACTTTTGAATATATATAAAATTAAAAATTTTTTGCATAAAGAAAACAAATGCAACCAAAATTATAAGGAATGAAGAAAACTGGTGGAAAAATTTGTCTTCAAGTATCTCTGATAAAGGTCTCATTTCTCAAATATATAGAGAAATGAATCAGATTTTTTAAAAAAAGTACAAGTTATTTCCCAAATGATAAATGGTCAAAGGATATGAACAAGAAGTTTTCAGACAAAGAAATCAAAGCTATCTATAGTCATATAAAAAAAATGCTCTAAATCACTATTGATTAGAGAAATGAAAATTAAATTTATCTTCAAGGTATCACCTCACACTTACTAAATTGGCTAATATGACAAAAAAAGGAAAATGTTGGATGTTGGAGGGGATGTGGGAAAACTTGGACATTAATGCATTGTTGGTAAAATTGTGAACTGATCCAAACATTTTAGAGAATAATTTGTAACTATGCCCAAAGGGCTATAAAACCATGCATACCCTTTGATCCAAAAATACTTCTGAGAGGTCTATATCCCAAAGACATTAAAAAAACAAGGAAAAAGCACCAATTTGTACTAAAATACTTATAGTGGCTCTATTTGTTGTGACTCAGAATTGGAAATCAAAGGGATGCCCATCAATTGAGGAATGGCTAAACAAGCTGTGACTTATGATTGTAATGGAATTTTATTGTCCTATAAGAAATGATAAGCAGGATGATTTCAGAAAAATCAGAATTTTTATTTTGTGTCTTACTTATAGTATGGACTTAATACACACATGATTGATCTGTTTGTGGCATTTATGTCTTTTATCTTGCAGAATCAGCTTTAATTACTCTACTTTGACTTTGTGTATAATCACTCTGTGATTTTTTTTTTTTAATTGGAGAGCTTTTTGGCTTAAAAAGATACTCTGCCATTTTGCCAGTCATGTTTACTAGATACTATATTTAAGGAAAAATCACAGAAAGAAATAAAAAGAAAAAAAAAACCTGTGCTATCATCTGTTCACTATTTACCATTTAATGTTTGTATGATTAAGGTTATCTACCAATTCATGTCTCCATCTTTTATGTTGTATATTCTTGAAAGGATAAGGACTGACTGCTTGTTTGTTACTAAATGTTACATCATTTGTGTAAGGGCAAGTATAGACTATTATATAAAAGTGATGATTGCTTATGTCGAATGATAATATAAAATAATTTCCTTTCAACACAGGAAAAACTAATTCAGTACTCATATTAACTTAAACCATTACAAGTAGACTGTTACAGATTATGCATTTCCAATGTGGTTGATGGTTTATCTGCCTATGTTTCTATTCACCATGGCTTGTTTGGTTTGGTTCATTAGCATTGTTAGATGGCTTTACAGAATTACAACCTCTTTGGCTATTGTAAAATTAATGATCTTTATCATTCTCTTAATAGAAAGTTGATCATTTTAATTATGTGTGATGATTCTAAGACTTTCCAAATCTCTCATTCAATGCAGTTAAATGAAATTCAGAGAAATAAACTTATCAGTTTAACATAAATTATCTTATAAAATTGCCATTTAAAAATGTTATTTGATAAATATTAGATCATCATATGACATCCCTCAAATATTGCTAATGATTCAAATGTGAAACTGCTTTTCCTTTAGATGGCATTCTTTTTTTCTATAACAATTTGGTGATTATCTTTGCCCATCTTCTTAGACTATATCTACACATTGTAAATAAATGAAATGGTGAAATGCTATATTTATTAAAAAATTTAATAGATAATGACATGGGAAGAAGACATACATTTAGATTCATTTATAATAAGGTAAATGCAATTTCACAATCTTGGGGATATAAAAATACCTTTTCTCTTAATTTAATAATCTGTTTATATGTGTGTGTGTGTGTGTGTGTGTGTATGTGTATAGATACACATATACATACACACATATATACCATATGGGCTGGTAGACCAGCTATCAATGGATATACACTTTCTTGCCTTCTGTTTACCTTCACCCCTGAATCCAGCTACCCCAAACCTATGATTTCTTACGTTGTTTAGATGAGATGAAAGTAAACACCTTTATTCGTTATAGTGAGATGGGAGACCAAAAGGCTTTACTATGAGCCTTGTCACTGCATTCTAAGATCCTCTAGGCTTTGTCATCTGCCCTACCACTAAGTTGTCCAGATTCTGGCATGGTTAGTCAACTGAGCCAACTGAAGGACCTGTTGGCTTTGCTATCTACCCAATTGCTATATTTTCTTTTTTTTTTTAAATTAGCTTTTGTTTATTTTTAGTTTACATCATTCATTTTCACAAGATTTTGTTATAAATTTTCTCCCCATCTTTCCCTTACCCACCACACCAAAACAGCGATCCCAACGTATATGCCCTCCCCTAATCTGGTCTCTCCAATATCCTCCCCCATCATCCCTCTGACTTTCCAGTAGGGCAAAACGGATTTCCCTACCCCAGTGCCTGTAAATCTTATTTCCCAGTTTCTTGTAAATAATAATAATAATAATAATAATAATAATAATAATATATGTATATATATTTTAACATTTGATTTTAGAACTTTAAATTCTAGATTCTTTTCCTTCCTCCCTCATCACCCACCACCATTGGAAATACTAGCAATTCAATACAGGCCATATATATGTAATTACATAGAACATCTCCACAATGAACATATTGTGAAAGACTGACTATATTTCCCTCATTCCTATCCCACCATCCACTTGTTCTATTCTTTACTTTGTCCCTGTTCCTTTAAAGAAATGTGTGCTTCTAACAACCGCCC
>CM053591.1:95318588-95336222 GCA_028646515.1 Pseudochirops corinnae
CTTCCTATTCAATTGATCCTGTGCCCTCTGCCTATGTTCACATATATACACAATCACATATGTATTCATACGCATATATACACTCCTATATAGACATATGTGTATGTATACATATATACATTTATATTCCCTTCACCTATCCTCATACTGAGATAAGTTTTGTAAGTTACAATGATCATTTTTCCATGTTGCCATGCAAATAGTTCTACTTTGATAAGTTCCTTATGATTTCTTTTCCATGTTTACCTTCTCTTGCTTCTTGTGTTTGAATGTCAAATTTTCTACTCAGTTCTGACTTTTTCATCAAGAATGCTTGGAAGTTCTCCACCTCATTGAATGACCATATTTTCCCCTGAAACATTATACACAGTTTTGCTGGGTAGGTGATTTCTTGGTTTTAATCCTAGCTCCCTTGATCTCCAAAATATCATATTCCAGGCCCTTCAATCCCTTAATGTAGAAGCTGCTAGATCCTGGGTTATCTTGATTGTGTTTCCACAGTTTTCAAATTATTTTTTCTTGGCAGCTTCTAATATGCTCTTCTTGATCTGAGAACTCCAGAAACTGGCTATAACATTCCTAGGAGATCTTTTTCAAGAGGTGATCTATGAATTCTTTCAAATTCTATTTTGCCCTTTGGTTCTAAAATATCAGGAAAATTTTCCCTGAGAATTTCTTGAAGGATACTTTCTAGGTTCTTTTTTTGATCATGGCTTTCAGGTAGTTCAATAATTTTTAAATTGTCTCTCCTGGATCTGTTTTCCAGGTCAATGGTTTTTTAAATGAGATTTTTCACATTGCCTTCTATTTTTTCATTTGTTTGGATCTGTTTAAAAGTATCTTGATTTTTCATAAAGTTGTTTGCTTCCATTTGCTCCACTCTAATTCTGAAGGAATTATTCTCCTCAGTCAGCTTTTGAGATTCTTTTTCCGTCTGGTATATTTGACTTTTTAAGGCATTCTTCTCTTCATTGGCTTTTTTGGGCCTCTTTTGCCATTTGAGTTCATCTATTTTTAAGATATTATTTCCCTCAGTCAGGTTGTTGACTCTCTTTTCATGATTTTCTTGTGTCATTCTCATTTCTCTCCCCAATTTTTCCTCCACTTCTCTTATTTTGGTTTTCAAAATCCTTCTTAAGCTCCTCTATGCCCTGTAACCAGTCTACATTTTTCTTGCAAGCTTTTGGTGCAGGAGTTCTGACTGTGTAGTCTTCCTCCTGTTCCATGCTTTTTTTTTCCCCCCAAAAGGAATCTAAAGTTGAATTGCTGAGCTTGCTTTGCCTCCTTTTCCTGCTCATGATGTCAGTCTATTACTTGACTTTTGGGCTCCATAGAACTCTGCTTTCAGAGGGGAGTGCTTTGTCCCAAATTACTGGAGTTTTCACAGCTCCCAGAGGTATTAGGAGGCCACCATCTCTGCACCCCTCACCAGTTTTGGTTCACTGGTCACACACCTCAGGACCATCACCCAAGACTGCGATCCTGATCCAGGCAGGAGGGAAGGAAAGAAGGAAGAAAGGAATGAAGAAAGGAAAAAAGATGAGAAAGGAAGGATGAAAGAAAGGAAGGAAGGCAGGAAGGAAGGAAGGAAGGAAGGAAGGAAGGAAGGAAGGAAGGAATCTAGGCAGTAAAATCCAAGTTAACTGGAGTTTCAGCCATTAAAATTTACCTTCCTTTGGAGAAGAAAAAGAGAGGGAGAGGTCTCACTGAGTTACCCAACTGGCTCCAACTACTCACAGGTTGTGTTTCTCCTTCATTTTTGAAGAGGACCATGATATCAGGAAAATGATGACATGACTTGCAGTTGACTTTAATTTGAGTGAGGGAGGGCTCTGCAAGGTCACCAGTCTTACTTTCTCCTCTAGAACCATCTGGGTCCAGTGGTCTGATATTCCTCAGGATGGCTGAACATGAAATTTTAGCCTTCCCCCCCCCTGCCCTTTCCCTAATTAAAGCTGCCATCTTTTGACTCACTTCTTAAAGAGGCCTATTCACTGAATGGGCATTACCTAACTGCAAATGAGTATGCGAAAAGAACTTAACCTAAAAGGTCCAGGGTCTCCCACTGCATCCTGGGCCATCTCCACTTGTCCTGAGGAATATCAGACCACTGGAACCAAATGGCTCTGGAGGAGAAAGCAATGCTGGTGACCTTGCATAGCCCTCCCTCACTCAAATTAAAGTCAACTGTAGGTCATGTTTTCCAGATGTCATGGTCCTCTTCAAAAAAGGACAAACACAACTTAGTTGGTACTCTGAAAGTAAAGTCTGTGATTAAGGAGGGAGTTAGGTGGCTTAATAGATAGAGCACTGGGCCTAGAGTCATGAAGCCCTGAGTTCACATCCAGCCTCAGACACTTACTACCTGTGTGACCCTGAACAAATCACTTAATCTCTGTTTGCCCTAATCAATTAGAGAAGGAAATGGCAAATCACTCTAGTGTATTTGCCATGAAAACTCCATGGACAGCGTTGAGGTACTATGGTTGATGGGATCATGAAGAGTTAGATATGAAAAACAACTCTAAATGTAAAGTTCTTGATCTTAAGGGAAGAAAGAAAGAAAGGAAATAGGATTAGTTTGTCATGATTTGTTTTTCAAACTCCATGCTGATTCCTATTGATCCCTGCTTTATTTTCTAAGTTCTTATTCACCAGAATTTTATTAAAAGATCAATGTCAAACTGAAGGGAAGTCTCTAGTGCTGCACTATGGAATTTTGTCCTTGTAATTATCTTACTTGGATCATTAATTACTTGGATATATTTTTAGAAGGCTTGCTTATCATTGTTTAACCTATGGTGCCCTATATCAGCCTATGGGAGTACATGAGTTGGACCAGATATTAGGGAAGCTCACCTAAATAATTTTCCCTTTCTTCCATCTAGAATTTATTTTTGTAAAATCTCCAAATACAGCTAATATATCTATATCTACATATCATATCTATTATGATCAATGTATCTAACTGTATAAACATATATGTATATGTGTTTATTTGTATATGTACACACCTGCATACACACACATATTTAGAGTTATTGGTAAAATGGCCCCAAGATCTTATAAAAAATACTCAATGGAACAATTATAGAGTACAAGGTCCTACAAAAAAAAATGGAGAAAATTGAGAGGCTTAACTGGAACACATAAATCATGCCACAAACACATAAAGGGTTTACAGTAATATATAAACAACTAAGACAATTGTCATATTCCTCTGGTGAGTACTCTCTTTTGCCCAAGATATTCATCCAGTCCAGGAATTCAGGTTTATGTTACTACCCTGAGAGATTGGAATCTCCTTAAAAGACAAATGAACTTGATGTTGCTAGACAGCAACCCCTTGATATTCTGATGATTCTGACACCCAATGAATCCCTATAGCCTTCTGGGCTGGTGATGCTATTATGAGGACTCAGGCCTGCCATGATGCAGTGACTTGTGGTAACAGCAAAGAGTGAAGTCGAGAATTAGACCACATCATTTTACTTTCATATCCAAAACTCTTTTTTAAAAAAGCTGTCCATACTTGCCCTATCTATTAGTTTCCTGGTTTTAACCCTTGTCAGTCTCATTTTTGGCTTCATCACTCAACTGAAACTGTTCTCTTGGAACTTACCAGTGATTACTTAATTGCCAAATATATTTGGCAGTCAATATACATCACTGATATGTAGCCTTCTTCTATTCTGTCAGCTCTGGGTTTTCATGACACTGCATTCTCTTGTTTTTTCTCCCACCTGTCTTACCCATTTCAACTTCCTTGTTGGATCTCCACCTATACCATATTACATAATGGTGGATGTATCATAAAGTTAAGCTCTGTCTTGGGCCATCTCTTATTGCTTTTCATACTTTCTTGCTTGATGACCTCTTATTCTATGTACTCAATTAACTTCTCTATACTCATGATTCTCATATCTTTATATCTAGCTTTAATCTTTCTTAAGAATTCTAAGCTTGTATTACCAGGGCTTTTTGAACTCAATGTCTCCAATGCAACTCAAATTCAACATGTCAAAATTTAAAAAAATATATTTTCCTCCACCCCTAAACCCACCTGCTATTCATATGGTGGAAAATATACTTCCAATAATCCAGGTTCATAACCTTAATGTCATCTTCAACTCCTCATTCTTTCACCCTAAAAATTATTTAGTTGCCAGTCTTATTTCTGCCTTCACAATACATCTTATATCCACTTCCTTTTTGTCCTACTCAGCATAGACCACAACCATATGTCTGACCCTTATCACCTTTCACCTATATTATTGTAATAGCTTCCTAATTGGTATCTCTGACTTAAGTCTTTCTCCTTGTTTGTCCTTTCTTTCTGCCAAAATGATTTTCTTAAAGCACAGGTCTGACCAGATCATTTTTCTAGTCAATAAACTCCATGGGCTTGTTATTATCTCTAGGATCAAATATAAATTCTTCTATTTGGTATTTTAAATCATTCACAACTTGGTCCCACTCTGTTTTTTCAACTTTATTATAATTGCTCCCATTCATATATTTATTGGCCAAGGAAAACCTTCTCGTTCTTCACACAGGATGATCCATCTACCTTCTATGTGTCTTTGCATTGATTATCCCCCAAACCTGGAACACAATTCCTCATTATTACAACTTATAATCACTCATTTCTTTCAAAACACAGCAGATATTCTATTTGAAACTTTTCCTCATCTTACATTTGATTTGTCTCCTCACCAAATTATCTTGTATTATTCTAGATAATTCTAAATGTACATGTCTTATCCTATAGAGCACAAACTTCTCAAGGGTAGAAATTCTTCCATTTTTTTTGTCTTTATGTCTCCAGCACCTAACACAATGCCTAGAACATAGTAGTTCTCAAGAAATGCTTGTTTATTTATTAATGGATAGCTTAAAAACAGAGTTTTTTAACCTAGGGTCTATAGATTGATAAGAAGTCTGTTAGCTAGATTTCAGGGGGTTTTGTAGCTGTTGATGGGAAAATATCTGTCTATATATCCATATTTCAATGTAATTGGTTGGTGAACTTGGAAAATACATATAGTAATGACACAGTAAGTACCTTATTATTGTAGTTCTCAAACAGATATTACTTACCTCCTAGAGTTATAAGGAAAGCATTTTTTCAATCTTAATTCATTATATAAATGTAAGCTATTGTTATTGTTATAAAAAGAAAATTTTTATTGGATGAAATTTGAGATAACTAACGTACTTTCCAACTCTGAATCTATGATTCTATTTTATGCATAAAGGTGAAGGAATTATTTGTAAAGCTATTATTCATTATTATTATGGAACATTAAATTATAACAATTCCTATCTAAATTCAATAAATATTGAGGTTCTAATATGTGCATAGCATTGTGCAGGATGCTAAGGAAGGGATATGCTAGTATTTCCATTGAAATGACTCAATTTATTGTTTCCACAGTTAAATTTTAGAGAAGTCATCATTAAAGTCTTTTTTGCCAAAAGGATTTGCTTTTCTCCATTAGAAATACATTAATATTACAAATTGTAAAAAATGTAAAGTATAGTACTGGAATGGGGCAAAAACTGAAAAATGAGCTGTGCTATCATCCTTTCATTCCATTAAAAACATATATTACTTGTGGGAAATGGCCTTTCAGAGAAAGATCAAGCTAAACTTGAGTTTTCCTTTGAAGAGCCAGAACTTAATGATGTTTGGATTTCTCAAAACCATATGAAAATGTCCTCAGAAACTTGAAGACCACTCTTATGTCTCAAATAATGTTAATACTTTAAGGATATATGATACATGTGTTATCTAGTGCAGGGACCCCTTCCACTTCTTTAGATTATAATCTTGATAAACAGTGTCATCCAATGTTCCTGTGGTTTCCATGTTTGAAATGACATTTTTCTTGGTAGTGAAACTTATGTTGATGAGCCTTTTCAAACTTAGCCAGGCTAGTCTTTGGACAGGAAACATTTAGTCCATCTGTGGGCTTGAAGTCTTTCTAGTTTGATTAGAGCCATGGTCTGCAGCCATTACCTTTGAGAACTTGGTGTGACTTCTATTTGTCTTGAGATATGAAATTAGGACTTTAATGCTAGTTGAGGTTTTATACACATTTTAAATTTCAAAAGTGATGGCAGACAACAATATATACATATATACCTATATTTCTGGTTCCTTTTAATCATCCTGAATAATAAAAGAGATATTGTTTACCAGCTGTACTCCATGGCAGTAATACCATGCAGCTAATCAGTGTTCTCCCTGTCATTACAGGGAGAAGTTAGCTAGGGGGACATGCTTTATGATGCTTCAGGGCAACCATTATTCACCCCTGGTTTAACACCATGTGGATGTGGCAATAAGAAATCTAATGAAGAAATCATCTAGCCTAAAGTAGGAATTTCAGGAGAAATCATGCATGGTTGTTTGAATAGGGCTGAATAAGAATTGACATTTTATGTTATTGACTGTTGTATAGGTGCTATATACTCTCTCATCTTCCAACCATTAGTACTGCTGTGATTCCTTCTGTTTTAGTAGGCAATAGAGCATACTATAACTAGAGTCTCCTTTTTGTGCCAGACCTTCTTACAGCTGTTCGTGGAATCAATTTCTTACTAAATTACAGTATGTAATATAGTTTCTGAGAACCTTGGCAGTCCCAAACCCAGATAGAGTTCAGTTATAAAACCCAGCAGCAGGCATTGGCACTTAGAATTCAGAGGGAAAAATGAGTTTTCATTTCTTTTAATTAAAATAAAGTAGGGGTGATTTCCTTGTTTCTTAACGGCTTTGACATATGCACTGAGCCAAAATTCTCCTTTATTTGGAAGGGTAACCAGCTCTGGTGGACTGTGGGAAGAAAAGATGTTATAAACACTTGTAATTTTCACTGAGCTCTGGCATATGCTACCTGTGGTCCAGTATCCTATGTACCTGGGTGATTTTCAACACTCCCAAATTGGAACATCAGGGGTTCCAGTTGGACCCGGGAAGCTTTGTCTTCCTCTTTCTACCTCTCTCATAGCATTCAGGATGTACCTTCCACTTTATCTGAAAATAAAAGTATTATAATAAGGCATTGTCTAATGTGGGGTTGTTTTCAAACTCAAAATATATAATGTATGTAAAACTTCTCTGTGATGGTAAAACACTAAATATAAGCTTTTTGGAAAGGGCTGTAGACTTGAAGTCAGGAAACTAGATTCAAATCCTATTTCTGGCATTTATTACCTTTGTTACCTTGGTTAAGTTACTCATATTTTACACTTCAATTTCATTACCCAAAAACTATGAAAAAAAACATACCTTGTCTGCCTCACAGAAGGATTGTTAAGATCAAATGAAATTATGCTTTTAAAATTAATTATAAGCAATCATATGACTATGGACAATTTTGATTTCTTCTTCTAAAAAGTGCCTGTTTACATCTTTTGATCATGTATCAACTTAGGAATGGCTCTTATTTTTATAAGTTTGACTCAGTTCCCTATTTTTTTGAGAAATAAGGCCTTTATCAGAGACTTGTTACACAAAATTTTTCCTAGTTTCCTGTTTTCCTTCTAATTTTGACTTCATTAGTTTGGTTTTTGCAAAAGTCTTAATTTCATGCAATCAAAATTGTCTATTTCTAGCACTCCCCTCTATCTCTTGTTTGTTCATTAACCCTTCCCTTAGCCATATGTATGATAGGTATATTTTTCCACACTCTACTAATTTACCTATTATATCACCCTTTATGTCTAAATCATTTATCCATTTTGACCTTATATTGGTATACAGTGTGAGGTGTCAGTCTATACCTATTTTCTACCAAACTGCTTTCCAGTTTTCCCAGCAAGATCTCATTAACTTTTAAGCATCAAACATTAATAAAATAAAACTCAAATTAATGGTAACCATAATATTGTAATTTACCTGTAAATGTAAGTCATACTCTCCCATCAATGAATATAGTTTCTATGGAAAGAGAGTGAGCATTTATGTTTACAGATCTTGAATGAGAGGTACATGATTCAGGGAGGTACTCAGGGAACTCAGGGCAACTCATAGTTCAGACCTCTAAGACTTGATTTCTTTAAAGTGTCCATACTAAAAATTCCCTATTGGGTAAGGTCTCAATTCTACTGACTGCAATTCTTGAGATATTCTTCAACTGACCTCAAAGGTGGTATTATGGTTGGTCATTTAACCACAATGATTTCCCATGAGCTGAAGATATGTAGACCTTTTTGGTTCATTTCTCTTGAATGGGGTCTAGGTGGTAGTAGTAGGCAAGGAAGACAAGTATTTCTTTCCTGTTATGGGAATGGGAATCTGAAGATCTTCCCTGCACCTTGGCCCTATTTGAAAATATACTCTCTCTCCTAATAGGCTGAATGTGGTCACATGGAGCTTGTGGCTGGAGGCTTGTTTTTCAGGAATGCTCACACCTTGTTACTTTGTGATTCGGCAGTGGGTCAAGAAGGTCCTGACATTCTCTGACCCAGAAGAAGGCTATATAGGATGAGGTTTTTGCTTTAGGGTTCACTTTGGGAAGAGTTATGTGATTTGGCCAGAAGAGACTCTGGGCAGCACCCCTCACCCTCCTTGAAAACCCAGATGTTGGTTCTTCCCTCTCTGGTAACTAACTAGGTATGGATGTAATGGTCAGACAACTGGAAGCCCTATCTGATGATCTGTTTCTCTGCTTGTAACTTCTGTTTGTATTCTCTGAAGTTTGGGGTGTTGACTTTTTCCCCTGAACTAGGTAAATGATATATGTTTGATTAAACTAAGATTGCTAACCCATTCTGAGTTGCTTTCCTTTAGAAAAGCAGATTTAAGAATCTGTGCTAGCAGCCATCCTTGGTATGCTAAGGTGCTTGCTGCTCCATTTCCCCAGTCACCCTTCTCACAGCAGATGATTCTTTTTTTTCACCAATCAGCTCTCAGCAGCAATGCATTTCCCCACCTCCTTCAGTGAGTTTTCAGTGACCAAGTCTGTCCATTCAGTTCAGTAGGAATAAAGGTAGCTTCTAAGCTTCTCTCAGCTCTCAAAAGGGCTGCTGTTCTCTGAATCATCTACTCTGTCTGTAAAGACATCACTGGGCTCCAGTCCTTTCAATCAGTAGGGTGCAGTCTCAGTTTCTTCTCCTTTGCTATGCTTCTTCAATTTGTTTCCTCTTTCCTCAGCTTTTTCCACATTCTCTACTTTTGTTTTCGACTGACTTCTTCCTCAAAGTGGATATCCTTGTGTAAAATGACTTACCCTTATCTAGCAGTGATAAACCAAAATTCACATTTCTGTCAGACCTTTTAAAGAGAAGCAAAATACCATTGTTCCATTGTCTCAAAAATGCATAGCTATTGGTTTATGGTTATATTTTATTTTTTTGTACTGGATTATAAATTATAGTTATAGTTTCTATAGCTATTCATCAAAACATTATAATGATAATATATAAATAGGCTATTGGGAAAAATACTCTTTGATTACCTTTATTTTTAGTAATTACTTATGCTCTGAGGGCTGTTTTTCTCTCAGATCCTTTTAGAAATGTCTGTTTTCCCCCAAATACCTTTCTTTGAGGGGCTACTTTCATGTCCTCTTAGAACAGTCTATGTATCTGCTCCTTTCCATGCATAAAATTGTCCAAATCTAAAGGGGTGGGGTAGCACCTTGCACTATAGTCCTGTGAGCCTATTAGTCTTTTGATGCTTATGAGCTTATCATTGCCTAAAATGTAAAGCTCAAGCTTTTCTAGGAGGCTGTGTGGCATATGAAGAAGAATATTGACTCTGAATTATAGAGGACCTCAGTTCAAATTCCATCTCTGTTATTTGCCACCTTTTTGACCTTGGACAAGCTACTTAATCTTCCATGGCCTTATTCTCCTGGTCATTTTATAATGAGGGAATTGGTACAGCTTCCTTCTTATGTTTTTTCCACATCCATAAGCCAACAATTTTATACACATAAATACATACACATACATATGTACATACATACACACATATGTGTTTATCTTTCTATCTCTTTTAATGAAAACTACAGTATAAAGGCATGTATCAGGGGCTCAATAAATAAAATGTTAGTTGAACTAAGGAGAAATAAATTTGTACTATATTTGCAAAGAGCAAATATTGATAATTATCAAATAAAGTGAAAAAGAATTAGATAGCTCTTTTTATGTATACTCTTCCAATAATAACATCTAAATGCTTACATTTAGAATGTTTTTTCTGGAAGAAAGAATTGCTGATAGACAAGAATTATATATTTCTCAGGAAGAAGTAGTGACCAGTAGACAATATTAAATTTGAAGCCACAAAATCTGACTTTGAAACTAGTTATGTCAGCTTGGGCAACTCACTTAACCCCTCCATGTCTCAGTTTTCTTGTTTGTAAAAAGAATTGAGTTGGCCAAATGACCTCCAAAGAATTCTTCCAATGTTAAATATATCATTTAGTTTTATTCAATTTGAGAGGGAAATGTATAGATTTCCTTCATGCTGAAAAGTAATGAATCACCCTATTACCGTCATCTTTTCCTGGAAGAAAGAATTGCTGATAGACAAGAAGCATATCTTCCTCAGGGAAATAGCATGGAACAATAGACTGTATTGAATTTGGAACCACAGGACCTGGCTTTGAATCCCACTTAACCTTCTGGGTCAGCTTGGGTAAGTCACCTTACCCTTCTAGGTCTTACTTTCCTCATTTTTAAAAAGAAGGGGTTGACCAAATGACCTCTAAGAACTCCTTCCTAGTTAAAGTCTATGAAATTTAGTTTTATTCAGCTTAAAAGTAATGAATCATTGCCCTATTACAATTGTCTGAAGACAAATATTTTATCAGCAATTGGATTTTGACATTACAATCTTCATAATCATAATTCAACATCCTTAGTTCAGAAATAAGAGCCGCATACTCTTTTTTCTCTTTAGTAATAAGCTTCTGTTCAAGTAGGATTTTCCAATAGCTAAAGTGAGCAATAATTTTCTTGAAAGAATTTAACCATAAATAACATACCAAGCAGAGAAAGTCTGAATTTTCTCATATCTAAAAGCAAAATCCTTTTTGCCTTTTAGCATTTTCTATACATCTGAGGCTTATCTTTTCTAATCATGCTTAAACTCGAGACTCTGGATGCCCTGTGCCAAGGGCACTAAGGTAGTTCATTTAGCTGATAGGTCTCTGAGAGACCAATTGAAGTGATTCACATACAATGGAAGGAAAGAATTGAATCCACACTCTTTACAGAATTATATCAGAGCTTAATCAAGAGGACAACAATATAGATGTGGTGGTATTTCATTTGGGATATATTCATTGAAAAATTGGACAGAAGGTAATTTGGAATCTGTTGGTACAACACCTTAATCCCTTTAGTACCACCCCCACCATCAATAATTAAAACTGCAGTCTTTTATACCTGACTAGAGAACTGCAAATAGCCCCACTCTCATTTTAGAGCTGTATACATCTATCTATCCATCCATCCATCCATCTATCTATCTATCTATCTATCTATCTCTCTATCTCTCTATCTCTCTATCTCTCTATTTCTTATCTACTCTCCTACCTGAGATTTCATCACCACAGGTCACTCCTGTTGAGGAAGCCCCTCTGTCAGTACAGATCCATATTTTTCTGCAATTTATATTATTGGAGAATGAATTTTCGAGGTTCCCATTGGCAATATATGTAAGAAGCAGGACTTAAATCCAGGTTTCTCTGACTCTATGCATAGATCTCTGTCCATTAATGTACTATGCCACATACATGTATATACCTATATCCATTACCATCTTCTACACTGAATTAGAGTCCCCAAGATGCTTTCTATATAGATGGCAGTAGAAATCAGTTAATTTTGAGATGCATTTATTAAGTACCCACTAAGTTGTAATAATCACAGATTTCAATTTTTCATGTTGCAATTACTGTTCGATACTGTTTAATGTCATAGATATTGTTTAGTGTAATATTTGTAATGACAGACTTCTATATGGAATCACTTAGGCCAAGTACCCTTTGTGTTCCTAGAAGGATAGAGGCAAAATGGACGATTGTACTTTTCCACTGTTGACTCTACATCAGGTGGATGAGATTTGCAGCTTTTGGTTGGATGAACTTGAGTCATTGTCCTCTTGCTGCCTTGATATTGGATCTTCCTACCAGTTTGTGGTTCTGATAAAGGAATGCTTCTTACCTGAGCTTCAACCAAGTCTGGTATTGATAAAGCATCATCAAAATTCTTCCACTACGTCTGAGTCTGATTATGAATATTCCCTCCTACATCTAGTCTTGATTACCTGTTCTCAACCAAGCCTTTTTTAGAGTATATAATTTTGCTACGTGAACTCCAACTTTGAATGTCCTTGCTTCCCAACATGCCTCACCCCACCTCAGGCTGGGGTGAGTTTCTTGCATGTGAGGACAAACTTCTTTGTCTGTTGGTATTGCCATAGGGTGTGTATATGCTTTGTTTGTCTGCTTGCTGTATCAAACAATATCACTCACAATTATATCATTTCTCTGAGTACCAATTTTCTACAAATCCAGAACCCAGGAATTTGCTTTAACCTGAGCCTTTGAGGAAAAATAAAGCATTAATGCAAAGCATTTTGTTAGTCACTAGGGAGAGGAGAAAAAAAACAAAACAAAACAATTCTTGCTCTCAAGGACATTGCATTTTACTGGTAGGATATACACAGGGAAATTGAAACATAATTTGAGGAAGAAGAACACACTAATGATTGTGAAGAAGAGGAAAAGCTTCCTGTAGGAGGTATTACCTGAACTGATCCTTGAAAAAAGGTAAAGCTCACCAGGAAGGAATGAGAAGAGAGTGAGAGTGTATCCACGTTGAGAGGGCAGCCTGGGCAAAGACAAAAACTTAGGCAATAGAATTCTGATTTGAGGAACAACAAATGGTCCTATTTGACAGGAATGTAGTATGTGTGAAGCAAAATGATGTGAAATAAAAGATTCAAATGCATCAAGAGCAACAACAATAATAAGAAAACAACAGAGTTTGTATTTTATCCTAGAGACAGTAGGTAGCCACTGAAGATTCTTAGGTATGATAGTGACATGGTAAGATCTGTGCTTCAGGAAAATGATTTTGATAGCTGAATGGAGGATGAGTTGGAAAGGGGAAAGTCTAGAGACAGGAGAGCCAGTGACAAATGTATTACAAAAATCTAGTAAGTAGGTATGATGATTCAATAAAAGGTGGTGGCTGTGCAAATGGGGAAAAAAAGATAGATGTTAAAGACATGGTAGAAGTATCACTGACAATACTAGAAATTCACTATATATGAAGGTATAGAAGAGAATGAACAGTCAAGGAACTGCTGGGAACTTCAGTAACTGAAAGAATGACAACATCTCTAGCAGAAATAGCTAAATGGGAGGGAGTGTAGTTTTGGGGTGAAAATAATCAGTTCCTATTTGGATTTTTTGAGTTTGAGATTCTTGTAACATATACAGGTGGATCAGGAATTTGGCAGGACTAGAGTTTAAAAGACATAGGAAGACTGTATATACAGATGTTAAAGTTACATGCATAGGGACAATAGTTGAACCCATGGAAACTGATGAGAAGATCAAGAGAGAAAGGGAAAGAAAAAGTGAAGAAGACAGAAAGCTATACTTAAGTAGCTGAATATGCATCAGGAAAAAATAGAGAAGAGAAGGAAGGAAACAGTGCCACAAAAGCAGAAGTAGTAGCAAAAGTCCAAGAGGATGGGTATTCAACTGTGTCAAACCTTCAGAGAAGTCAAGAAGCATGAAGATAGAAATAAGTAGCATATTTAGCAATTAGACCTAACTGAAGTCATTTTCTCAAGGGGTTTAAATGCAAAAAAAAAAAAAAGTCTGGATTTTATCCTAGGGAGTCTTTGAAAATTCTTATCCATATAGTAGTGACACAATGAGAGTTGTGCTTTAGGGCAAAAAAAAAAAAATTGCTAGCAGTGTAGGGAATGGTATTAACCTGGGAGAGAGCAATTTCCATTGAACATGGAATCTGAAACTAGAACAGAAGTGAGTATTCCTCTCTAGGTTCCACTGTTGGCTTTCTGGATTTTTCTCTTCTACACTGAATCCTCCTTATTTTGGAAGTTCACTTTACTTCTGGCTTTCCTACATTGGAAGTAGTTTCTGCTTTGGTGGCCCCTTGTTATGATTGGCTTATTCCTCTCCAGTCATGTCTTCACTACTCTCCAGGCTCTATCCCTGATTCTCTGGACTTTCTGCACTTCCTTCCCTCCTCCCCCTTAGTCTTCTACTTATGTGGTGTCATCTCCAATTAAAATATAAGCACTTCAGGGACAGGAATTGAGTTCTTTCTGCTTGTATTTATATTCCTAGTGCTTAGCACAATGGCTGGTACATAATAAGTAGGTAATAAATGTTTGTTCACTTGATTTGAGGAGGAGGTGAGAAAGTTAGGGCAACAGATAATCAAAAAGGGTTTTTTTTTTTTAAGTTTTTTTCCCTAGGGATTTGGTTGTGAAAGAGACATATAACAATGGCTTTAGGGTTTGAAAGGGTCAAGTAAAGGTTTTACAAGCATGTGGGAGACTTGTGGTGCATGTGGTGCAGTTTGCAGGCTGAAGGGAAAGATTAGTACATAAGGAGAGATTGAAAATGAGAGAGGGAATGATGAAAGGGAGAGAAATGTAAGGAATTCAATTCAATGAAAAAAGCTTTTACCAAGCACCTACTAGGTGCAACTGCTAGGCACTAGCAGCTAGATCAGTTTTGTTATAACATGTATTGTGTGTGAACATGATGTGAAATAAACCTGGTAATGAAGGTTAGAGGCATAGTGTGAAGGGCTTTGAATGCTGAAGAAAGGGAATATTTTAAAAAATATCTTAGTGGAAGGAGAATGACATGATCATAGCTTTGTTTTAGGATGATTATTTTAGAACCTGAAAGGTTTTTTAATCCAAGGAGACACTGGGATGATGGTGAAATTAAATAGATGGGCAAAAGCAGGAAGAAATAAAACAGAAACACAATGTATTTCTGTCAGGTGAAAACAGTGATATGTATTACTGCAATGTAAGTTGCAGTTGTAAAAAGATATATAAGAGCCAAGCGGGCCTTTGTTCTCTGCTCACTCAAGGGTGAATGTGAGGAATGGTGGAAACTGATTTAATGAAGAAGAAAATTGCTGCTTTCTGCTGAATCTCAAGATTGAATCTGCTTATATTTCCTATGTGCTAACATAGGAAGCATGATGGTAATGAGGATATAGGTTATGGTAGTTCTCTGTTTCTGCAAGCAAGGAAAAGTCTGAAACAGTAGATATAGCACTAAAACTAGTAGCTGGTATAAATACTCAACCAAAGTTACAACTTAATAAAGACAGACCCTTTTTCACGTAAATAAAATTAAGCTGTAAGAGGTCTTAGATGCTTGGATCAGGATGGAGTACACCTAATTATGACTGCGAAAAAAACCACTTTGTATGTGTGTATGTGTGTATGTGTGTGTTTGTGTGTGTGTATTCCTGCTGTCTTTCAAATCTGATTGAATACTATTTAAACTAAAATAAAATAAACAGGAGAAAACAACTGGAGTATTCATTTAGAGTACTTTCCCAATTCTCACACACAGTTAAGAAACCAGTGCATTATTGCCCTAGGTTCAAGCTTCTTTGTGGAATTGACACTCCTAAAAATGAATCTTATAAGCCCCCACCATTGTGTTCAATTTTAATAAAGAGCTAGTAATAACAAGGCCAAAGTAAACGCATTTACAAAAAACAAAAATTTGTCAATTTACTGAAAAATATCCCCCGTCGTAAACCTAGGGTATATTCTTCTACACATACAAGTAGCATCAGTACAAAGATTGAGAACACTAGTAATGACATATACATATAGGGAACAAATGTGCCTAAAGTGACTCACACCTCTGGCATTGCATGACTCTGATGTCTTGTGGTTTCTTTATGTATCCTGGGCATTGTGTCTTTGCTGGGAAAGTTGCTTTCCCTAGGCATGCTCCTTTCTGAAACTCAACTGGACTTCACACTGTACTCTCAATAACTGATCTCTGCTTTGTGTGGTATTTTCTACCAGGTGAAATTTTCAAAGGGAAAAAAGATATATGAAGAGTGATTTCCTCTTAAGGGCTGATTTTTTATTTCACTACTGTCTCTCTTTTTTACTGCAAGAAATGACTTCTTAAAAGAAGTCGCTGCAAGTCATACTAGCTTACTTTCTAAAGGCTACTAAGAATGGGGCTGATCCTTTACATAGTCAATGACTAACTGTCCTATTATTCCATCAAACTGATGAAGGAACAGATATTCTGAAGAATAAGAAAAAATGAAAAGAAATTTTTGCAAGCTGTGAATGGGCCAATCCCAATTTTAAACCTTCTTACCAAGGAATAGACTCAGTCTATGAGACACTAAGGGTCTTGTCTCATTGAAAAACTGGAAGTTGACTCAAAATCTGAAAGAATGCATGCTTTGTAAGGTTTAAATGTGACTATTCTATACTATTGTGCTATAAGAAATGAGGAAGAGATGGACTTCATATTTACCTGGAGAGACTTAAACAAACTGATACTGAGTGAGAAGAGCAGAACCAGGAGAAATTTGTACACAATTACAGACACAACATATGTGTGATGACCAACTTTGATAAACTGGACTCTTATTAATGCAGGGTTATAAGACAACTCCAAAAGACTCATGATGGAGATAGATGTCTACATTCAGAGAAAGAACAGAATTTAAATGCAGATTGAAGCAAACTACCTGCTCTCATTCTTTTTCTTGTTTGGTTCTATTTCCTCTTTCCCATTGTTCATTCCATTTGTTATAATCCTTCTTTATAACCTGACTAATGTCTAATGTGAAAGTATTTGCAGTTCCTATACTTGATTGCATGCTGTAAGGTGGGGGGAGGAAGAAAGAGAGGGGGAGAAAATTTGAAACTCAAGGGATTGTGCAACTGAATCTTGTAAACTAAAAGTAAACAAACAAATTAATAAAGCCAAAAAACTTAAATGTGACTATTCTAAATAAAATTGTAACTTTTTAAGATTTGCCTAAGGCATTTAGAAGTTAAGTGGTTTGCCCATGTTCATAGAGGTAGGATTTACAGTAGGTTTTCCTAATTCTGTGGCTAGCCCTCTGTTCACTACAACACATATGCCATGTCAGAAAGATAGACATGATATATTTCCTTTTTCCAAGGAATCTATCTTATTAGGGGAAGAGAAAATATCCTAATCCTTCTGACAGTTTAGGCAAGGTATTATAATAAATTTGAGGAGGAAGAGCTGCTTACACTTGGTAAGTGCCAGGGTAGTCTTCAGGAAACTAGTGGACTCTGACTAGGGATCTGGAGGAATAGTGAAATGTCAAAAGATGAAGATTTGGGCTGGTGGACTGGATAGGGGTGTATTTCAAACTTGGAAAAACACAAGAAGAAAATCACAGAGATGGGAAAGGGCAGAATGACCCTACTTAGAAAAGAATATTCTATTTCTCCCCCCAGTCCCTCTCACCCCCCCCCCCCATCCCCTGGAACATAGTAAATATTAAGGAAAACATGAGATCAGGTTAGGTTAGAGCCATATTGTGGATAAAGTTTATACTTTATCTAGTAGACAATAGGGAGCTACT
>CM053591.1:95336722-95355157 GCA_028646515.1 Pseudochirops corinnae
TGACAAGTAGTAGATGCAAAAGCCAAACATGACAGGGCTGAGAAGAGAGCTCTATGACATGCCAAAAAGATCCTCCACTCTTCACTGGTCAAAACTCTCCATTTGATCCCTTAACAAATCAACCCAATTATACTATAATTCAGTCCAAATATTTGTATCTTTTCATGAAGAAAATCATTATAGTCTGTCATAACATTTCCCTCCCCCTGCCAATATCCTGATGAACTTTTTCTATATAGCAAGATAAGAATGGTGTTCCACAGTTCTACCAGCATAATAAAAATATTCCACTTCCCTCTCCAAAAAACCAAAACAAAACAAGGAATAGATATATTGGGCATTAGTTGTTCTTACTAAATATGTGCTAATTTCTTGTAATCATTTTGATTTCTAATGTACCAACATTCCTAGACTCACGATTCCAACTCCCACTTCAACGTATCATATTCCCCAAAACATGGCTATCTACTTCTTCCCTCAGGACTCTAGGAATAACCCTGAGTTTTTGAGGAAAGGAGTGATCAGTCATTTTATTTATTTCTCAGGAGCCATTGATATTTCCCTCTATCAGTTATCAGTTAATATAAATTATCCAGTAAGATTTTTTGAATTTATAGAAATGGATATTTACTAAGGTAATATAGTAAGAACAGTTAATAAATCTTCCTTGCAAAATGACACACATTCCCCTAGGTATGTAATATGTTCAGAGGAAAGTGGGTTCAAGTTTAGAAAGCACCTGTGGCAAAGTCATAGCTCACAGCTCCTATTTGTTAGAAATCCCTTTCTCCTTTTCATGGGCTCCTCATGAATGTCTCTTAGATATGGTGTCACTTATTCTAAGCTCCTGTCACATACACTGTTGCCAGCCACTGCTGTTATAGTGACTTTATTAGAGCGCCAAAGAGAAATCCGATATTGTCTGACCCTTTATAGTTCATAAGCTTGTCGTCTGGTCTAAGGGGAGGAGAGAGAGAGGATAGAATCCCATTTCCCAAGTAACTTCATCTAAGTGATTTGGCGGAAGTTATTTCTGTCAATGAATTGACAACATTGAGATGCCTGATTCCAATTTATCTCTCTTACTGATTTAACTCAACCCTACAGGGAATACCCAAATCTTTAGCCATTCTGAATTCACTTCCTGTGTGGTATTATTCATTTTATACAATGGCTGCCTGGAAATATTTACTTCTTTCAGACTGATTAATTTTTTTTTTTAACAATTTGTTTAATGTCTTTGATTGACTACTTCAGTGGAAGTGTTATCTCTTGATAAAGGTTTTTGGGTGTCGAGTGTCTTATTATTTACTTTAGTAAGATGGAATGATTGATTGAGCTTGATTCAATGAATCCCTGCCCTCAAACTATGCTTCTGCAAACCAACTGTTTAATTATCTCCTCTAGAATTTAGCAGGGATCATTGTCAAGATTTCTGCTCTACGATTTTTTGAATCAACTTTTTTTGGAAACTGAATGAAATGTTGATCTCTAATCTCTCAACAACTCTGCAGTTTTCCATCATTCATCAAACATTTCCACAAGAAGATCTACAAACTCACCTGTAGAATTCTTTCAATCCCATGGAATGCAATAACATCAGAACTCAGTTACTTTAACTCAATTAAATCAGCTAAGTATTATCATTATTTCATCACTTATCTTGGGCTTGAATTCTCTTTCAAACCTGTTTACACCTTTTAAGTTTAAATTTAATACTCCTCCATATTGAAAAGAGAAAGTAAATTATGAGTTGATTAGTTCTGTTTCTCTCCTCTCCTGTCCTCTCCTGTCCTCTCCTGTCCTCTTCTCTCCTCTCCTTTCATTTCCTCTCCTCTCCTCTCCTCTCCTCTCTTCTCCTCTCCTGTCCTCTCCTGTTCTCTCCTGTCCTCTCCTGTCCTCTCCTCTCCTCTCCTCCCCTCTCTTCTCCTCTCCTTTTCTTTTTCTTTCCCTTTCTTTCTTTTTTCTGTTAACATTTTACTGTTTCATCTATACTGCAGGCAGCAATCTTTTTCCTTTTTTCTCCAGAAATACTTAAAAAAGCATTGTAAAAACAATTCTATGTAGCATATTTGTGAAGCTTCAATTCATTCTGACATTTTGGCTTCTTTATGTTATTTTTAGGATGGTATGCTACTTATTTGCATTTGTCCATGATTATTAGTCAGGCTTTCAGCATTTGTATATACTGTATAAATATCTCCTTAGACTTAGAAAGTCCTTTTTTTTTGTATACCTGTATGTAGGTCCCTTTTTGTCCTCAGTGGAAAGAAACAGATTGTTAGAAATTCATTTTTTTAAACCTTCCCATCTCTCTTGAACTATTTTTTTTCTTTCATAGTTTTCGATTATGAGATCATATCTAACATTTATATTTAATTTTGAAAATATATTTCCCTAAATTCTGTAAAAAACAAACAAAACCTGACTATGCTTGGGAATCCATTTCTTGGCTATCATAAACCTTGAGATAGTTACTTTCCTTGAGGCACCTGCCTATTGCTTCCCTTGCATAAATTATGCCTAATAAGGAATAAATCAGAATTACGTTCATACTAGTTTTTCCCTGAAATCCAGTCCTTCCTTTGCCTTCTGACAAATGCAACTATAAGCTAGAAAGTCCAGCAAGTCATTTGATGTTCTACTTTTATATGTATGTATTCTGAAAGTCCTCTAACATGTCTACGCCTTATGTCTATGTCAGTTTTATTCTTTGTATCATGAAGACTTAAGCTAGTTAGTTCCTTTCTCTGTCCCAGGAATTCTTAGCACACGACCACAATGATGTCCCTTCTGTTTTGACTTCCTTTGATCTTTACTTAAACACTCTCCTCTACTGTCAGTCCCCTGTAAGGTTAATGGCTTTCTAACCTCCATGGAACTCTATTTCCTGACCCTTTCTAGGAAATCCATGTATTTGAACAAATCTTTCTCCATATCTGTGCTATTGTTTGAGTCCCATTCCACTAAGTATTGATGAATAAAAATGATGAAAAATATCACTAAAATAGAAATCAAAACATTTCTTAATTCAAATGATATTCTTACATATATTATATGCATAAATCACCTATAAACTATATTTCTAGATGAATTTTAAAATAATTTAAAACTCAGAAACCAGTCTCCTAAGAACAACAACAACAAATAATATATTCAGGATTTAATCAGTTTATTTTCTCCATTCTAACTTCTTTTGCTTCTTAAAACAATGTAGGAAGAAAAATTGCAGCCTCAGGGCAAACAAATATAAATAGGTCTGTCCTGCTTAGATCATTCTAATTTTATTGAATAAACATGTACTCATGTTTCTTTTTGTAATTGCTAAAATATGTACAAAGTATCCTTTCTTTAACTTAATAATTTCGATAGATGTTGAAGTTAAATATTTAAAGGAAACTTTTCCTTTTAAATGAAATTTGGGTTCTTATCACTTTTCGGGAGGAGGAGACATTTTTAACATGTTTATTTCTGCTTGGTATTATGTTGGGCACTATAAAAATGTAATGTTTTTCTAAGGAAAAAATCATGAAAAATAGTTTGCTCAGTGTTTTGAGAAGAATGCTTGACTCTGAATAAGCAGTGGCAGTTTTAACCACATTTTCCCTTCTATTCTTATTAGAAAAATGGAAATTCTGTAGTTACAGTTTTAGTAATGTTTTCAATGGATGACATATGACTAGAATGGACTGTCATCATGGTGAGCATAGGCATCACTTAACTTTGTGTCCTAGTTTATTTCTTTAAGAGTAAAATTGTATATTGAGCAGCTGAATTCTGTGTCTTTATATTTAGCTTAATTGTGGTTGGAATGAACCTGACTTGTGGTACAACTCAACACTGTTCCAAAAATAACAGGGGAGTGAAAAGACTTCTATTTTAATTTTTTTTAAGCTTAAGTCATTTTTTCTCTTCACTCCTGGATCTCTGCCTTGTCATGGCAGAGGGGCTTATGTACCTCAATGAAACTATGAGCTATGCTGTTCAAGGTTACCCAAGATGGACATGTAATAGTGGGAAATTCTGACAAAAGGTGACCCTCTGGAGAAGGAAATGGCAAAATATGCCAGTGTCTTTGCCAAGAAAACCCCAAGCCCAGTATTAAAATGATAAAAGATAGGAGGTTGGAAGATGAACCATTCAGATTGGAAGGTGTTCAATATGCTGCTGGGGAGGACAGCCACAAGTAGTTCCAACCACTAATGAAGCAGCTGGGTCAGGGTGAAAGGAAGCTCAGCTGTGGTGATGAAAAGTGAACTCTGGATTAGAAAAGATCAGTTTATGTCCCATTCGTAAAGAAGGGCAATGCCAAAGAATGTTCAAATTACTGAACAATTGAGCTCATTTCATATGCCAGCAAAATTATGCTTAAGAATTCTGCAAGGGGCAGTTAAGTGGTGCAGTGAGTAGAGGACCGGCCCAGGAGCACCTGAGTTCAAATCCAACCTCTGACACTTACTAGCTGCGTGACCTTGGACAAGTCACTTAACCCCAACTGCCCTGCCCTCCCCCCTCCAAAAAGCAAATAATAAAAATTTTTAAAAATGTTTAAAAAAAAATAATTTTGCAAGATAGGTTTCAGCAATGTATGAACCAAGAACTACCAGAAGAGCAGACTGGTTTTTGAAGAAGCAGAGTAACTAGAGACCAAATTGCTAACATTCACTGTATTGTGGAGAAAGGAAGGGAGTTCCAGTAAAACAAATCAAAACAAAACATCTATTTCTGCTTCATTGACTGCACTAGAGGTTCTCAAACTTATTTAGTCCACCACCCCCTATAAAAAAATCCTCAGTGCCCCCCTGTATATTTACTTTCTTTAACCCATTAATGGGTTTTTGAAATTCCCATCATTTAAAAAATATATAAAATGTTTTTTTAATGATGCAGCTTAAATATAATAATTTATTGTATTTTTTTTAGTTTTTCCTGCATTGAAATTTTGATGACACAATATTTCTTCTTGTAACCCTATGATATTATATTGGAAACAGGTAATTACATGCATATATTCCTGCTGATACATGCTTGACTTCCTGAACTATGCAGGACAGGCTGGCCTGCTAACACTTGCCTGTTAAGACCCCTTCTTGACCATTGATTACCTTCATTTTGTGTGTTTATTTGGAAAATAATGTAATGTCTTTAACTCTAACTCTGTTACACAACAGATAAAACATGTGTGAATGACTTTTCAAATTTTTCTTATTTTCTCTCCCTGCCTTATGCTTCCACTGCCATCTTATTTTATTCAATGCCCCCCAATTACACCTGAGGCTACTACCACCCTCATCCCCCAATCATTCCAGCACTCCTCAGGGAGTGGTATCGCCTACTTTTAGAACTTCTGGACTGCACTAAAGCCTTTAACTCTGTGGATCACAACAAAACATGTCAAATCCTCAAAGGGATGGGAATACCAGATCATCTTACTTGTCTCCTGAGGAACCTTTATTCCATCTAAGAAGTCACATTTCGAACCAAGCATGACCCAACTGATTGGATTAGGATTGGAAAATGAGTATGGCAAGCCTGTATATTATCACCTTATTTAACTTAAATGCAGAGTACATCATGCAAAATGCTGGGCTTATTGAATCAAAAACTAGAATTAAGATTGTCAGAAGAAATAGCAGTCTCAGATATGCAGACAATACTACACTAATGGCAGAAAGTAAGGAAGAATTGAGAAGCTGATGTGGGTGAAAGAGGAGGGTGCAAAAACTAGCTTGAAGCTTAACATTGAAAAAAAACTACAATCATGGCAACTGATCCCATCATTTCCTGGCAAATAGAGAAAGAAAAAATGAAAGCAGTGTCAGATTTTTTATTCTTGGGCTCAAAGATCCCTGCAGATAGCAACTATAGCTATGAAATTTTTTTTAAAAAAATGCTTACCCTTTAGAAGGAAAGCAATGGCAAATCTGAACAGCATACTAAAAAAGAGACCACAGTGCCAACAAAGTTTCACATAGTCAATGCTATGGTTTTTTTTAGGAGCAATGTATGACTGTGGGAGTTAGACTACAAAGAAATCTGAGCACCATGGAACGGATGCTTTCAAATTCTGGTTCTTGAGGAGACTTTTGAAAGTCCTTTGGACAGTAAGGAGATCAAATCAGTCAATATTTAAAGCAATTCATTTAAACTATTCATTGGAAGGACAGATACTGAAGTTGAAGCTTAACTACTTTGATCACATAATGAGAAGACAGGACTCATTGGAAAAGACTTTGATGTTGGGAACGTTTCAAAGCAAAAGGGGATGGGGATGGCAGAAGATGAGATAGATGGACAATGCCATGGGAGCAATGAACATGGGCTTGGATAAATTTGGTTTGTCCTCCTCAGAGGAAGTCCTCTCAGGACATAAGGTAACTCAGAGGAGAGTACTAGTGAATGTTTCTGAACAACTAAAAAAAATCCCTCTGTCTTTCTAGCTTTCTCTGTGTCTTAGTCTTTTTCATAAATCCTTTCTCTCTCTCCCTCTCTCTCTCTCTCTCTCTCTCTCTCTCTCTCTCTCTCTCTCTCTCCCCCCCCAATCTCTTTCTATCTCTATCACACTCTGTCCCTTTGTTTCTATTTATCACTGTCTGTTTCTGTGTCTTTCTGCCCATGATTTCCTGTTTCCTCTTTCTCTTGCTCTTACCCTTTTTCTCTCTTTGATACTATTGTTTAAAGCCAGGTTCAACCTATTATTTTACCTAAATTATAGAAAAAATAAACCCTCCTGATTTCTTTTTTTGCTGTAATGAAGCTGGTGAAGTGTAAGGAAACTACTGGGGACGTAGACATGAAGAAATGGGGTTAATACATGCATTTTTGCTTAGTCTTAGAGAGGGAAGGTCTCAGAATATAAATTGGAATATCTTCAGTGAGGTGGTACAGGGGAGAGAGATCACTTAATTGCTGCCTCAGTTTTATCACCTATATAATGGAGATCATAATTGCACCTGTTCCCTGAGTTATATGAGAGTTAAATGAGATAATATCTGTAAAAGAGCTTAATACAATGCCTGGAACAGAGGTGGGGAACCTGTGGCCTCCAGACCACGTGTGGCTTTCTAGGTCCTCAGGTGTGGCCTTTTGAAAGAATCCAAGTTTTACAGACCAAATTCTCTTATTAAAGGGATTTGTTCTGTGAAGTTTGGATTCAGTCAAAGGGCCACACTTGAAGATGAACATGGCCACATGTGACCTTGAGGCCACCCCTGGCTTCTCCACTCATAGCTTGGAACATATAAGTGCTATATAAATTCTTACTCCTTTCCCCTTCCTATCACCATTAAAGTCTGTCAGTAGTCATCCCCTTAAGACAGAGGGATGGGAATTCTGTAGTAATTAAACCTTCAACACTGATTGAACTAACCATGAGACCATTTTTTTTTTTCATGAAAGCTAAAAAATTCACATTTTAAAGATTTGATATATTTATTTCCTTTTCTAGATAGCTTGATTATCTTTTTATTATGACAAAATAATATTTTAATTTTTAGAGTTCATATTGCCTTTACTAATTTTTAGTTTATTTATTTAAAAAAATTAGACATTATAACCATTGCAATTGCTAGAGTAGGAAAGAAAACTGCCCCCACTTCAAGCAAAAAGCCTTGAGACAAAAAATCCATGTTCAGCAAGCATTATAGTAGTGGCAGTAATGACACATTTCTATTGCATTTGAAGGCTTTTTAAAGCATTTCAAAGCAACCTATTATTTGATTAACTCGAGTTTATATACGAGAGGTAACAATAGAAAGTAAAAATTAAATTTGCTAGAATAGCTGCTCCATTAAATATGGTATTTCCTCTGATATACATTAATATTGGTTTGCTTGTGTATACTGAAATACATTTTTTGCATTAAATAATGTTGTGTGGCAGTTCATGTTTAAAGCTGTTAGAGTTATTGATTCATTTTTATATGATAATATTATGGGGATCTTAGTCACTACTATAGACTTTAATTTTTAAATTCAATTTTATTTTATTTTCTGTTCTGGATTCTAGTTGTTTCTACCCTTTCCCCACAATTGAGAAATCAAGAAATACAAAACCTATTACAAATATAAAGTTGTAGAAAACAAATTTTGATATTAGCTATCCCTCCTTTACCCCTTCTCCCCCCAAAAAAGAAAAAAAAAACCAAGAAAGAAAAAAAAAATATATATATATATATATATATACTCTGAGTCCATCAATTCTTTCTCTGGAGGTGGATATTGAAGTGGAGTGGGTCATTGTGTTGATCAGAGTTACAAAGTCTTTCACAACTGATTATCTTCACAATATGACTGTTAATGTATAAATTTTTCTCTTTGGTTCTTCACATTTCACTTTCCAACAATTCATATAAGTTCCCCCTGAAACCATCACTCGTGTCATTTCTTGCAACACAATAGTATTCCATCATATTCATATGCTATAATTTGTCAGCAATTCCCCTCAGCCTACAATTCTTTGCTATTACAAAAAGGAGCTGTTATAAATATTTTTGTGCACATGGGTCCTTTTCCTTTTCCTTTCATTACTTTGGAGTATAGTCCTAGTAGCAGTTACTATAGATTTTAAATGAAAGTGTAATGACTTGTAAGATTAAAAACAACAATGACTCATACATGCTATTATTAATCAGTGATAGTGTAGTACAAGAAAATGAAGAACTGATTTGTAATTTATAGCACTATTTAAAAAAATCCAGGGAAGATACAGGAGATCAAGAGATAGTATATCTGAGTCAGAATTATGTCTTACTAGTTAGAGCCAAATTATACGTGTTTCATGTTTCAAATATAGAACAAACTTATTAAGGAATTACAAATAAGAAATTGGAGATGAGTAATTTTTCTTGACTGAACAGAATTTCAAGCTTTACCTTCTATTATGTTGTATGTTTGTGATCTCACTGATAGTTACTGAATTCAAGGATATACAACATATTCTACTCATGCCTCCTCATCTTGTGAGATTTCCCCCTCTTGCAATCTTATAATGTTGCCATAGGAAATTTACTCATCCTTCCAAGGTGGGGTGGGGATGGGAACGGGAACATAGCCTTTTCTGTATCTCTTTATTCTTTATGGAAACAAATGGCATTTACAGGCCATTTATTAGGGTTGTTCTTCATTGTCACTATATGACAGATATATGCCCTTTCTCAATCAGGTATCTCTCTGATGAAATCCTATACCCTACTTTTCCTGTACAATTCTGCATTAGTACTATGTGGCAGTGTACTGATGTTCATCGTGTATCTCTCCTTTGCCCTATGGTTAGTCTGCAATTTAATTTTTCAGAGATTGTGTTATTCTTTGGCATTTAATAACAAGTTACCAAAATAATATTGATGTTAAAAAGCTGGGCTTTTGCTTCAGGGAAAAGCTTAATATTATTAGAACATTAAACAATTTTCCAAATTCTGTCTAGCCCACCTTTTCCCTCCTATTCAATTCTGGACTCAGTGCATTGTCCAATCCCAGTGTCTTTGAATTGTCCATCCATTTCCATACTATATTCTGGAAAATAGACATTCTTCATTCACTTTTCTACTCTCTTCTTCCCATGTGGATAGTTAGGCCTAATCCTTTTGAATGAGAAGAGATCTTATTTAGGAAGTTCTGCTTTTGTATGGGACTTGACATAAGCAATACAAAGTCATCCCCAAACAGGAACATTTAGAGGATCTCACTATCTATATGGAACCACTTTTCCATTTGTACTCAGTACTGAGTATCTATCAGGACTCTGACAAACACTGTTAGTGTGCATACATCTTTCTATTTAGTACTTCATTTCATATTGATAATATGAGGGTAATTGAATTAAGTTACTTTGGTTATAAAATTTTTATAACTCTAAGATATGCATGGAAGGCATTTTGTTAAAGGAGAGCTTTTTAAGGCACTGATTTGATATCCAGAATTAAATGCTTTTATGTGGTGAATTAGCAAGAAGTATAGTGAAACATTACCTGAAAAAATTCAAATCTTTATTAATGTCTTTTGCTTCTAAATCACATCCATTTCTAAAGATATCCCTTGTCTCTATCTTTCTTGACCATTTTTTGTCAACAAACCTTGCCCCTTTGGTCTAATCTTTATTCTTGTCATGTGGCTTTTTCAAAAGTGGTATGTGATGTAATTTTTAGTTATTTGAGCAGTATTCCAGAATGCAGAGAGAATCAGTCATGTGGTCAGGAAAATCTGAGTTCAAGTCATGCCTCTGGCACATACTGAGTATGAAAGAGTAGAAAAGTCACTCAAGTGACACTGAGTAATCATTCAGGTCCTTTGGTTACTCTCAAAAGCTCTCAATTACCCAGAAACTGTTGATTTGCATTGATAAATAGATTTCCCTCACCTGGGTGCTCTAGAAAGATGGAACACAGACAAATACTATTGAGATGATAAATGGAAAATTCTAATCTAAATATCAACATCTTTGTCAAGTTGTTCACAATAGTTGGTTTTGTTATTTGTTTTTATTTGGAGGCAATTGGGCTTAAGTGACCTGCCTAGGGTCACATAGCTAGTAAGTTTCTGAGGTCAGATTTGAATTCAGGTTTTCCTGATTCCAGGACCAGTGTTCTACCCTCTGTGACACCTAGCTGCCCCCACATTAGTTTGTTTAAAAGATTTATACAGACCAATAGCTCAGGCTTAGTTCTCAAAATGAAAAAAAAAGAAGAGAAAAGGAAAAAGAAACAGGTATGCTGATATGTGTGTGTGTCTATATAGATATACGTGTGTGTGTGAGCATATATGTGTGTATATAGTTGTATGTATACATGTACATACATAATGTATATGTACATATTTTCATTTAAGCATAAATTCATACACTCTCAGATTTGGAAGAAGGTTGAAAGGTCATTCAACACTTCTTAAACTGTGGGTCATGACCTTGTGTGGGGTCTTATAACTGTATGTGGGGGATCTCAAAAGAATTTGCATGGTAAAAGATTTCTTAATGTGCAATGACTAAAAATCAATTCAAAATCAAATGCACAATGAGTCCAAGGTGTTTCTGGTAGTGCCTGCCTATGATTACCATACAACTTCACTGCAGCATTGATTCTCAACACACGTATTTTGCACTGCACATGCCCTCACACCATGCAATGCCAATGAACACTGCCAGAAACACCTTGGCTCAGATTTGAGACTATTGTATATTATGAATTGCAGTGTTTTTATTGTACATACAAATTTGTTGAATGAATTTTGGTTTGGGATTAGGATAGAACTTACAACAATTTCTGAAATTACTCCAAACATACTTCTTTCATTTTGTACTACATATTTATGCAAGACAACATTCTCAGCATTGACAATTATAAAATCAAAATATAGATCAACTCGGAAAAACATTGAAAATGCTCTGCATCCTACAGTATCAAATATTTCACCAGGATTTAATTTTTTATGTAAAAAGAAAAACACATATCCATGTCATTAGTATGCAAATTTGCTTTCATCTATAGTAAATGGTAAGCATATGTATTCCAAAGAATTATTTTAAAATAAATTTCTTTATGATTCATTATCAGTAAATGTTTGATTTGTATTCCTATTTTATATCCCTATATAACTGGCATTGTATAACAATTTCTCAAGTGGAAAGGGGTCACCAGTGGAAGAAGTTTTAGAAGCCTTGGCCTACTTCAGCCTGTATCTAAAAGAAAGTTTCTCTACAATGTACCTGACAAATAGTTAGCCAGCTTCCGATTGAACGTTTTCAGAGATGGGAAGCTCATGAAATCTCAAGGAAATACATCCTACTTTTTGACATTTATAATGGTTATGAATATTTTTTTAAATCAGAGTGAAAATTTTCCTCTCTATTCAATTTTCCTAGTTCTAGTCTCTGGTACCTACAAGAGCAAACCTCTTCTACAATGCCTCTGTCTTCTTTTCTTTACCTTCATTTCTTGTTTGCTCTACTCCACACTGCTCCCAACCTCCCTTTCTCCTTGTAAAACTGTATGATCTTGAATATAGAAACCATATCTTATAATTCCCTGTCACTAGCTGATCCTAATACAGTGCTGAGTACACAGAGTTAGGGACTAGATCTCTGATTTCATTGATAGGAGGAACTCCTCTAAAACTTAGAGTTTTAGAGAGTTGCCTAGAGAATGGAGAGTTAAATGAATTGCCCTGATTTATATAGCTAGTGAGGTTGAACTTGAACCCAGGTCTTTAAAGCTTTGAGGTTAATGTTCTAGCCATTATACAACCTTGACTCTCTGTTAAGTATAAAGTACACCTAAATAAAATTTTCCTAATGACAGACTTTTTCACTCTGTTTTGTAGTAATAATGTTAAGAATTTCGTTCTTACTTCGTCCCTTAAAATATGACATGGTTCTAGTTCCATTAAAACCTCAATGATTACTTGCAAAGATACTAACTACATTCCCTATGTCTATACCAGGAATTTTCAACTGTGTGTGTGTGTGTGTGTGTGTGTGTGTGTGTGTGTGTGTGTGTGTGTGTGTGTGTGTGTGTGGTGGACAGCTTTGACAGTCTGGCAAAAACTCTAGACACCTCAGCATTCTATTTTTACCTAATTGAAGAAGATTCCAAATTTCAGTTTGAGGTTAATAAAAAGAAAAATGTAAATTTTTTCCCCCATTCAGAGTCACAGGTACTTTGAACTCTATCTGTGTATTTCTTAGAGGTCTTTGTACCCTAAATCAAGAACTCCTCCTCTGCATGATGTTCTTACATTTATATGGTGTTCCTATGGTAGTGTGCGTGGTGGTGTAAAGATATTTGGCATTTTGTGAAGAAAAAAAATGATATACCTTGCTATATATTCAGAGAGATATTTAAATATCTTTAGGATTATTTTATAAACACATAAAATCTTTTTTTCAGTCTAAGTACTGTTTTCATATTTAAGCTAAAACCAAGTTTACTACTTGAATCTAGGATATGAAGTTACACTGACAGAACACAAATTATCAGTAATATTTGTCAAGATTGAAGATAAAACATGGAATATATCTTTAAAAGTTCACAAGTAACATACTTATTTTTTAAAAAGTATTTCTAGTTTTGAATATTTTTAAAAATACACAGAGAAACTTCATAATTTGCAGATCTCTTTACATAAAATGGCATGATATAGATAGCATGACTGTTATCATTTCTACTTTACTAATGAGGAAACTGAGACACAGAGTATTTATAGTCACATATCCAATGAGAATAAGAACTGGATTTCTACTTCTGTTCTTTTGATTTTAATTCATCTGTGACAGAAGTAAAACTTGACTAGGTATCCTTAATATTTGAACACTTCTTCTACTTATTGCTAGGTGCATCAAATACGCGTTGTAGCTGTAAGCATTCAAGTTCTTAGAACAAGCCTTCAGTCTGAATTCAGGAATTTAGATTGATCTTATATTCAAGATATAGAAGAAAAATGCATATAGAACTCGGTGCCCAATACAATATTTGAACTTCACAAATGTAAATAGTTTCTCTTTCATGTTCCTCTTTCTCTTCTTCTCCATTACCAATATTGAGACAAAAATGGAGACTAAAGTTCATTTTCCAAGTGTCTGTCATCTGCTATGAAATCAGTGACTTATCTAGATTTGGGTGGGTATGATGAAACCTTAGAAAGTTTTGAACCAAATTTAGAAACTACCTGACACTAACAGATTCTTCTTAGTGGGCAAATTATTGATTTGAAAGTAAATCTCTTAATTAAAAAAAAAAGGATGGGTTCATTTGGTCTTGGTAAATACTATTCTGTATTTTAACCTATCAGGACTCTGTTAAGATTCTTTGGAATAATACTTCAATATATCAAGGATAAACAATTTCATTGTGGTAGAAAGTCCTTCTTCCAAAGGATTCAGCCATGACCTTTATGAGTTGCTGTGGCTGAAACAAAATATCCTTTGATAGCTAAAAAATTGTCACATCTCCCTGAACTTGGGTCAGTCTCTGAATGATGGAAATATAATTCATTCTCAGCACATCTTAAAGCACATGTTTTTAAATGATTCTTACTAGTCAGACTCTCATTTTGTTGGCATTTTCTTTGATCGACTTGAGGTCACTTCTATGCAGTGATGAAGCTTTAGAATAACATTTTAGTTAAGACAATGTTTAAATAAAATTTTAAGTGCCCATTAAAAACGACAAAGCATTTTTTTCTCCCAGAAAATTTGAAATTTAGGTTCAGAATTTGGAATGAGAATTTATTTTTCCTTTTCACAAACCATCAATAAAAAATGGTAGATAAGTTTTTATGCAATGGTTTTGAAATAGAAAATTTAATAAAAAATAAGAGATATTGGAATTGAAGACACAATTAATCTTAGTGAAGAAGAGAAACAGTTATGTGTTGAAGTAAGTTTCATCCTTAGACATGCCATGTTAAAAATTATGAACCAGTGACTGAAGGAAATATTATGTTATAATATTGCCTCATCTAATGCCAAAAATCACCTAAGTGATTAAAAATGTGCACACTGATGATTAAGAATGAGCTTGCATGAAGAGATTAGCCTCATGTTTTTCTAATTAATCCAAGTTCTAACTAAACAAAAATTCTAAGCAAAAAGAACTTTACGAAGAAAACTACATATTAAGATTAATTCAAGAATGAATTACAGTCAAAGGAAAGATATTACAAGAAATTGAACTTAAGTACTTGTATAGAAATTACTCTGAAAGTATATTTCCTCTTTAGAGATGTCACAGTTGAACCCAATTATTAAGAGGCATGTATGCTGCCATTGGGTGATTCATGAATACCTTTATTATTTTCTCATAAATGTTTGTCTTTGGATCAAATATACTATTCAAATTTATTTTTTATTTCCAAATAGTATTTTTAAATCAAGATACATTAGATTTGTGAGCTTTATAGAATAACCAAATAATGGATTAATTTCAACAATGTGTCTACTAACTGTTGTTAAAGCAAATTTTCAACATGATAAAAATGAGGCTAACAAAACTGTTTTAGGAATCCATGAGAACTTCTAGCAAAGTGAAAATGTATCACTCTAACAAAACAATCTCCTATTTCAGGAGAAAGTTGCCAAAAACATTCTTAAGATTTTTTTCCTAGTTTGCTCACAACATGTAATTAACAGAATGAGCATAATTTATTTAATTTTTAAAAAACAGATGGCATATAATAAGCCCAATTCTCCTGTTGCAGATCTGTAGGTCATGAAAAGATTATTTCCAAACTCTCACATGAAGAAAATCCTACACTGGCTTTTTCTGTTATAAGTAGAGCTGAAATCTCCATCAAAATATAAATCTACTATAGTGTTCCACTGTGTGACTTATCCCACCCATCCTCTCATTGATAGATTAGAGGACTAGACCAAATATGTCTGTATATGCCTTTGTGTGTGTGTGTGTGTGTGTGTGTTTACTGAGGTTGTACTTTGATTTTATTATGCTAATATATTCATTTATGACATGTTCCTAAGGTTAGGTAACTTCAGACTCAGCAGATGAAAACAACACAGCCTAATGCTTACAACTACTCGGTCAACTTTTCAGGTTACAGGCTGCTGGGAAATTTATAGTTTATCAGCCTCAAGAAATGCATACTGGGCAAAATGAGAGAGTGCTTGGCGTTTGTCTGGGGAAAAAAAAAACCAAACCTCTCAAAGTGAAACACTTGATGGACACAAAAGGACAAACTTGAATATTGATTACCATAGTCAGCAGAATCCTGCCCCTTTAAATGCTCTCAAAGTTCATGCACTTTTGCAAGTGGATCTTTGAATGAAGGAGATAGAGACTAACATGCATGTTCATTCATTTTTGCATTAATAAGTGATAACACTTAAATTTTATGCCTTTTGACCTGCTTAATTGGTCAAAAAAAAAAGTTTGTTATGCAAAAATCTTCTGCCACCATTGACTCTTCCCTGAGCAAATTTTACTCCTTACTTAGTAACTTGTCACGTTTTAAATGATTTTTGCAAAATAATGAATGATGGATAAAAGTGAAATCCTTTGTTTATTGTTTAAATCTGCACTTCAAAAAAATGTTTCATAAGGGCAGCTAGGTGGCACAGTGAAAAGGAGCATTGGCCCTGGAGTCAGGAGAACCTGAGTTCACATCTGACCTCAGACACTTAATACTTACTACCTTTGTGACCATGAGCAAATCACTTAACCCCAATTGCTCTGCCTTCCCCACTCCAAAAAAAGACAACAAAAAAGGTTTCATAAAAGCAAAGAGGCATTTGCCATATGACTAGATTCACTTAAAATAGGGCTCTGATTTTTTTCAAAACCATAGAGTAGCGGAATTTCCAAGTGAGTTAACATTTTGTCTTTTAAAAATAAATTATTTGTGGGGTATAGAAATCCATCTTGCCCTACTAGAAAGTTGGGGGGGAGGGGATGAGGGAGAATATAAGAGAGAACAGATTGGGGGAAGAAACATTCATTAGGCTCACTATCTTGGGGTGGGGGTTAGTCGAAAGACAGGGAGAAAATTTGTAACTCAAAATCTTGTGGAAATAAATGTTGAAAACTAAAAATAAATTAGAAAAAAATAATTTGCTTAGATTTAAAATTCCATAGTGATTTACATTAATCTGTATTCAATATTACTTGTCTGAAATGAAAGGGAAATAATCATGTGACAAAAGTCATTTGGGAAAGAACATTACAAAATATGTTATCATCTGGGGTGGAGTCAAGATGGTGTAGTAAAAACAGGACCTTCGCACAGTTCCAGCTGCCACCACCTCTAATACATGTAAAAAAATGACTCTAAACAGATTTTAGAGCCACACAACCCACAAAGTGACAGAGAGAACCAAATCTTCCATCAAGGGCAGCCTGGCAAGCCAAGGGAAAGGGTCTAACACACAGAGCTGGGAGCCAAGTATAGTCCCACCACAGATACACAGTTCTAGCCCCAGGGCAGCCCCAAACAGTAGTGGACAGAGCAGACTTCAAGAGAGTGAATCACCAGCAGCTGTGGCAATTTCCAGACTTCTCAACCCATAAACGTCAAAAAGAATGTAAAAGATTAGTCGGGAACTCTGTTGGAACCAGGTGAAGAAGAGCACAGTCTGGGCCCTGCCCCCATGGTGAGAAGTGGAGGAGGTGCAGAGTCTGCAGCTACTGCCCAATGGCTGCTTCCAGAACTCCTGGCCTGCAGATTGTAGGGGACAAAGTAACCATTCAGAAGGTAATTGCTCTTGCTTTAACCTGTTGTATTCAGATCACAGTCTTGGATGGTGATCCTGGGGTGTGTTACCAGTGAGCCAGAGCTCATGGGGACTGTAGAGACAGTGTCCTTCTAATAGCTCTGGCAGCTGGAAAAACCCCAGTGATTTGAGACAAAGCTCTCTCCATTCTGGAAGCAGAGTACTACTGTGGCAAAGAGCTCAAAAGTAAAGTAGTTGGCTGGCAATATGAGCAAGCAAAGGATGTACCAACAGATCATAGAATCCTTTTTGGGACAAAAAGGATCAAAGCATGGAATGGGAGGAAGACAACAAAGTCAGAACTCCTGCATCAAAAGCTTCAAAGAAAAATATGAGTTGGTTACAGGCCAGGGAGGAGCTCAAGAAGGATTTTCAAAATAAAGTAAGAGAAGTGGAGGAAAAATTAGGAAGAGAAATAAGAATGATACAAGAAAATCATGAAAAGTGAGTCAGCAGCCTACTGAAGGAGATCCCTAAAAATACTGAAGAAAATAACACCTTAAAAATAGACTAACCCAAATGTCAAAAGAAGCTCAAAAATCCGATGAGGAGAAGAATACCTTAAACAGCTAAATTTCCCAGATGGAAAATGAAATTTAAAAAAATCACTGAAGAGAATAATTCCTTCAAAATTAGATTGGAGCAAATGGAAGCTAATGACCTTATAAGAAATCAAGGTGCAATAAAACAGATCCAAACAAGTGAAAAAATAGAAGGCAATGTGAAATATTTCATTGGCAAAATCACTGATCTGGAAAATAGATCCAGAAGAGATAATTTAAAAATTACTAGACTACCTGAAAGTCATGATCCAAAAAAAGAACCTAGACACTATCTTTCTAGAAATTATCAAGCAAAATTGCCCTGATATTCTAAAACCAGAGGGAAAAATAGAAATTGAAAGAATTCACTGATCGCCTCTTGAAAAAGATGCCAAAAAGAAAACTCCTAGGAATATTATAGCCAAATTCCAGAGTTCCCAGGTAAAGGAGAAAATACTGCAAGAAGTCAGGAAGAAGAAATTTGAGTATTGTGGAAACACAAGCACGATAACATAAAACCTAGCTGTCTCTACATTAAGGAATTGAAAGGCCTGAAATATAATATTCCAGAGGTCAAAGGAGCTAGGATTAAAACCAAGAATCACCTACCCAGAAAAACTGAGTATAATGCTTCAGGGAAAAATATGACTATTCAATGAAATAGAGGGCTTTCAAGAATTCT
>CM053591.1:95355657-95399722 GCA_028646515.1 Pseudochirops corinnae
TTGCCATTTCTTTCTCCACTTCATTTTACAGATAAAGAAACTAAGGCAAATAGGGTCAAGTGACTTGACCAGGGTCACACAACTAGTAAGTGTGTGAGGTCAAATTTGAACTCATGAAAATGAGTTTTCCTTACTCTAGGTCTGGCACTCTATTCACTGTGGCACCTTATTTCCCCCATTAGGTTGTGAGCTTCTTGAAAATAGGGGTGATTTTCTTCCTTTGTTGGTTATCTCTAAGCACTAAGCACAATACCTAGCATTGTAAAAAAAATTCTGGATGACTGTCTCACTTCTAGATGTTCTGCTACTTAGTGATGTCTTTTCTAAAATGTAACACATTCAACTGATGTCTTATATTCCAGATATCTAAACATACCTGGATGAGATATCCTAAAGTAGTATATATAACCATGTAACCATGTACTTAATTTTTGCTTTATTTTTATTTTAGAAGTTTATTCTGTTTAATCCACAAACTTTATAAAACTTTATTAAAAATAATAACAACAATAACAACAACAAAACAAAAAGACCAAAATGAATGATCAAGATAATTACTATATGGAATTCAGGAAAGAGAGAAATAACTTCAGACTGAATTCTTCAGAGAATTTTTTTTTTATGGAGGTGAGATTCAAGCTGAATCTTGAAGGGTGACTGAGATTTAAGTGGGAGCTTGAGAGGTAACAAAGCATTCCAGGAAAATGGAAGGTTAATATGAATATCACTTGTGCGGAAAATGCTCTTATGACAACAATATTAGGGTGAATTAAATAATCTCGTAGGTATGTTTATGCTCTAAAGTATAAGATTCCATGGGTTGAAGATGTTTTCAGAAGACTGAATAAACTTTTTGGTTCATTGAGTCTAGCAGAAGTATTCAAAAAAATTCATGAAGAATCTAACACATTAATTCGCTGGCCTGGACAAATATATGATAACAAAATATGTTAGCTAAAATAACATGATCAAATTTTATTCTCTAAGCATGAACAGTATCATTATTTTTATTGGCTGTGGACATTTACTGTGGACATTTTCAAGATAACAGATTTGTATTAATTAAATTAATTTAATTTCCTATAAGTACTTCCAACTCAACACGGCTAACAAAAAACTCATGATCCTTTCCATCAAACTGATGGGGTGCTTGTACTTGTACCACAGACCTAGGACAATACCTCTCCCCAATCCAAAGACAATATCTTTGACAATAACTCTTGAATGGGCCCCAGTGAGGCAAACTATCTCTCTCTGTCACAAGAATAAGCCGACCTCTGTAGAATTTCCCTTGTATGAACAGGACTATATTGTACCAACAGCATTATCATGTTGATTCCCACAGTTACCACATACAATCTAGAGGTCAAGCCATAGAAGTCAGCTCCCAAGGCTATCTTATTACAGATGTAACAGATGAACAGAACCCTTAGAAACCTCCTCCATGCTCCCAAAGGCCATGCCTGTGCTAATGATTCCTGTGCCCAAGATACAGAAATTATATGTCACCACTTAATTAGCATACTTGACACACCATTCACTGTACTTTTTCTGCATAGGCTTTAGTATCACTCCTGTTAGGTTGAAAGTTCCCTAAAGGAACTAGCCTGCCTTTATTAGCATCATAATAAGCTTTTTGCCACCTGACTGGAAGACTGCTTGAGTCTGAGAATACTTTTCAGACTACTCCACCCTGAACCTCAGTATTTTAGGGTCCCTGAACCCCTAAACTGCATCATCACCATCTCTACTTCACAATTTCATAATTACTTTTGAGGATACCATCATCTTTCCAATCACCCATTTTCACCACTTCATTTTTAACCTGGATTCCTCACTCTTTCCACTAATCACAAAGCTGCTGCATATTTACATTTATATCTCTGTATCTCTTAAATGTGTGTAGTTTTTTCTCCATTTCACCAGCTATAATCCTGGTTCATTCTCTCATCATCTCTTGCATTCTGGGAAGATGGTGGAGTAGGTCAGAAATTTCCACGCTATTATAATAACTTCTAAAATTGGCCTTGCTAGTTACCTCAATTCTATCCCTACTGTAATCCAACATCCAACTCAATTGCCAAAGTGATTTTCCTAAAATACCATTGTAGTACTTAAAGTCAATAAATCCCGGGTCAAAAATAAAATCCACTGTCACTAAAACTTCTTCACAACCTGCTCCTTTGCTATCTTTTTAGACTTCTTATACTTTACTATTTCCCAGTAGTGATCCCAGTAGTGACAAACTCAAATAGAAATGGATTCCTAGCAGGCTACATATTGATCTATAAAACCACAGATTACCCTTATTTATGTTACATCGTACTTTTATTTTGTTAGACATTTCCCAATTACATTTTCATCTGCTAGTTAGCTCCTGTGACTTGCCTTCAACATTCAGCTCTTCCTTCTTTTTCAAGAGGCAGGTTTGTCCCAAATACCCCCAAAGCTTTTGCCTTTAAGATTAATTTCAGTTATCCCATTTATATCTTACCTCAAGCCTGTTTGCATGTTGTTTGCTCCATTAGAATAGAAGCAGCTTGAGGCTAGGTATCATGCTGTTTGGTTTTATTTGTTTTGTTTTCGTTTTTTTTTTTTTTTGCTCTTTTGTTTTCCCCTGCAATTGTATCCCAAGCACTAATCTCAGTACCTGACTTGTTTTAAGTGTTTAATAAATGCTATCAACTACAGAACTTAGTTCTGGCAAAGATATAAACTTTAAAGAGATAATTGAACCCTTAGGAGAAGAGAAAGTTTCTGATTGGCCAGCTTCTAAGTGCATTCCCTGAGGTCCTTTGACCCCAAGGTTCACAATGTGCTTCTTTTTTTTTGGTAGAAGAAAGATTCATTTATTTCCTTCTGTAGATAATAAAAAGGATTACTACCCAGGCATTTCTCCTTAACTCAGACTTCTCTTAATCTCTTTCCCTATGGCAACAGAGCAATTACTTTTCAGCATGTTGATTCCTTTATATTTTAAATATAGATAAATGTAATCAGTCTGAAAACCTAAGGGTTAGCTAATGCTCCCAAGTTGAAATCCCATGCCAAAAAAGAAAAAAAAAAAAGCAGTGCCATTCAGTATGGCTCTCTGCCAAACCTACTTAAAATCTAACTTTCAGAGAAGGAAAAAAATCTCTAATCAATGTATTGCTATTACAGCTAACATGAAGGTCAATATTCACAAATGTTCATGAAACTTTCCCTAGACTTTTCCAGAAAATCTAAGTCATTTATGTTTAATAGCTGGTCCTGCCCCATGCCAGCAAAAGCTGTGAAAATCAAGAGCTTCTTCTGAAGGAGAAAGGATAGAAATGAAAATGATTGTTCCAAGTAACTTTAAGGGAGCCACACATTCAAACATTCCAAACTTTTCCTAGCAAAGTAGTGACTACAACCACCTATCATCACAGAACCCCATTCATAGGACGTCAATGCCACGTGAAAAGGAAATCATTGTGTTTCCTGGGGAATTACAAAATTATTTTCTACATGGCCCTGTAGAGGCAAGAATAATTTCCTCAATTGCAGTGAACATCAAAAAACCAGAAAGTCATTGAACTAAAAGTGAGGAAAGAAAATGTTGTGGTTTATATGAATGTGTGACTATTTCTATTTTTAATGACTCCTGCCAGCACTGCCCAGAACACATGGCAAAGGCTTACTGGCTGCTTCTATTTATAAAGAATCTGTGGCAAGAACTGGTATTCAGGGTTGTTACGAAAAGAAAAAAGTCCTCTGTTTATCAGTTGGAGCACAATAGACTGGAAAGCAAATTGCTAAATCATCCAAACTATTTTCTCTCCTTGCTTTCAAGAATATTTTTCCCTCCCAGGAAATGCATTATTATATATAGTGGTTTTCTATTCTGCAAGATGGAATGGAAGTTGTCATAAACCCCTGGAGATATGCTTGCTAAAGATTTTCTGGGGGCAGGGGCAGGGATGGTACTGCATAACAAACAACTTACAGATGCACTATGTCACCACCATGAGTCGCTATTGTATTAGAAAGCAAACCCTGATAGCTTTAAATGGAGGCTTAAATGGAGATCAGGTAACAGAGATGAAGCAACATCCATTGACACTTAGTCTCTTAGTGTATAGTCGCTATCTGTGTAACAAGAGTTGTGATGTTTATATGGTGGCTTACAGTTTAATTGTATCTAACAGTCATTGATTTTTATGAACTTTAGACTATAAAGCCTTTCTCTAGTAAGGAAGATCTGACCTCTCCTACCACATAGTGTCTATGGAACCCTGAGCACATCACTTATGCTTTCAGTGTTCTAGATAATTCTCTAAGACTTGTAAGGCATACAAAATGTTTTTCTTCATTGGGAATTCCTTACACTGAGAAGTATAGGGAACAAGGTCTGGTCCAAAAGTTTAATAACTGAAATTTTAATAGCACTTAATGCTTTACAAAGCAGTCTTGGGAAGAAATAGGGGAAGTATTTTATAGGTGAGAAAACTGAGGTTTGCATAGTTTGAATAACTTGTCCAGGCTATCAAGGAGTCAAGCTGGATCTCAAAACCCAGAGTTATGATTTAAAATCCAAATCTCTTTCCATGCTACTGTGGTTGCCCCAAAGCACTTTATTTACAGGATCACAAGCACATTCCTTCTACTATCTTACAGGGTGGTTAAAGTGTCATTCTCATTTTATAGTTAGAGAAACTGAAGCTTAGAGTAGTGAATTTCCCCTACTTCAATGACTAGTTAAGTATAGGAGAGAATAATTTAATCCAAGGGTCTCTAGTTCTTTTTCTCACATGCTACACTGCCCCATTTCTCCCCCTTCTGCTACTACTGAATTTATTCTACCACATTTAAAAGTGGGTAATCAGTCCCATCTCCCCCAAAACCAAAAATTGACTTAAAATTGTCTTCCATATTTAGACATGTCTTAAGGTAGGGACATAATTTACATTTGTAATGCTTTAATTTTAAGGCATATACTTAGGGACTTTATAGGACCTTAGAGAAACTCTCTTTTCTTCTTCTTTTTGTTACAGTTGAGGAAACTGAGTCCCTGAGAGACTAATTGGGACTTAAGGGAAGCTATCCCTATCAGGCCACATATTGACTCAGAAAACCACACATTAGAATTATCTATGTTGTATCTATTTTGTTAAACATTTCCCAATTACATTTTAATCTGCTTCTTAGATTCTGTGACTGCCTTCCAGACTTAGTTCAGATCCTTCTTCCTTTAACAGAAGAAGATAAGTGACTTGCATGAGTCACACTGGAATAAGTGTCAGAGGTGGGATTTGAATTCAGTTATTTCTGAGTCTAAATCTAGCACTCTGTTGATTGTACCACACAGCCTCTATCTTTTAATTCTGGGGAAGCTAATAATAAGGAAAGAAGGATTCTTTTTTTTTTAAACAAATAAAACTTCAAGTGCGAGAGTGTCCTGTTTCTCTGGGCAGCTCTTGAATGCAGGAATGTTTTGTGCTATTTACAATTCCAAACATGTATAATCCAGAAGGATTATACAGCTTTCTACCCACTTTAAAGCCACAGGCTAATGATCAGGAAAGGCCAGGCCAATGCTGTAGAATCCTTTCCACAGGGACTGATACCTTTTTTCCCATTGATGAAGGGAGTTGAGTAGGAGTGAATAAATAAATTAAGACTTGATAGGTCGCTCTGAAAGACTGTCCACTCTTGGACTAGATTCATCCTCGATGGAGAAAGGTGATAATTAAGAAGATTTCAAGCAAAAGATTGACAGTTGAGGGAAAAGTGAGTTCCCACAAAGGATTAAGATCAATTTCATGAAAGTAGTGCTCTAGGATCAAGCTTTTAGTTAGAATAATGGAAGAGATTTTAATTTATTTTTTTAAAGAGTTAAGGTTTCATACTAGATTACTTTTTCTGGATCAAAATAGCTTCAGTCTATCAATGTATAAGAAGACATTTTAAAAACTGAATTTTTGTTCTAAGCATGGATAAAAGCTTATTGTAATTATTTTGCTACTCAAGGCAATTTCCATATGTCTTGTAGACCAAGAAATCAAAACAATTTCAAAGACTTTCAAAAGTCAGGTGATTTTTCTGATGATAATGAGGAGTAAATTCAAATAAAATCTCTGGACTGAAATAGAACATCTTCAGTAGACATATGAATAATTTTAAGTAAGAAATTTATCTTTAGGATAAGTTTACTTTTACATAAATTCTGTTTGAAATATGTATTGTTAATATGTTTGTTCTTCTCAATAAAAAACCCAGATTAGATTAAACTTTTCACCATCATTTATTTGAATGCCTCTTATCTCTTTCACACTTCTTTGGCAGGGCAGTTGTGCCAGGAATATATTATTATTCATTAGAAAAACTTGTGAGTTACTTTCCCCTCAAATAATTGTTTAAGAATAATACATTTTTCTACTGTTGTGAATTAAAATCAGATATTATATGCAGTTGAGTTATTTTAAATATCTCAGATATTTTGACTGATTGATTAGTTGATTAGGCCTGGACCTGTGATTTCATAAGTGTAGGAAATTCTCCATAGTGAGGAAATCCCTTTAGTCCTTGAAGATCTGAAACATTTAAAATCTTACAGTGTTATCTGAGGACATTGAAAGTCATCAAGTGAGGTAATATCCTTAGACCTCAGTTTCAAGTATGGGACTTGAATTCAGTAGAGTGAGGGGTTAGAATAGATGATCCCTCTTGAGGCTCCTTCCACCTCTAAGTCCATGACACTATGACTTATCTAGGGTTACACGGTCATGAAGGCATGAATTGAACTCAGGTTTTTCCAACTCTTTATCCACTATGCAACACTGTCTCACATTTCACAAAGAAGCACAAGTTCTCTGACAGAAACTTCGTGGTTGTAAAAAATTCCTCTAGATAAGATACTCACCATGCATATTCAGAAGCTGCCAGTATATTTCCTATTTAGGCTTCTCTTCTTGCTGTGTGGATTTTTTTCTACCATGCCACAGGAGCCTCCTCACACTGGAAGTTTACCTCATCTCTGGCCTTCTCACTCTGGAAGTTCATTTGGCCAGGGCTCCTTCTTGTGATTGGCTCCTCCCAGAACTTCCATTTTTAGTAAAGGGTCCAGGCCAGCCATATCTTCATTATTCTCTAGACTCTACTCTTGATTCCCCAGACTTTCTCTATTATGCCTCAGCATGAGTAACTTCCCCCAACTCTCCAATTTCTGCTTCCTTTTAAGTGTTATCCTTCCCCCTTAGAATGTGAGATCCCTGAGGTCTGGGACCGTCATTCTCTCAGCTTCTTTTTGTATTCCCAGGCTTTAGCACAACACCTGGCACCTTAGTAAAAGCTAACAAATGCTTCTTGACTTGACATAATTAGTAAAAGAACCAAAAGGTAGAAAAGTGAACTGAATATCAGAATCTCCTAAATTTTAGGCTTTGGTCTTGTAAAATTGGCTAATCTGATCTGTGCATCAGTTTGCTTACTAGAAATTGAAAAGTTTCACATAATTTGTGTGTACCTTAGAGTGATGTCAAAACCATCTGCTTAGCAAATACTTATTATTCTATATGTTCTAGAAATACAACTGCTCATCACTGTGTCAAAAAAAGTAGCATCATTAAAATGAATACTAGAATAGCTAATACATTTTTCTTTCTTCTTTGCTAATTATAAGATCTGTTTAACAATTATATTCAAATTTTTAATTAATGACAGTTTTAACTTGGAATTATATGGCTTGTTGACTCAGTGAATAATGTAGAAAGATTTGTATAAGATAGATAATGCCTTTGGTCCTGATGGGGATATAGCATATGATACCCCAAGGGTTAGAAAGAATATTAAGCATTGCTTTTCCAGTACTTTGTGAAGACCCTCCTGAGAGGGAGTTGGGACTCATTCTGCAACATATCTGGTAACTTGAAATCCTGTAACTTGAGGATGTCCTAAAGTCCCTTTCCCCTCATCCTGTGTCATAAATTTCTTATCTTATAAGGAACCATCTCCCTCATTTTGTGCCATAAATTCTCCCTTGTTTTTTAATCTTCAACCACCATAAAACCTTAAAACTACATCATCCTGAACATTCAGAAGCTTTCTGTCTTTATAAGCCTTGTCCTTACAAATATCAGGGCCTTTGTTTAGCTCCTTGCTAATCTCAGGCCAATGAAGCTTTCTCATGATTAAGATAAAATTGTCTAAGTGAATTCTTTCACACCTGACCTGCTCTTCCAACTCTAATCTCAACAGTACACACATTTGTTTTGTATTACACATGCCTTCTATCAAAAATCTTTCAGTTCTTTTTGGCATGTGGGCATCAGACTCAATAAATGGATGAATCTGAAAAAGTGGAGGATTCTCTTTTCTCCTCTACCCCTGGAAACTGTGAAATATTTTCTAGTGTAAAGAACAGAATCAAGCAGACTGTTTTACATTTTATGTCAGCAACTCCTAACCTTCTACTGGCAGAAAAGAATTTTCTTTTAACTTGTACTGTCTACTTAAAAAAATAATTAAAATTTTAATTTTATCTTAATTGTAAGAAGCATCTAATAAAATTTATCAAGTTCCCACTATACTCAAAGCACTGCGTTAGGCATTGAAATCAAATGCCTTAATCCCCATAATGGGTACTGAACTCTCTACATGTAGCAAATTGAAAGTAATAAAGTAGTTGGAGCTAGGATTTCTGAGAAAAAAAATTAGATATCCAGTATGCACTGGTGTGTTGCAAAATCCATTTGCTCAGCTTAGACAACAGGAACCAATACAGGACAGGACACAAAACAGGCTGGTTAAGATCATAGAATCCTAAATATCAAGCTGGAAGGGACCTCAGTGCTCATCTAATCTGATCCCTTCATTTTCCTCATGAGGAAATTTAGCTTCCCTTTGGATGCTTCCCCTTGTATTTCATTATTGAATCCTACATAACATCCTACAAAAACAAAAGCAAACCAAGACTTGTAGAAAGGTCACATGCTTCTTTTATGGAGAGTTATAGAAGATATCCCTGTTATTTTGCACAATGATAGCAGGGTTATAAGGAACCAATATATGCAGGAGGGGTGGCAGCAAAAGAAAAAAAAACGATTAGCTATCACAATAAGAAAAACTTTATATATTTCTGGTAAAAGAAAAGAACAGTGGCCCAATAAGGTTCTGGGCAGTCTTGCATTAAAGTGCATGTTATAGACTTTCACATCTCTCCTCATTATATTTTAGTCATTTGGAAGCAGCAGGTGGTACAATAATGTAGCATCCTCATCTAAGCACTTAGTTCTTGCCAAAAGGAAAGGACTTGGAAAAGGGGACATCAGTGTACCATATAAGGCATTGAGAAAGAAGCTTTTGTTTGTTAATAAGGCAGAACGTTCCTGAGTCAAATCTGACCTATCCCTCAAAAGGTAACAGCAGCCTTACTGGTGCTGGAATCTGGTATAGAACTTAAAATCTAGCAGGAGCTAGGGACTAAATATCATATAATTATATTTCCATCCTCCCCTCCTCTCCCCTTTCCAAATAAGTCAATGAAGTGTCATTTGGAGACATTAGGAATTTTTAAAATTCAGGATTCCCTAAAACCTCATAGATCACCATTCTTTTCTTATCCCAGAAGATCCTATGGTTAACAAACTACTTGTGCTGGGGTTTGGGCCAAGCCACAAAGGCTTATGGCCTCAGGCAAATGCCTCATCAAATGGGAAGATTCAATCAGAGTTCAAGGGGGTTCCCAGAGCATGTATCTCAATACCAGTACAAGAAAGACCATTTTACTCCTCAGTTATTGCTTAGACTTGATTGGTGTAGGGTTAATGGAATATGAAGATCTTCCCCTGACATTAATAGGCTCATGCGATCATTGATGCATTCCATGCTGAATCACATAGAACCAGCTACACATATGGGCTTTCATGCTTTTCTGTGCTGAGCCAATCAGGTGCTGACTAAAACTACATATGGAGAGAGTGTTGAGAAAATGAGTGTGAAGAAGAAAACAAGTATAGAGTGTTCAGTATTGAGCATTGAGAAAATTAGGAGCAGCAGCAGCAGGGACTTGCTATGCAGAGAGAACTTGCTGGGGAGGAGTGAAACTCCAGGGAGAGAAACTTGCTGGGCAGGAACCCACCCAAGGGAATGATGCTTAGCTTAAGACCCTTTTAAGTATCTGTTATCAAGGAGCCTCCTGACTATGAAAGTGAATTGAAATGGGAGTACTCTAGGGTCTGGTAATGTGTGTAAATATTTTTGGTTCCCTATTAAATTTTGTTTTCCTGTATTTCCATAATGATGTTTTGTCTGGCCTTAATGTTATACTGGTTCAGTTAAGTGAAAAGTGCTTATTACACCTTGCAATTTGATTTTATATATGTATATATATATATAGATATAGATATAGATATAGATATAGATATATGTATATTTTGATTTTATTTGATTTTATATATGTATATATTTATATATTTGATTTTATATATACATATACACACACATATATACATATATACACACATACATGTATACACATATGTAGAACATATATACATATATGTATGCACATATTAATCTTCAAAATATATATACATATTCATAGCAGTTGCTCATATTACATTGATGATACATACAATAGGATGAGACCCATGACTGCAAAGAACTTGGGAAGATAATGTATAGAGCATAGAACTTGAGTCAGGAAAATGTGAGATTTATGTTAGGCAGTGGAATTGTTGAGGTTTGGGGGCTTAGAGGTGCTTGAGACCACAAAATACAAACACTCTGGGTCCTGCTGAATAATTTTGACTCAAGCCTTCTCTCAGTCAAAGTAAAACAAAGTTTATTAAAGATTTGCTATAATGGGTAGACTCTTAAGAAGTCTAAGTGTTTGTGAGCTTGTATTAACAAGTAGACCAGAAAAATCTGACACAGAATGAGTATGTGCTAGATTGAGTCTCAGCCCCTTCATGGAGGGAAGATGGATCTTATATACAGAAAGACTGTGGGAGGGATCTAGGGTTGATCTACAGAAGGAGATTGGGTAGGGTCTTAAGGAAGAGTTGAAAGAGGATCTTGAAAAACTGAGGGAAGACTTCAGGAATGGGATTAAGGGTGAGAAATAGCTGAAGGCTACCTGGAGATGGCAGACAATGGAGGGCTAGGCTAGTTTAAGGATAAAAGATTTGGGTATAGGTATTTTGATAGGATCAAGGGTGGGAAGTAGTTGGACAATAGAGGACTAGGCTAGGTTAAGAGTAACAGATTTGGGTCTAGTTATAATGAAAGACTTATTATAGCCTAGGGTAAATACCTCATGAAGTGGGAAGATTCAAGGGGGTTCACAGAGCCTAAACACCATCAGAATCAAATGCCCTAATCCATAATGGATATTGAGTATTGTATCCTACCTCAGTCACTTATTAGTTTCATGTCCCTGGACAAGTCTCTTAATCTTTCTGATCCTTGGTTTACTATCTTGTGCTGTGAAAATCTTAAAGCTCTTATTAGTACAACACTCAAAACACGGTTAGAAAAGACTTACTAATTGTTATTTCATGCCATTATTCCATTTTCAATGGAAACAAGATAAGTAAAAACAGAGAAATATCACTGTGTTCATTGGTGGGACAGTGTGTCCAAGGTTTATGGGAATGTTATATTTCCATTATACCTACTTTTGCTTTCAACAAAGTAAATATCAGGTTATTGTAATTTGGTATGACCTACTCACAATGACAATGAAGCCTATGGGCATGGTGTCTGATCCAATATGCACTCCATCTCCCTCTTTTCTCTCTGGGCTGACTCCAGGACTAATTCATTCATTCCACCTTTATCTACCTCCAAAGATCATGCTACACAATGCAACTACTCACCATAAGAGTCTTAATTCTAATCCTGGTATGGTGGGATTACCCCCTTGCTACTTGGCACTGTTATGTATGAGACCCCACTGTTGTATCCTTATTGACATCAAATCAGTCATAATATTACCATTGAATCCTAAGCTTTAAATATATTGACAATAAAGAAAAAAATGAGAATAATAGTAATATCTACTCAATTAAAGGCAAAGACAGTAATAATCAATCAATCAATAAGCATTTATTAAATGCCTACTATGCCTTACTGTGTAAAACATACTATGTTGAGTGCTGGTAATAGTTAAAACATTAGCAATCTATAAATTTTGTCATAGTCTATCAATAGAAATAGTATCTATGAGGGGTGGAAGGAAGCATACATTTATAGAAATAAAACACAGGAATAGAGAAAGTAAATACCCTTTTTAAAAAAGGGTACAAAAGGGGTTCATGCATTATATAATTATATTTCTCTGAGGTCTCCTCAAGGCAATCCCTAAAGTCATTAGGAAAGATACATTAGTTGTGTTTTGGAGACCTGATGTACTATTTCAAGTGGTATATGGAAAGATAGCTCCCAAGCATATGCTATTGGAGGAAACCAGATTCATGCTGCTGGTCTGTAGTCAGAACTATGAATGTGAATGGGATGAACTCACCCATAAAATGGAAGCAGATAGCTGAACAGGTTAGAAGCTGGAATCAAACAATATATTGTTTATAAGAGACACACTTGAAATAACAAGATACACACAGAGTTAAAATAAAGGGCTGGAATGAAATCTATTATGTTTCAATTGAAGTAAAAAAGGCAGAGGTGGCAACCACTATCTTGGCCATGAATTAATTAAAAGACATACTACATTTTGCTAAAAGATACCATAAACAGTGGATACATAAATACATTACATACATACATACATGTATACACACATATATAGCCTCTGATGAAGGCCTCATTTCTCAAAATATAGGGAACTACGTCAAATTTATAAAAAGAAGAACCATTCCCTAATTGATAATGGTCAAAGGACATGAACAGGCAGTTTTCAGAAGAAGAAATCAAAACTATTTATAGTCATATGAAAAAATTCTCTAAATCACTAATGATTAGAGAAATGCAAATTAAAACAACTCTGAGCTACCACCTCACACCTATTAGAAATGACAAATACTAGAACTGTTGGTGCAATTGTGAACTGGTCTCACCATTCTGGAGAACAATTTTGGAATTGGGATAAAAGGACTATAAAACTGTTCCTTACCCTTTGACAAAGCAAGACAATTACTAGACCTGTTCTCCAAAGAGACCAAAGGAAAAGTAAAAGGGCATATCTTTACAAAAATATTTATAGCAGCATTTTTTCATGTTGGGAAAGAACTGGAAATTGAGGAGATGGTCATCAGTTGGGGAATGGCTGAACAAGTTGTGGCAAATGATTGTGATGAAGTACTATATTACTATAGGAAATAACAAGGGGGGGGGTAGTTTCAGGAAAAAAAAATATGGCAAAACCTATATGAACTGATGAAAACTGACGTGAGAACCGGGAGATCATTGTGCACAGTAACAGCAATGCTGTAATGATGATCAACTATGAAAGGTCTAGCCATTTTGATCAATATAATGATCTGATATAATTCCTAATGATTAATAATGAAAAAATACTTAGAGAATGGATCAACTCTCAGTACAGATTCAAATATAATTTTCTTGATTTACTATTTTTTGTAATATGGCTAATATGGAAATATGCTTTTACATGATTTCACATTTATAATTTATATATATATGTATATATGTGTATATACGTATGGATAGATAGATATAGATATAAATTTGCTTGCCTTCTCAGTGAGTAGGGAGGAAGGACTGAGAGGGAGGGAAAGAATTTGAAACTCAAAATTTAAAAAGATAAAAATGTAAAATAAATAAATAAACAAATGAATGAATGAATGGATAGATAGATAGATAGATAGATAGATAGATAGATAGATAGATAAGGATTTTTTAAAAAACCCAGTTGGCTACTGGTAGGTTAACAAAAAGATCCTTTGTTTCTGGGAGATATTTGAGATCATTAAAGTATATTTACAATTTCCTAACCAAAAAAAAAAAAGAAAAAGACATATGTATTGGCAGGTAAGAACATTGAGATAAAATGAATAATAGGAAATGTCACAATGTATGCAAAGTCTAAAGCTTTGGTTCAAAAAGTCAACTTGAAAATTGTAGGATCATAGAGACTTGCTGATAACAGTTTGTCTTTAATAATTTTGGTGGAACTGTAAGACAATATGATTGAGTCATGTGCTGTGGCAGGAAATAAAGCTAATATGCCTTAGCAGCATTCTGAATATTATTGATTCTTCAAATTTAGATATGATAGCTTCTCTTACTCTTGTCAAAATGCTTCACTGCTGTTTGCTTCTGCGTACCACATCTTTTAAAGGACTTAGATAAACTGCAGAGAGTGAAGAAAAGGATCGCTGGGATGATTAAGGAAGATGTGACAATTAGCCCGGAGGACAGAAGATTTAGTGATTGGGAAAGGACTAGAAACCAGGTTAGATTTTGCTATTTGTGCCTAGAAGGCACAGTTAACTGCAAGAAGCAGAAGTTTCAGGGTAATGTTTAAGTTTGATATAAGGATAAATGGCATTCAGCCTGAGAATCATAGAATCTTTAGAGGTAGAAGGGAAGGGTAGGGGGAAATAAACAATTATTTACTGTGTGCTAGGCTCTATGCTAAGTGCTTTTTACAGATGTTGTCTCATTTGATCCTCACCACAGTATTGGGAGGTAGGTACTATTGTTATCGTTCAGTTATTTTCAGTCATGTCAGATGGTGATCCCATTTGGGGTTTTCTTGGCAAAGATATTGGAGGTCTTTGCCATTTCCTTCTCTAGCCCATTTTACAGATGAGGACACAAACTGAGACAAACAAGATTAAGTGACTTGTGCAGGGTCACACACCTAGTCAGTATTTGAGGCCAGATTTGAACTCAGGAAGATGAGTCTTCTTGATTCCAGGACTGGCACTCTCTCTATTGTGCCACTTAGAATGCACTCAGTTGTCATTATGATTCCCATTTTATGGGAAAGAAACAAAAACCTGAGGCAGACATCAGTTATGTGACTTGCCCAAAGTCACATAGATAGTAAGTTTCTAAGGCCAAATTTGAACTTTTCTTCCCAATTCCAGATCTAGCACTATATGCACCATATATCATTTAGCTTCCTCTCAAGAAATCTTTAGAGATGACAATGTTCTTAGATCTCACCCAGTGTTCTCTTCCCTCCCCTTCCCCCCGCAGTGGCTATCACTAATGTACTTCAGCATCTATCTAGCCCAATCATACTTGAGAGGACTCAAGGCCAAATTTGGAATCTTCTAAAAAACCCAAGTTCTTTTTCCAGATAAGCTAACCATTCCTTCCTTCCTGTTTTTTGCAAAGTTGATCTTTTGAATCCCAGGCTGAGACTTTATATTTATTTAAACTGAATTCCATTTTTTTTAGATGCAGTCCATTGACATGACCTTCCAGAATCTTTTTGGATCCTGATTCTCTCATGCAAATCTCATTTGAGTTCTAGGAAAGGCTAAGTAGCCATTGCCAGACACTCTTCTACACAGACAATGATTATTATTTTTAATTGGTATTGGTTGGAGTAGATGGATGCTGAATCTTTGTGATTCTGGATAGAGTAAGTGCACTGATGTAACTCTTCCTCCTCCATTCCTGTCCTTCATGGTATTTTTTTGGTAATGGGCAGAGCAATAGTCACATATAGATCTTTGTTTCCTCCTCCCCCTACTCCTCTCACTTCGTTGTAACTGGTAAGTGACATGACCTTGTGTCAAATGAACAGTCTAATGGAGTTTAGGAGTGATACAGAAATGTAATTCTACCCATTATACATACATGCTAATATATCATTATCATTAGGCTTATTGTTAAGAATTTTATTCTCAATCTGTAGTTACATCGAGAAAGTTTCTCGAATAGCTATGTAGTTGTGGATACAGATTTAATACCTCCTCCCTCTCATGAACTGTACATAAGTTTCTTTGTCTGATTAAATAATAGAGATAGATGGATAGATAGATAGATAGATAGATAGACAGACAGACAGATGAATTTACTAAGTTTCTACCTAGCAAATGCCAGGTACTATATGATGATTCAATTAACTGAACAATTTATCAACCATTTGATAAAAATTCCTAGTACCTACTGACTGGACCAGGGAGGGAAGTTCCCTTATTTTATTCCAGAATAGTTTGCACAATATCCTGCTGCCATGGCAATACAACATTCCTGTATGTGTTTAAATCTCTTTTACTATTTTTATTTTTTTCTCATGGATACGAATCTGTCATTCATTAATGAAATACACTAAATTCACTTGTTTCCCAATATGTGATCTTGTACTGATTGTCCTTAATGTAGTCACCAATAATTTTTTTAAATGACTAATTTAAATTGCTCATCCAACATGGGTATAGCATGTGCCTTTCTAAATGATATTTCGCTATCAATCATAGATAGCAAACTAATCAGTCTAATGGAAAGCACAAAATAAACACAATGACAAAGCTTTTAGGAAACTACCATCGTAACAACCAATTTCTGTAGCACTTCGATGTTTTTAAAATAGTGTCCTCAGAACCCTGATAAATGGTTCATGTGACTATTTTGTATCACTCTTTTCAACTGAGGAAACAGGTTTAGAGGATTCACAAATTTACCCATGATCACACAGCAAATAGGCACTGCACGTGGGATTCATGTCCTTCTTTTCTGATAATAAGTATGACATTCACCTATTCCATTACACTATGTTAACTGACTAATCACGTTAACTACTTCAACCAAGTAACTCTGATTATAATTTATACTTGTTCTAATAATATATATAATATTTACATCTCACTTATCTCTTTCTAGCTAGCTCTAACAATCAAATTTGCTTGCTAAAGATTTTTGTTGAAATCAAGGGTACTTTCAAACAGAAAAAAAAAGAAAGTAGGGAAAAATGGTCAAAAAATGAGTGAAGAATAAGAGTTGACATGATGGAGGTTATGAGTTGGAAAAGTCTTAGATGTAGTTGTTCATATAATTAATTCAGTAACGAATGATCTTTTTTTGAGGAATCCTACTGTATGGACATAGAGCACTCTAAATCCATAGTCTTTCAAAAGAACATTTGGATTTTAAATGGAATGAAGCATTTTTTATGATACTTTTTTTTGGTATATGCCATGTTGTTTGGGTTGTATTACAACATAGCTGTGTGTATATACATCTATACGTGCACATATAGATGTACATGTATAGGTGAATATGTGCAAATTCACATACACATTCACATGAATATATTTACAGACATGTAATATATAAATAATTTATGGGCTCTGATGCAATTACCAATAAAATCTGATGCAATTACCAATAAGAACAAAAGTTCAATAATTTGATGTTGATTCTTAAGAGAATTAAAACATTTAAAAATACAAAAAGCCTGGCATCCAACTAAAAGATGCAATCACTCTCTCACCACTTCTGGTATTCCATTGGAGAAGAAAAAAAAAGAAAAAGGAAACTCTCATAACAAATATTCATATAGCAAAACAAATGCTTATGCTGGTCATGTTGGAAACATATAGATATAGATATATGTGTGTGTATGTGCATGTATGTGTCATTCTTCAATTGGAGTCTATCACTTATCTCAGGAAGTGGATGACATGCTTCATCACTGCTGATCTAGAATTATAGTTGCTTATTGTATTAAAAGTTCTTATGTCAACCCTTACCTCAAGGAGAAAATATTATGAGCAACAAGAAAAAATAAACCAAACAATTCAAATCTGGTGAAACCACAATTAGAATCACCCAATTAGACCTAGCAGGGGTGACTATAAAATACCATAGGTCTTTAAACACTACATAGTGAAGAACAAAAGAACTGAGGTTGTGGCTGAAAATATCATATCCAACAAACTTAAGCATAATCCTGAATGAAAAAAAAAAATGAACGTTCAATAAATTGTCAGACTTTCAGGATTTTGTTGCAACAAAAAACCCCAAACCCTGAGCTTAATAGAAAATTTGACAAACAAGATCCAAGAGAAATATAAGGTCCACATCAAAGACTATTTATGAGGGACTCAATAAGGATGCATTGTTTGCTTTTTATGTGAGGAGATACAAAATATATGTCTAAGATTGTTATTAGTAATTGGATAGTTTGAAAGAAAGAGTGAGGGTAAACCTGAGTATGATGTGATTCTAAAAAGAAAAGCTGTTTAGGAAAAAGGTAAATAGAGTAATTATCTGATACAAATGAGGTTCAAGAGGAAGAACTGACATAGAGGAATAAGATGGGGGAGGAGGGCTGGTAGTTCTGGAACCCTATCTGAGAACATCGTGTGTGGGTTAAAGAGGGAACAATGCATATGTATCTAGACGGTTATAAAACTTCTAAATTCAGAGAGAAATAAATGATAGGAAGGGGTGAGAGGATGAGGGGAGGAATTGTAGAGGGAACCCTACTCACATTGGACCTGCGTAAAGAGAGAACAATATATACATTTAGAAGGCAATAAAAGTGTTCTAAATTCATAAAGAAGTAAGACACTGAGAGCACAAGATAAGGTGGCTATAGAAAAGTGTTGAGATTCACAGGAATGGGATAAAGAGGGAATAACATATTTTAAGGCTATAGAAGTCTTGTAAATTCATAAAGAAACAAGAAGGCAAAGGGGAAAGGCTGGGGAGAGGAGACAATAAAGTAGGGATCTTTGGAGGGGAGTAGGTTAAGTAAGAGGGCAAGGAGTAGAGGAGTAAAGTAGAGGAGTCAGGAGGGATAGGAAGTAAGATATACACAAAAATACAAAATAAAGATCAGGCCTAGAATTTATTAGGAAAAAAAATCAGGGGTAGTAATCATGATCTGAGGCTAAAATAGACTTAATCAAAAGAGAAAAATAGGGAAACAACACTCGGGCCAGGTAGGTGGCACAGTGAATACAGCATCGGCCCTGAAGTCAGGAGGACCTGAGTTCAAATCCAGCCTCAGACACTTAACACAAAACTAGCTGTGTGACCTTGGGCAAGTCACTTAATCCCAATTGCCCTACCTTCCCCCTCCAAAAAAGAAAAAAAAAAGAAAAAAAGAAAAGAAGAGGGAAACAATCCTCTATGTGAGCCAGGTTAATCAATATTGCTTTAAGATAATTAAAATAACTACACTCTATTTAAAATATGGTATATAGTTGGGATATTGCTGAGGCATAGGAAGTGATGAGTTGGTGGACCTAGAAAAATATGGAAAGATTTGGGCTTATGAAGAAAAATGTTATCCATCTTCAGAGAAACAGAGGATAAACAAATACAGTATGGTCTTATGTAGATGCATATTAATGTATATATCTATATAGAAGTATGATTGTGTATGTATATGTTCATGCATATATGTGTAAACATGTATATATTTGTGTGTGTATATATGTGTGTGTATGTATATATCTTACTTACACTTATATTTAATGGTAGCCTTCTTGGGGGAGGGATGGAGGAAGGGGAAAAAAGAACAAAGTAGAAACTGCACAGCAGAGAACAAAAGAAAACTTACAAGGAAGCAAAAAAGAGATCGACAGCTCTGAACATAATGTATAGTATTTATTGTATAGTCTTCTTTGAAATGGAAATTTATTACTGTATATTTTGAATACTCTCTTACATTCTGCTGTGCATGACTGCATTTTTTTCTTTTCTTATTTTGTATTTAAGTTTAAAATAAATTAATTAAAATGAACTAATAAAAATTTAAAAACTTTATAAATTTGTTTGTCTTTAAATCACATTTCATTCAATGATTTTCATTGTTGTTGTTAGTTGGTTAGTATATGAAGCAAAAAAAAAATATCTAGAATAGGAGTTCTTAACGTTTTTTATGTCATGAACTCCTTTGGTTCTCTGGGGAAAACTAGGTACCCTTTCTCAGAATAATGTGTTTAAATTAATGAAATAAAATCCTCGAGACTACAAAAAAATAAAAGGATAGTGAAAATAAAGATGTCATTTGACCCCATACAACTTCACAGACTCCCTATAATCTATCTGTGGGGCCCAGGTTAAAAAAAAAAAAATCCTGATCTAGAGAAATAGTAATAATAAGGTTAATAATAATGCATTAATATGGTACTTTGAATGTTACAAAGCAGTTTATAAATATTATTTCATTTTATTCCTACAACAACCTTGTGGGGTAGATGCTATAATTATTCCCATTTTACAGTTGAGGAAACTGAGACAGCAGTTAAATGACTTGACAAGGGGTCACAAAGCTAATAAGTGTTAAGTATCTGAGGCTGGATTTGAACTCAGTTCCTCCCAACTCCAGAGCTGGTGCTCTATTCACTGCTCCACCTTGCTGCCTCATAATATAATAATTAAAAAAAAAATCTTAAATTTGTAGCCAGAAGGTATCTTTGAGGTCATCTAGCCCACTCCTCTCACTTTACAGATGAAGGAAGTGAGGCCCAGAGAAGTCACACGACTATCCCAAGGTTATACAGATAGAAAATGTCAGAGGCAGGATTTGAAACCCAGACATCTAGATTCTGCGTCTAGCCTCCTTTCTAACATCCTATGTTTAAGGCATCTAAGAGATCTTCTTGTCCAACCCACTTATATTGCAAACTAGGCCACTGAGGCACAGGGAGGCTAAATAATTTGTCCCAGGTCACTGACATAGTAAGCAGAAGAGCTACTTATTTATTTTTCATTATACAAAGTTGCCTCAATAACAGGGTGTCCTTGTAAATTATTCAATCATCTCACCCTTGAAGTTTCTGTCGGGGATTTTTAGTAGAATCATACTAGATGTCAAAATGTATGAAATTTTAGAAATATAGAGGTGACCACTGACATCATTAGAATCTAAACAATTCTATGCAGTTACTTTCTTAACTCAATTGAGATAATGATGTGGGTGAACAAAAGTGGAACAGTCATTGGGAGTACATTATGGCTTTGCTCCTGGTATGTGTACATCTTTATTTTCATTAACTTTCAGGGTCATCCCATTGTGAGGTTGGGTAGGAGTGAAAGGACTCACTCCTGTTATCAGGAAACAAATTAACATTTTATATTGTTTAATAACTGCATCCAATTGCAAATGCCACCAAACAGCTATTAAACAGCAAGGCTTGTGCCTGCACAAAAACTCAATGGTGCGCAACACCTCTGATTAGATGCACTCTTTTTTCTGAAAGCATCATTATTCTTAGGAGAAATATTTCATTACCCTTAATATGAGTCCAGTTTATGCATCCATAACCTAATAACTCTATCTCAAGTCTCTTAAGGTGCATAACTAAGCTTCAATATAAATCTTCTAATATTTGTAGGATGTCTCTTACTGAACTGAAATATAGGACTGAAATACTGTGTTCAAAGTTCTCTGTCACAGCTTATTAAAACTCTCATCAATTGCATTGAGAGGGAGGTGGAGGGAAAGGTTTTTACTATTTTAATGCATACTTTGTATTACTCTTCAGCTGAAACAAAGCTGTATTCTCAGCAGTTTCCAAGCAACGCATCTTTTTCAATTACTGCTTAGTATTGGATTCTGACCCTGGTTTACTGAATGTATTTTCTTTCACTGACTATTTCACATACAGAGCATTTCAAAAAATAAGACCATTGTATTACTACGACCTAATCTGATGTATGTCATGTGTCAAGTTCTTTCAGTAAACAACAGAAATAAAATATGATTTAAAAAACTGTATTAGATCAGTTGAGCTTACTTTCTGCTAAAGAAGAAATCAATTTAGTAAATTTCTCTTTAGGAAGAATTATGGCTGTTTTTATAGGATTTCTGATTCAGACATGAAATTCTCACTTTTGTAGGGAAAGAAATAGAATTGCAACCATTTTGTAGACATCATACTAATTTTCATATTATAAATTGTCTAAGATGAGATTTCAACCAACTTAATAGAAGCAATTATTTCTGGTTAACCAACTTTATAGGTTCCATTTGGTAATTAACTTATATACCTAAACTAATTCAGCCTTAACCCTCGTATAGAACACCCCTCAAAATGGAGTTAGCCAACTTTCAAAAGGAAAATTCCTAAGTTTTCTGGCACAGTCCAAAATACTATGGAGTGATGTGGCTAAAATTGTGTGTTCACAGCCCTAAGAAAGAAAGGCTTCCTGGTGGCAAATTCTTGCTGGAAATTTAATTGCCTGTCTCATTAACTCACTCCATAAGCATTTATTATTGGAAAGAGAAATGACTAACATGTGACTCTCTTCCATTCAAAGTAACTTACATTGAAAGCTCCCAGTTTTATAAAGAACCTTCCTCACAACACTTCTGTCTCCATTTTGTGGTTCATGAAGGTCAGGTGAAGTGACATGTCTAGAGAAAGATTTTCAGTCCATCAGTAAACCTAACAGCATTTAGCATGTATGTGTCCGGGACCCAAAATGCAAAGAAAACAAATTAAAAAGAAGAGAAGAGAAGGAAGAAAGGAAAACATGCCTTCAAGAAGCTTACATTCTAATTGTAGAGATAATTTACAAATAACTAGGCACAAATTTTATATATATGTGTGTATATATATATATATATATATATATGTATGTATGTGTGTGTGTGTGTGTGTGTGTGAGAGAGAGAGAGAGAGAAAGAGAGAGAGAGAGAGAGAGATAGTAGATATAAATTAACTTGAAGAAACATTAGAACTAGGGTACCTGGAAAGATTTCCTGAAAAAGATGACATTTGAGCTGAATCTTAAAGGAAGCTGGAAAAATCAGCAGGTGAAGGTGAGGGGACAGAGTTTTCCAGGCCTGAGAAATAGTACAAAGGCTAGAGATGGAGAAACTAAAAGTAGGATTGTGTAGCAAGAATCCTAAAGTATGTGGAGAGGAGCAAAGTTGGAAAAGTAAGAAGAAGCCAGGTCATGAAAAGTTTTAAATGCGAAGCTGAGCACTTTATATTCAATGCTGGAGGTATTACAAAGCCACCAAAGTTAATTGCATAGGAGAAATGATGTGGTCAGACCATTAATCCCATAGATTATGTAAATCTCCATAAAGGCAACTTCAGTACAAATATGAGGTCTTCTCTGGCAAAACTGCCCTTCCTGGAAGTCCTGTTGTGACCAGTTCTTCCTTACTGGTCTATGGTGAAGGTTAAAAAAGAGCAAGTGTATATGGGAGGTAGTAGTATTTTGTTATCTTTCACTTTCTCTCTGATGTCTAGCCACTCCTCATTCCTCCAAGCTAACACTACTACTACTTGCCCTCTGTCCATTTGGGGAGTCATACTCTTATATGTGGGTGTTCTGTTCAAAGGAATATAAATGTTGATCATTTATTCTTTGCAAGATATCATGGGCTTGAGGGGCTAGATTTTTTTTTCTTCCCTACATAGTTATTCTGTCTTTTTTTGGAGACACTGGAAAAATTAACTCTTTTGTTTCATGTAGTTTTTCATTTATGATTTCTTGAAATATAGTTCAGAAAAACCAGGCTTTGATAAAACCCACTGGGATTCAAATAGACATACCTTTACACCCCAAACCCTCTAGCTCTCACTGATTGGCCAATAAGAGGTCCCAAACTACGCCTCCCTTGCTCATTGTTTGCATTTTGATGATACAGTGAGTATAAATAGCAATTGTTTCTATTCTGCCCAGAAACTCTGAGGGTCTTCCCCTTCCAGATGTATTCTTTTGTGAAGACATAGACCTTTTGTTTTTTTGCCTCTACTCTTACCTATCCTTTAATTACTGAATGGATATTGCCACAGACAAACTGAGACCTGGGAAAGACTTAGCTTTAAAAGGCCAAGGTCTCCCAATGCATCAGAGCCGTTGCCAATCTACCTGACCTATGTTTTGCCACAGGAACTCTGATGACACTGAAGAAGGAGTGAGGCTGGTGAGTTTGCTCAGCTCTGCCTCACTCAAATCTAGTTCATTTGCAAGTCAAGACATCATCCTGCTGATGTTACTGGTCGTCTTTGAGAACGAAGGACAATGAGAAGTACTGCTAGTGGACCCACCAGCTTTCCAAGCAAGGCAAGGACAAATTTCTTCTCCTGTCTTTGTCTTTTCACTGGCTGTCCTTCCTTTATGCCTGGAACACACTTTCTCCTAAAACCCCTGAATTCCTTTAGGACCCAGTTTAAATTCTATATCTTCCAGGAGACTTTTCCCAGTTACCCCTAGCTGATAATGTCTTCTCTAAATCTACCTTCCAGCCACTCAGTATTTATCATGTGTGTACTGAATTATATATATGTTCTCCACTCTCCCCTGCCCCAGAGAATATAAACTCCTTAAAGATTGTTTCTACTTTTTAGTTTGTGTCTTCAGCATTTAGCAGCAACTTACCTCCTTCCTCCTTCCCTCTTCCCTAATTTAGAAAACAAGAAAAAACTTTCCCTTCGCTGCAATTATTTAGAGTGAAGCAAGACAAATTTCCACATTGGTCATATCCACCCCCTCACCCCCCAAGAAAAAACACAACAAAACAAACAAATAAGAACAACAACAAGAGAAGACATAAAATCTGTCTCAATCAGCTCTCTAATTTTAGTATGTCACCATGTCAGAGATCACAATGAGCTCTGTAATAGTGGATTTTTTTTTCCTTAATGCCTGTAGAAGTAGGAAATAAGTAAAGACATGCTATTTTGAGGAACCTTTCTGGAAAGCATAGAAAGTAACAAATTTCAGCAATTGAGGAAGCTTAATTTTCCCTAAAGTAGTGTTTTTCAATGCTCCCTAGTACTCTCCAGCCTTCTGGGTCCCACATGTTTAAAGACCTAACATTGATGAGCTACTAGACCAGCATCTGCTCTTATTATCGAGTGCACAAAAGTCCCCAAAGATGTTCCTCTGGCTTCAGAAACGCAGATACAACATGCAAAGAATATTTATATGTTCCTTTTCAGGTTATGTTTTTCTCCTGACCTGAATCTCAGAATTCTGTTGGGTTTGAGCTTCAGGGACCAAACTGAATCTTTTGAGGTTTGTCTAATACTAATCCTAAAGCTATACATGATTGAATAGGCTGCATGTTTTATTAGAAGGCATGAAGAAACTCATGAGGGGAAAAAACATCATGTTTTTAGGAAAAGTAAAACTCCTAAGTGTAACTTAAACTAAAATTCAACTGCATAACATATTTGAAGTCTTGTTAAATGCTCAGCATATCTTCCTGAAGTAGTTTTACTTCTCAAAAGAACTTGATTTAATTCTTGAGAACTAAAATGAATAATATTAAACATGAAGATCAATTTCTTCGTAGGTTATGCACTCATCAGGAAAATGCATCATTAAAATGAGATATGAATTTTTAAAGGGTAATATCAAAGAACTGTATATTAAGAGAAATCAATAATATTAATTTGGGTGATTCTAGGTAGCATCATTTGAGTTAAAGCACTAGGAAGATTGAATTTTTTATGATTCATTACAGTGTTTTGCATCATATAAAGTTCACTTATATTTTATAGGAACATAGGAACCTAGGTTTAGAAATGAAATTATTAGTCATCTAGTCTAGTGCTTCTCTATCTTAATCCTTTGTGTGAATCATTTCTCCAATCTCAGTAGGGTCATTCAGCCTTTGCTTAAATCCCTACCTTGAGACATCTTTTGCCCATTCTTCTGTTAGAATGGGAGTGCCCTGAGGGCAATGACTACTTTACTTAATGTCTCATGATTAACAGAGTGTTTGTACATACCAGGTGTTTGATAAATGCGTATTGATGGATTGATTCCATTTTTGTACACCATTTATTATGTTTAAAATCTGATTCCCTGTAATTTGTACCCATTTGTCTCTGGGCAAATTAGATAGAATATCTAATTCCTTATTAATGAACTATTAAGTTCTTACCTGTGTTATTATATTATCTACTAAATGCTCTTATATTGGTGCCAGGTAAATGATAACTGCTGCCACTTATTTAAAATATCTGGTTTGTTTTTCTTATGGCTCTCCCCTTAATGATACATTTGGTGATTAGGACTTTTGGAACGGCAAGTACCATCAATTCTTGATAAAAATAAAACAGTTTGGTATCTCTTGCTAGAAAACTTTTACGCGAACACACGCATTTGTAATTGCCTATAGGCTTACCTCATGTATGTAGGAAGAATAAAGACTCCTGAGTGAATAGAGATTTGACTGCGGTCTCTGTTGGTTACAAATACTAGCCTCAATAACTCTCATTTGTATGGAAAACTTTTATGCATTACTTCTCTCCTTTCCATTCCTAGTGTAGAGACCAATTTACCGCAGAGTAAAGTATTTAATGAAGTTTTTGCCTTCAAAAGTAGAAATTTAAAAGGACAGAAATACTTGATTGATTCTCCTTTTCATTTTAAGGGGAAAGTTTCTATAAACTCAGAAAACAGACTAATTTCTATTGGATCAGAAAAATATTTATGCAGATTTTTCTGCAGAATACTAATTAGAACCTTAATTCCCCAAAGTTTTACTTTAAAAGAATTCCCTTTAGCCATTTCCTGTTCAAATGCCTTTTAAATATATATCTCCTTCAAATCTTAATTCCTGATTAAAACATTACATTTTTATTTATAAAATACTTCTTTTTGGGTGGGGAGTAATGGACCTATAATTTCAAAGACATACGCATACATACTCATGCATATATAGACACATATACACATATATGTATATATACATACACACACATATATAATAGTTCAGGATTCATTTGTAAAGGCAAACTTGGTCATTTTTGCCTCAATTCTTATTCGGCCTTTAATTACTGAATGGGCATTGCCTCAGAGAAATTGAGACCTGGGAAAGACCTTAGCTTAAAAAGGCCAAAGTCTCCCACTGCATCTGGGGCCATTGCCAGTTGTCTTGACCTGTGTCTTGCCCCTGGTCTCAGATGACTTGGAGGAGAGAAGGAGAATGATGACTCTGCACAGCTCTGTCTCCCCCAAATCCAATTCACTTGTAAGTCAAGACATCACCTTCCTGATGCCCCTGGTCTTCTTTGGAATGAGGGACAAACAACAACAAACAATATGCATTATATAATAATGCGATCTAATATACATAATATGTATAAATACTCATAAGCACACATGTATGTATATGCATATATATATGTGTACGTATATATTGCATTTGACCCCATGTTGTTTTTTCCTCTATGCTACATTGTACCATATATAGGGGGCTGTTCCCATAGTGGTGATAAATTTGTAGAAATTCATCTTCTTGTTCCTGTCATTTCTACTTAGGAACAAAAAGAAACAAAGGGAAATTTAAGCTCAAAGTCAGCAAATACTTTTTTAGTAATTAGAGCTGTCTAAAAGAGAATTTAGTTGCCTCTGGGGGCTGTAACTTCCCTCTCCTTGGTAGTCTTCAGGAAAATGTTGTGGGGTACCAGCCCCAAGTGTGACCAGAGATGTGAGAGAGAATTAACCAGGTGGGAACGAACTCGATTTAACGATGATTTGAACAAGATTTTTAAAGATATAAAAGACAAAAGTTCAAGTATTCTCATCAATAAGCTTAGTTTGTCATATCCTGGGATATTATCATAGTTTTATCATCACAATAGTCTGATACATCCTGGAAGTAGCTCAGATAAAATCAGGCTCCTTAATTCTAGGCACCAAAAAGTCTCGGGAAAGCCAATAGGTCTTTGGAAAGTCAGTAAGCCTTTTTAAAGTTATAACAAAGAGGATGCAAAAGAGAGCAGGCTTCAAAGCATCTAGATTTGTCTAGGTGTGATCATTGTCCTTAGTCTGTTATATACTGGAACCAACACAGAATGGATAATTTAATAAGGGACATGTCTTTTTAGGTGTCTGGAGTTTGGGGGCAAAGGCCTTGAAGTCAGAGTCTCAAACAAAAGTCCTTTAAAGTGTATTCCCAGGGCACCAGCCTTTTCAAGCCGCAGTCACCTGGAGAGGTACACCAACAAGATCTTTATCTGAGTCCTGGTTTTGTCTCTGTTGGCTTCCCATAGGAAAAGACAATGTGTCTATTAATTGTGTGGATTCCTTTCAGCTATGAATTGACTTAAATGGCCATTAGACTCCCTTCCAACCCCCCAAACCTATGATATGTGAGTAGCTTTTGCATGAAAAATAAAGCAAAACTAACCAGCCATAAAAACAAAGGAAATAAGGCGTGTGTCTTTTTTATGAGAAAGTTACTACTCCAGTAAGGAGCAAATCACCTCATTTGATGGTTTATCATTAGATGTGATTAATAATTATTGATTCATTCCTTTCTGGAAATATGTGAGACTTTTCCCCCCTTCCCAGTTAGAACAAGTTGCTGTAATAGGAATCTAATTTCTGTAACCATCTTATTGACCACAGGGAATTTTGATGAAGATATATTTAATGGAAATAACCCTTTTATCTCTACCATGGAATATTGCTTGATCTCCTCTGGCATTTAATTCCCTTCACAACTGAGCTCTAAACTACCCTCCCAGATTTATCATGTATTACTTCCCTCTATACACTCTGTAATCCAGTACAACTGATCTTCTAACTTTTCCTCATATATAGCATTCCACCTTCTGTCTTCATGACTTTACATGTATCTCACCAACTCTTCCCTTGTTTTCCCATCTTAGAAGCCCTAATTCCCCTCACAGGTCAAATTAGGCATCACCATCTTCATAAAGCCTCTCCTGATGCCCCCTTCAGTTACTAGTGCTTTGCTCCCCCAAATTATGTTATATTTATTTTGTATAAAGTTTGTATATTTCCAAATATATAATTACACAGTGTAATAGGGACTGCACATGTGTCAAATGCATAGCATGCTTAGCTAATAAGAATTTCCTACATGGGAGATCCTGATTCTGGGAGAATTATAATGATCTGTAATGAAAGTACCTTGGAGAAAACTTGGAGCATGTGCTTACATCTGTAACTTGTTCTGGTCTATTACTGATATGGTTAGGAGAAGCCTTTTCAACTGGAAGTATAGCAAGAAATGATGGCCCTTCAGAAATATAATAGTGTCTAAAACCTAGAACATTTTTCTCTTTGCTCCCTTAGTTTGCCTTTTGTGCTGATGGTATAAAGTGAGTGACGATAGTGTGAAAGGATAAACTTTATGCTTTCTCCTTACCAGGGGAGATGTGACATATGACTATAGGCAAGAGTTATTTTTTTGCCTCAGGATTTATTCTTTTGTTTTAGGTGAAAGGATCCAAACACAGACAGAGACTCCCATGGTTTTGCAATTGGCCAAACACTGTTGGCCTTCACTTAAGGAAGATCCTATTTATAATTATGTAGAGGATGAATTGGAGTGGGGAGAAATTTGCCATAGGGAAAAGTATTAGGAAATCATGGCTACAGTATAGGTGATATGGAGTGCTGAAGAATTGAGTGAAGGTAGTGTGTAATAAACACTAAGTTATCCTAGCTTCTCCTGGCTCCTGCCTGCCTCAGAAATATCTTGTAGGCGGCTTTCACTGCAGAGAAGATAAAGATTAAACCTCAGCCAACTTTACCAGCTGAATTATATTTTTTTTGTCCTTAATGGAAACGCCCTTTCACAAAGTCCTCAGTAAAAAAAAAAAAAAGAAAAAATTTAAAAACAAACCTCCACCTGTATAGAACTTTGTGACCTAATCCATGTGGTGATATTCCAACCTCTCCCATTGAGAAGGGCTGAAGGTCAAAAGAGTAAGGTAGTGGGCCCTACTACCACTATGCACTCCTAGTTGATGTGACTAGGTTTACCATGCATCTCAGGTTAGAAATCCTGACCCTGAAGTGTGATTAGATAGCTGAGAATGGTTTCTGGCTGTCAGCTACTACACTCGCTCAGAAAGGTTTGATACTGTTGTGTGGGATGCAAACCCCCATTCAGAATTTAATCAAGAACACGGAGGTTTCTCAGGATAAAAACAGGAATTTTTTATTCTCTTCCCCCATGGGAAGAGGGTGGTCCTTTCCATAATGGATCAGAGAAAGGAGGCCCCAACATGGGGCAAAATGGGTTTTTTTAAACCTAATACTGCAGCAGGGTCATATTTTCCCTACTGTTTATCACTCCCATTGGTTGGGGGGGCGGTGAGGTCAGGCTGTCCCTGGCTCCCCTTGGAGGGGAGGCTTACAGAGGTGGGAAAGGAGACAAAGAACAGAGACTGGGTAGGGATCAAAAGACTCCTAAAAGCGCTTAATGCTGATTGACAGCAGCAATGAAGGGGGAAACGTGAAACTGGCACTCAAGCCTGCCACTAGATTCCAGGACACAGTCTGAGAAGTTTTCACATCCCATTCATTATCCTATGTCCTGAGGGTACTCCTTGCTTCACAATATACTAATAAAGTCTCCTTTCTGTAGTCACTTCCTTCTTATAGCCCATAATTTGAACCTAAACATTCAGTCTTAGAAATTTTCCATTGAAGATCCTATGTAAAATCTAAAAGGAAACACCTAATAAAGACCTGGAAATCAATTTAGGGCAAAGAAGAGAGGGCAGTATTAGAAATTGAGACTGGGAGTCTTCTTTGTTATAAGAATGATGGAGAGTGCTGAAGTAGAAAATAAAGAGAGTGAACAGAAGGGGGCTAAGGATAGCCAGTGTCTTAGGGAACATCAACATTAAAGGGATCCCGGAGTAAAAAGTCAGAGGAGGTATGAATTAAAAGTTACTGTTGTTTTTCTTCTCCTTTGCACAACATACATTGTTAATTTTTCACAGAATCAAGTGACCTAATGGAAGGATGCCAGGGGAATCACATAGGTTTCTCAACAGAATGATCTAAGAGAAAATGACTAGGGATATATCTTCTATATGAATGGGAATTCAGACAGATGATGAGGGTAAATATATAGAGGGCTAACTGTATCTTCCAAAGTGGACTAGAAAAAGGGGAGCTAATGAATTATCTGAGTAAAAAAAATCTTGCATGAATCTGGCTCCAAGCATACAGAAGTATAGAAAGCTAGGGACCTTGCTTTAGTGGACAAGAGAACAAATGGAAGAAAGTCTCTAGGAGGTCAGAAAGGCCACAGTAAAGAAGTCTATTGAACATAACCAAAAGTTAATCACTTGTAGAAATAAAGGTCAAATACCAAAATTTTAAGAAATTAAACTGCAATCTCCATAGTAAAACTAAATACACTGTCTTATTAAGACTGACATTGAAAAAGTTTTTAATTAGTTGTTTGGTCAACATTTTGTGAAATGTACTTTCAGACACTTATTTATTTTATTTTAAAAGAGGCGAAAGTTGTCAGTTAAAATCTCTAGTACTTTTGTTATAATGAACATTGGGACATTTTTGAGCCACAGAGAATACAGAGAAGACCAGCTTTTGAGAATTTTATACTTATATTTCAAAATCACTAAGTAAGAATAGAATTTCTTTCAAATATTACAAAACTAGCACAAAGTCCATTTCTTGTCACTGCAAATCAAGGAAGAGATGGAAAAATTGGAAAAATCAGAGAAGAGCAGTGAAGGTGACAAAAGGCTTCAAAATGCTGACTATAACTTTTTAGTTTCCTTCTGAAGACACTGGTCTGTCACCTTCTAATCTTCTTAATGACTGACTTCCCATCAATTCAATTCACTGAAAAAATCTGAAAAAGAATTGAGGCCATCATGGTCTCTGATGCCCTAAATGCCTCTCTTCACACCTCAGCCTGACCTTTTCTCTCTCTAAAGATTTTTTCTTTTCCAATACCTTTCTTCTTCTTGTACACTAGACCTTATCTATCACTTTTCACTTAATGAAAGCTTATTTTATTTCTGCCCTCCCATCAATGCCAGTTTTTTTCATTTCCTTAGGAACCCTTTTCTCACAGAATATGTTTAAACACTGTTCTATGCTGTTATGAAGAAACTGTATAATGAAATAAAACTACAGACATAGCATTGCCTTGACCAATATCATGATACATTAACAGGATTAATATATTTTAACTACATCCCACCAGAGAGTGGTAAAACTACACCAAAGCATCATTAGGCTAATTGCCCATTGAAAACATTTATAACATTTTCCCAATGAGTATTATTGCCCCTCTCTTAACATTGTTTTGCCTAATTGTATTATTAAAGATTCAATTAATGTGATTTGGTGCAACATGCCTATGCTTTCCTAGCAAAACTATTTGTAATAGTAAACTAACTGGAAGTAATCTAACTTCTCATTGTTTAGGGAATGATTATATAAAAATGGTATATGAATATGATGGAATAAAACTGTTATATGAAATAAAAAATACAATGAATTTAAAGAAATTATGGGCAGACATATGAAGTGAGATAAGGAAATTCATGTAATATAACTAATATTTCTGTATCATTATACAGTTTACAAAGCCTTTCCATGAATCATCTCATCTGAGTCTCCCAATGACTCATCTGTAGTGTGTACTATAGATATTATTATCTCTCATTTACATCTTGGAACCTTGAAACTCAGGGAGGAGGTTAAGTGACTTGTTCCTTGGCACATAAGTAGAATTTGAGTCCAGGTGTTCTTGCTTCAAATTCAATATGCAAGTCACTATTCTATATTTTATTTCATCAAACAGCAGAAAATCTCTGTTAAACATATTCAAAGACATGTAAATTTGATATATACAGATTTATTTTTACTATTAGTAAGTAGAAAAAAATGTGATTACATTTGCAATATGCAATCATTTTATTATTTTATTCTACAATATCTTATCAATGCAATGATTAAGAATTACACATGGTTTCCACTTCAAATCCTATACATTTAACACATCTTTTGCAAAAAACAATCTCTATTCCTTCCCAATAATGGTAATATCAATAATACTTCTACCCTAATAATGCAGGACATTGATTGATATTTTTTTGGTAGCAAGATGGTGGTACATGCTCATAATCTTGATTACTGGATAGGGACCAGGGGGTGAGCCTCGTAGAATACTTGAGTTTAGATCGGGTCATATGTGTCCTTCTACATCCTCACGTGCAGTCTTTTGGGTTGAGTCAAAGGGCCACACTTGAAGACCTAGAGGGACACATGTGACCTCACCATCTCTGGTGTAGATGTTCTGAGATGCAATAGGGCTAAAACTCAAATATTCCCTTTAAGGCTGGCATGGAATATGTCAGAGTCCTGAAATATGCTGAGCCTCTAGAAAGTGTGTATGGGGGGAAGGTCATCAGGTTGCCTAATCAGAGATTAAAGAACTCAGGTTGGAAATGGAGCAGGTCAGAAATTCCAGATTGTTGGAATTATGGCTGCACTCTTGAGTGGTTGCTACACATCCAATCTGAGCAAGATAGGGAGAGCAGTCTCCAAAAAAAAAAAAAAGTTGATACAGTATATTTTCTTTTAATCTTGTCAGTGAAGTCCCCAAGTTTTAATTTAGGGCAACATCATTGTACAACAATAACTTATATAGAAATGTGTGTGTGTGTGATGAATTTTTTTAAAAGGATTGTTTTTATTGTTTTATGTATATATTCTTTTTCTATTGTTGACAACATGGAGTTAAATGAACTGAGTTCAAAGCCTCCAAGCTATGATACTGATTAGCTATATTCATCTGTGCATATCATTTAATGTCTGTATGACTCAGTTTCCTCATCTGTAAAATGAGGATAATAGTACTATCTTCTTCCCAGGATTTTTGTGAAGATACTGTGAAATAACATATGTGTATTACTTTTCAAACTTTAAAGTCTATAAAAATGCTAGCCATTCTATTATTATAATTAACATGTGGAAGGTAAAGAATAAGTCTAGTGTATCTATGTGTAAAGTCAATCATAAGCAGCTCTCCTGAGGACTGCTATTGAGAATAACTTTAAGGGTCTAATAGCATAGTATAGTGAACTATTTATTTATTCAGCAATAAACTACAGCATAATATTCAAGAAATTAAAGCATAACATTCACAACAGCATAACATAGCAACTTATTATTAAGGTGGCCACATGGTCTTAAACAAAACATATCATTCAGTATGCCACAATCTCCTCAGTCAATACATAGTATCCAAGTAAAGTCTTCTTTCATCTTGACTGGAGGCTGGCTTCCAATCATCCTTAAGCCAATCATCCTTAAGGGGTAGCAGAAAGTACAAACATCATCCACCCCTAGGTTACAGTAAGTTACAGATCTCATCAGTTAATACAGAGTATCCAAGTAAAGTCCTCTTTCCTTTCATTTCAACAGGAGGCTGACTTTCAAACCCCATGGTCTGACTTCTCCCAGCTCTTGCCTAGAATCACAAGTAGGCAGCTCTTTGATCCTGTTCCATATCTTAGCTCACAGGGACTGCTCTGCTCCAAGCCCTTCATAGTTTCTTTCTAGGAAGACAAAGCTTAGCAGGGTTACAACAATATTTACACACATAAAACTTAGCAGAGCTACAACAATATTTACACACATTAAGCTTAACAGAACTACAACAATGTTTACGCACATTACCAGCACTATCATCTCAATTCACTTTCCATCTGAGAAATCAACACAAATCAACAGAGAACTCCTATCTGACAAAGTGACACTAACACAGATCAACAGATTGAGTGCTTCTGTTTGACAAAGTACACAAATCAATAGACAGAATGCTTCTATCTGACAAAGTAACATCAATACAGATGGAAGAATAAACAGAGTATCAGCATCACAAACATTCTCCCTCATAGCTCTGCTCTCTTCCAATGCTATTCCAATTTTGCTCTTCTCTTTTCTGTTCCACCCTTCTTTTTCTATCCTTTCTGTTGCACTCTTTTGCCAAACTTCTCCCACTATGGGCTCCATGTGATTATGTTAGGCTCACTAAGGGTAGGGAAGGTCTTCAAATTCCCCCAGGCCTGTTAAGGGCAGTGAAGGTCTTCAAATTTCCTTAGGCCTATTAAGGGCAATGCAAAGTATACTATTTCCAACAAAGACTCTTAATATAATCAAAAGTGAGACTCAAAGGCACTTGAATAGCTAAAACAATCAAAGTACTACTTTGCTTGCCATTACAGTATGCTATGCCACAATGCCATTACATTATGCCATAATATCAGTAGTTTAATTATAGGGATTATCTTCAACCTTTAACTACTGTTCACAATGCCTAATACTAAAGACATTTTTGGTTTATGAAAAAAGAAAGGAAGATAGGTTAAAAAATTAACAAAGTGATGGAAGAAGAGAAACAGGTATTTCTGTTGCTTTTACAGTTGAGCTCCACCCTATGTGACTTCTATTACATTTAGGTGAATGATGTTGTCAGATGATGTGTAGTATATTTTGAATCTAAAATGAATGAGAACATGATGCCTTTTTTTATGCATGGGCATTGATATTCTGTCTAGTGTCTGACTCCCTGTGGCAGTTGAGGAGAGATCCCTGGCCTCCTTACGCTCACATTGCAACATGGATCAGTCTGAATAACTAATCCATCTGGTGTCCTTTGATCCTTTTATTTTATTGGGCTGGTTCTCTGGCCATAATTACCATGCTCATTTCACTTGAGACCAGCAGCCTATAAAAAAATTTATTAACTTGAAGAATATCACAACATTATACTTTCAGATGGGGTTTAAGTGTCAGTTGGTTTTCTTTTCTTGATTTTCTTTACACACAACACACATTTTGCCTTTTTTTTCAGTTTTTCTTCAGTCATGTCTGATTCTTTGTGACCTTGTTTGGGGTTTCCTTGGCAAAGAGACTGGAATAGTTTGCCCCATTTCCTTCTCTAGGACATGCATCTATGTGTTAAATGGTATCTATAAAACTCTGTAGAAAAGGAATTACCAGAATTTCGGAATTAGGAAGGAAATCATTGACCAACTACTGTGATATATGAGTCAGTTGGTGGCACAGAGGGTAAAGCCCTATCACTGGAATGAGGAAAACCTGATATCAAATCCAGCCTTAAAAACTTACTTGCTTCGTTACATTGTGCAAGTTACTTAAACTCTTGTTTACTTCAGTTTCCTCAACTGTAGAATGAAAATAATAAGAACACTTTCCTCACAGGGATGTTTTAAGGATCAACTGAGATAATATTTAAAAAAAAAAATACTTAGCACAGTGCCTGCTACATTGTTGGTATTTGAATGCAGGTCATCTAGCCTCTACCGAAAAACCTTGGAGGAGGAGGACCCTACTACCTCCACAGGCAGCCCATTTCACTTTTGAACAGATCTAATTATTACCAAACTTTTCCTGACTTCAAACCTAAATGTACCGCTTTGCAACTTATGGTTCCCAATTCTGCTCTCTGGGGCCAAACAGAACAAATTTGTTCCCTCTTCCACGTGAGAGCCTTTCACTTATTTGAACAAAGCTATTGTGTACCCCTGAACCTATTCTTCTCCAGGGCAAATAACTTCTCCCCTCAATTTCTTCAGTTTATCCTCATATAACATGACTGTCTTCCTCTGAATGTTCTAAATCTTATCTGTCTTCTTAAACTACGGCACCTATAACAGACTGAAACACTCAGATTTGTTCCAAGGTAGAACACAAAGGTACTATCATCACCTTATTTCTAAGCTCCAATTATCAATGCAGCCTGAGATCAAAATGGATTTTCTGGCTGCCACATCAAACTGATGATTTATATTGAGTTTGTAGTTCACGAAATCCCTCAGATCTTTTTAGGCAAACTGCTTTCTAAGCATACCTCACCAATCATGCATTTAAGCTGATTTTCCTTGAATTGGTCTTGTACTTTATCGTATTAGATTTAGCCCTATGATCTGTCCTATCAGACTATTTGTGGATTCTTATTCTTATACCCAGGGTCTTAGCTAGCTTTTCTAGTTATGTATCACCTGCAAATTTGATTAGTATACTACCTATTTCTTTATTCTAGTCATTGTAAAGATGTTAAATAGCATAATTTCAAATGCAAATCTCTGGGGGTCTCCAGCAGAGACCTATTGCCAAGAGGATGTTGAACAATTAAGTACTACTCTATGAGTCCCACAATTTAACCACTACTGAATAACCCCCTAGAGCGGTGGTATCAAACTCAAATGGAAACTAGTGCAGCTAATCCATACATAAAGATCCCTCTGGGCCACATATTTGATTTAGTTTTAAATGACAACATTACTGAGATTTTATTTGCATTTTATTTTTGTCAAATATTTCCCAATTATATTTTCATCTGTTTCAGTAGCACTGGGAGTGTTATAAGCTTCCAAGTGTTTGACCCCTCTGCTCTAGAGCATATATCCCTCTATCTTTTCAACCAGAAGAGCATAAGATAATTTATCAAATGTTCCACTAAAATCTAGGCAAACATTATCCTCAACATTCCCCTTACCTGCTAGTTTAGTAACTCATTCAAAAAAAGGAATAAATTTATTGAGGATCGACTTTTTCTTGATGAAGCCTTGCTGGCTTTTTGTCATCAATATTTCTTCTAAGAAACATTCACTAATGGTCTCTTTAGTGACATTCTTGATATAAGGGCAGACAACCTGTGGTCTTGAAGCCACATGGGGCCTTCTAGGTTCTTGGGTACTGCCTACTGACTGAGTCCAAGTTTTACAGAACAAATCCTTTGATTAAGGGAATTTGTTCTGTGAAGTTTGGATTCAATGAAAGGGCCAAACTTGAGGACCTAGAGGGCCACATGTCTCCTTGAGGTTGCAGGTTTCCCACACTTGTTAAAATTTCTCTAGGAACTGAAGCTAATTTCACTGTCCTATATCTGTCCAATTTGGTTCTCTTCACTTTTTTTTAAACAGGAAAACATTTGAACTGCTTCAGGTAGTTATATGGCCCCTTTCACCAATTGGTGAGTTCCTGCTATTAGAAATGATTGTTTCTGTCTTGTACTAATAGCTAATGATCATCTTAGGACCAAAGTTTTTCCCCTTTTCTACTTCCTCATCCAGAAATCAACCAGTGTGGGAAATCTTTCTAAAATACTTATCTAGATGGGATGACTGAGACATAATCAAAGGCAGTAAAAGAAATGCTAAATTTAGACTAATGGGTGCATTCCCCACTTACCGCATTTGCATTTGCAGTAACGGTTCTAGGAAATTGTGGATCCTCCCTTTTGTCAGACATGTGATAGGAACATTGATAAGTCTCTTTGACCAAGATTTGGTCCATCCATACTCTCATTATAATATTCATTCTTTCATTAATTATTAACTAATTAGAATTGATTGCCACCTTCAGGAACACCTCCTCTTCCAAGGGCATATAAACTGTGAGCCCACCACAAAGGATCTTTGGTCTAAGAGAGAGCTGGCCAAATGATCATCTTCTTATTAATAAATATGCTGGCATTATTAATAAAATTATTAAATTACCCAGAAACTATGTCTCTCAAACTTTTTAATCACCACTCTGCCTAATACTTCCATTTGAAGAGTGCCCAGGCCAGCCATGATCACTTTTCTTCAATTTCTATTCCTGCCTCCAGAATTTTATATTTTGCCTCCACATGAGTGGGAACAATCCATCTTTTAATTACTTTCCATATATTCTCTCTCATTAGAATTTAAGCTCCTTGAGAGTAGAAACTTTTTTCTTTTTTTGCATGTGTTTATATTCCCCATGTTTATCAGAACATTCTCTTAAAAGTGCTCTATTTCTGTTAACAATATTTATCTATTTCCATCCTTATCAATATTCATCTATCTCAATTTGTCCATCTATCCTTTTATCTCCCTCTCCCCCTTCCTCCTTTGTCTTTCCCTTTTCTTGGTCTTTTTCTTTCTGATCTTTCAGATCACTGACACTGGTTTAGTAAACTGATATCCTGCTTCTTTCAGTCTCCAAGGATATAGTTCATCTGGAGCAGGTGACTTGAATTAATTGGAGATGGATAGGTTCTTACTATTTCCTGATTTATTTTAGGTATCAACTACATCATCCATTTTTTTTGTTGTTATTTTCATTTTTATGCAAAATGTTACTCTCCTTGACAGAGAAAGTAGACACAAAATAAGTATGGGGTAGCTCTGTCTTCTGTCTATGGTTGGTCATAGTTGTTCCATCTACCCAAACAACAATACAATCCTTTATTTTATTTTTCTCTTTTCTACAATAAATTTTTTAAAACTCCATAAAAAGATAGACACAAAACTTTCTATATTCTTTACTCTCTCTTGCCATACTCAATTGATTTTGAGCTTTAATACTCTTGATGCTTTTTTTTTTTCAGAAATGTGATATACTTTACTATTCATCTCCTGTCACCTTCCTCCTCCCCCTGTAGATTTGTGAGGTATAAATGCTCACATTGAAAATTTAACAATCTAATTTGATTCCAGCATTCCTCTCAAATGTCTCAATTATTAGATGACTGCCCTAAATACCATAGACAGGGGAGTTACTGACCTCTACTACTCTTTTCTTCTTCCTAAGATCCTTTTCAGATAACCTATTACCAGATAAGAGGTTATTTGTGGCTTACCTAACTATAGCTTTACTCTATTTTCCCTACCATTTATTTTATAATCATTTAATCATAGATTTCAAGACAGAAGGGATCTTAGAGGTCATCTAATCCAATCTTTTCATTTTATTGATGAAGAAACTGAAAGTCTAAAAGATGTGGTCATTTGTCCAACTTGAACAGCTAGTGACAAAGTCAGCATTTGAACTCATGTCTCGTGACTCTAAGTATAGAACTTCAAAATCAGCATTCTTTCCACTCTCTTAGGCAGAGAAACTAGCTTTTCAGGAAGAACGTCAAAATTCTCTGTCTTTTTGTTTCTCTGTCTCCCTTGTTCCATTTACTTTAAAAAAAAATCATCTTGTTTTTTCCAGCTACCTTATTCTACTCTTTCCAATTTATTTATTTATTTTTAGTTTTCAGCATTCATTTCCACAAGATTTTGAGTTACAAATTTTCTCCCAGTCTTTCCCCTAACCCTGCCCCAATATAGCAAGCCTACCGAATACCCCTTCCCCCAATCTGTTCTCTCTTATATCTTCCCCCTTGCCCCCACCCCAACTTTCTAGTAGGGCAAGATGGATTTCTATACCCTAGTGACTATATATCTTATTTCCCAGCTTATTCTACTCTTTCCCTTGAGTCTTCCTGTCTCACTCTTCCTCATTCCCTCTCCTTCATTTCTTCTCCTTTATTACCTTTCTCTTCCTTTCTCCTTTCTCTCTGTCTCTCTCCTTTAGTTATATACTTTTCCTTTCTCTCTCTTACTCTTCTGTATGACAAACTTTTATTCTTCATCTTCTTGACAAAATTCTTCTACTCAATTTCAGATTCTTTCCCCCACATCTCTTGAGACCTTCTTTCTATTTTCTTCCTCTCTGCAGCTCTTCATTGCATCACACAATTTAGGGAATTAGGAAGAGTTCCTTGAGTGTCTTTGACTTTTCAAGAAGTTGAATGGCCTATACTATTTGGAACAAATAGTGAGGAGTCACTTGTAGGAGGCAGAAATGCAAACATCCTCTCCTTAATGCAGATTGGTACAAAATTATTCCTGCTCTCCATACTGAGATATCCAGTCTTGTTTGTTTATTTATATACACCTAACTGTGGATATTTACACTTTACCATTCAGAACCTTCTTCACTCCATTATATTTTTTGTTGTTGATTGGTTGGTGTCTGACTTTTCAGTACCCCTCATGTAGGTTTCTTGGCAAAGATACTGTAGTGGTTTGCCATTTCCTTCTCCAGTTCATTTTATAGATGAGGAAACTGAGGTGAACAGGGTTGAGGACTTGCCCAGAATCATAGAGTGAGTAAGTATCTGAGGCCAGATTAGAACTAAGGTCTTCCTGACTCCAGGCTGTGTCACCTAGCTGCCCCTTTTATCATAATTTAATAAAAAACAGTCCCACCCAAATTCCTCTTCTTAGCCTCAATAACTTCAGAACCTCATCCTGCTTCTCCCACCCCTGTTAATACAAAGTGATACTATTTGCCAAACACTAAACCAATTTGTTTACTCTACAATTTATTCCATTTCATTTTTAAAAAAATTTATCTTGTTTTTCCAGCTACCTTATTCTGTCCTTTTTCTTGAGTCTTTGACTCTTTCTCTTCAGATCCTTATGACTTAATCATGCTTAATTGTTCCTTAATTCTCCTTGCTCTCCCTTGATCTTCATCTTTCTCTGTCAATCTTTTATTTTAGAAGTTAGAAATAGAATCTGGACCTGAAAGTTGTTTGTTTTCAATTTTTCTTCAGTTTTTTCCCCAAAATTTCTTCTCCCAAAATTAAATTTCTAGTCTTCTTTACAAGTCCAAAGATCCTACATAGTTCCCTTTTTCTTATTTAGCTAGACTCCTTATTTCTTCTCTTGCTCCTTTTTGCATGCCTTTCTCTCATAAAAGCTAAAAGTAGGAAAAAATATTGCTGAAAGAAATAGAGAATTCACTTTAATAAGACAGCAGAAATTAAGAAAAAAGTAAGAAATAATATTTTATATCTGTACTATCACATGTGAATATGGTGTCAATATGTTTTACCCATTTTTTACTATTACAAAAAAAGATTCTATTGAGGCCATGGTATAGGGGGGAAAGAGTATAATATACAAAACAAAATGTGTAAAATTTTAAAATTAAAAAAGTACTGTTTGGAGAAAGAAATAGAATCCATTAGTGATTAATTCATGCCAATAAGATGGCAAGAATATGTATGAAGCCAAGACAAAGATATTGAATAGTTACACTGTTACATAAGATTGGGGTGTCAATTGGCTTTGTTCAGCTGTTTCCCTTTGTTACAGGGGTAGGTTTTATTGAACCCTCAAATGAAATAATACTTGTGAGGCACAGTGCCTGATACGTAGTAGGTACTTAAATGCTTGCTCCCTTTTTCTTTCACCTGAGGTGGAAAAATGATGTTTCAAAACCAAAGGTTTCAATAAACCTTTGAGAGACAGACAGACAGACAGACACACACACACACACATACACACACACACACACAGAGCCAGAGAGACAGAGGACACACAGAGAGACATACAGAGACAGACACATAGACACAGAGAGAAACTTAATTAAATAAAGGAAAAGCATATTCTTAGAAATGTGAAAGGGGAAAAACATATTACATTGTTTACTGTCCCATGACATGGCATCAGCTGTCCTAAGGGAGAGTTCAGTTGGGAAAACAAAATGCTGGTAAATAACTATGGTCTTTTTTTTCAAAGCGCCTCAAAAAACTTCAAAGAGAGAGCACTTTGCCAGAATAAATCAGTAAAGTCATAGATAACTAAGTAAAAATGAAACAAATAATATGTTGAAGTTATGCTGTCATGTATGATTGTAACAACAAGTTTACTTAAGTTTTCTAATTTTATGAGGGAGGTTTCTATTTGGGTGAGAAATGTCAGAAAGTGACATGGTTTAAAAAATAAAAGTCTTCAATGATATTAATTTTTTTTTTTAAAGGCTGTTGGTTACAGAGGTGTTACGACCAAAATGCAGGAGGACCAAAAAGGCCAAATGTGACCTTAAAAAAAAATGACCAAAAAGGGACAAATGTGGTCCTACAAGTACTTCTGAGTTCTATTGTCTTTGAAAGAGACTTATCTCAAAGAAAAATAGACATAGCCACACAAGATACATGGAGACAGGGATGCTATATTGATTGAGCAAGAAATGGAATAGGCTAGCAACTGTCACTTATTTGCTAACCATGAGGAGAGGGCAGCGGAGATGAAGAGATCACAACCAGAAATGAGAAAACCAGAAACACTTCCTTCCCTGAAGCATTCTAGTGCTTAACTCATTATCCATCTAGTTCCCCTGTTTTCTATTTCTCCTCCAACTAATGAGAAGTGATGGGAGGAGGTATGGGAGTTCTGACTCCTTCCCCACTTGGTTATGGCCACTGAAGCCAGAATTTGGAAGTCATATTCCTTTTACTGAAATTTGTATTCTGATGCACTGGAATCTGTTTTCAAATTATATCACTATGTGCCACAATTTTGTCTATGAGTGTTCAGGACAAGATAAAGAAAGAGAAAGTGATGGAAAGGAAATTTTACAGAGTGCAGACTGGCTCGAGATGAAGTCAATTAATAGACTAGAAACTCCTCTTGGTTCATTTACTCCATTGCCTTATAGTCAAGACTATAATAAGCGAGGCAATGGAAAGGTTAAAATTGGACTTTGATTCAAAGGCAATGAAATTCTTCTGTACCACATTTTCCCTCATGAACTTCCCCTACAAATTAAAATACAAACATGTCAGTTATACCTCAGAAATAAAGACCAATGCAGAATGCTACCCACCTCTTGACAGAGAGGTGAAGGATTTAGCATGCAGAATGAGACATACATTTTTAGACATGGACAATGGGGCAATTGGTTTTCCTTATGTTTACATTTTTTGTTAAAAATAAATTTTGTTTTCCCTTTTTTTCTTTGTCAATGGAGAGGTGTCACATGTGTGAAATAAAATAGATAATTTTTAATTGAAAAAAGTTAAAATTTAATGAGACAAAAGAAAATAGGCACAAAAAAGGAAGCAAAAGCATGGACAAACAGAAATAAACAGACTTGGCTTAATCATTTTTTTTTGTTACAAAGGGAGGGTTCTATGCCGGTGGAGTGAAAAGGAGAAGAAAGGAATCAAGAAATAACTATGAGAGTAAAAAGATATCAATGCAACTTTTAAAACAATAAAAAAGAAAGAATATGAGGAGAAATAAAAAGTCTCTAGTTTTAATAAGAGAACAAAATATTGACTAACAAAAAAAAGAGAAAGACTGAAGCATAGTTAAGTATTCATAATCCATTTTGATCCATTTTGATGTCAGTGGATTTTGCTTAAGTGATTTTTTTTTTGTTGTTGTTGTTACAAGGGAGGATTCTATGGGAGAATATGAGGGACTGTGTTATTCCTCAGTAACTAGAATAAAAAGAACCATCAGTAAAATTTTAAATATAACAAAGACTCTTGAATTGAGAGAGAATGAGGGAAAGAGAGATTAAAAAAAGAGTAGGAACATGAACTAAAAAAATGAGATGGAAAAACACTGTGTAGTTAGGCTGTCACATGTATTTGTGGTCCTTTATTTAACAGCTTTTCTTCTCTGTGAAGGAGTACTCTATTAAGGCTAGGAAATAACAGAAAATGACTGTGGCATGAAAAAAAAGAAAAAAAACAACCACCTCCACAACAAAAGACATTAGTATATATATTTTTAAAATGCCTAGAAAAATCTATATCATAATAAGACAGTAAAGGTGTGGATTAGTAAAAATATAG
>CM053591.1:95400222-95416607 GCA_028646515.1 Pseudochirops corinnae
GTTTGGAAAATGGGTTCAAATGCGTATAATCCATTAATCACTTAATACATTTTTATCATGTATCTACTAGGTGCTGGTGATACAAAGACAAAAATGAAACAGTTCTGGTTTTGAGGAATTTACTTTCCATGAGTGAAACAAATATATGTACTTATATAATTCTAAAATATATATGAAATAATTTTCCTTGTCAATGGGAGGAAAAGAAAAGAACTCATGTATAATATAGTATTGTGGTTTAAACCCAGGGATGCCAAAAACTGATGAGGTGGGGTCTCTGCCCACCCTAAAACTGTTGTAGTTTCATGATGTGTTGCAGTGGAATCATCTCAAAGAATTCAGAGTCAGACCACCTCCTAATCCAAGTATAGGTATTTATTGAGATTGACACCTGTCATGAAGTGGGCTAAGTTCAAAGAGGAACCAACAACTTTAGAGAAAGGAAGATGGATTTTATAGGGTAAAGACGCAATTACTTAACATAAATTTTACATAGAATAGAGGAATATCATTAATATTAAAAAGGCAGGAGGAGTTTCTGAAGGGATTAGGTAATGGAGGAGGGGTACCATTCATGGTTCTGTAGTTAAACATTCTAGTCATTGTGCCTTCCCACTGGCTAGCTATTGTGGTCCTGTCTGGTTAAGACAGATAGTTAGGTATTTTGGTCCCTTCTTGGGCTAGATGGATGATGTGATTGTGATTGAATACAAGAACACACCTGTTTCTGTGGGAATGGGTCTGGAGGCAGTGACCAGGTAGAGGCAGTAGCTAGGTTCCCATCACATGGACACACCTACTGTTTCTGTGGGAACTAAGTGTTCACAGACACACCTCTTGTTCCAGTGAGCAGTGAGGCATATACAAGGAAGTTAGGGCATTGACAGTGGGGGGTGGGTGGGAGGATGGGAGGGGGATGGTCTAGGAAATAGCAGATAGAAATAGCAGTTCATCTGATCTGAAAAAAATTGGGTGTTTTTCTTTTTGATGAACCAATAGTATAATATGGAATCAAAGCAAGGTAATGTGGACTTATCTTTATACACAAGAATAGTAAGGTGATGATTCCAGTGTACTCTATGCTATTCAGACAGCATCTGTAGTACTGTGTTCAGTACTAGGCACAAAATTTTTAGAACCCTGAAAAACTGAAAATCATAGAGAGGAACACAACCATGATGGTGAAGAGCCTTGAATTCATGCCAAATGAGATTCAATAGAAGGAACTCTGGAGAAAAGATTTTTGTTTTTGAAGAGGACCATGGCATCAGGGAAATGATGACATGGCTTGCAGCTGACTTTGATTTGAGTGAGGGAGTGCTGTGCAAGGTCACCAATCTCACTTTCTCCTCCAGAGCCATCTGGATCCAGTGACCAGATATTCATCAGAATGACTGGAGATGACCCAGAATGCAATGGGAGACCCTGGCCCTTTTAGGCTAAGACTTTTTCAAGTACTCACTTAGGGTGAGGTAATGCCCATTCAGTGAATAGGCCTTTTTAAGAAGTGAGTCAAGAGATAAGCCCTTAAATTGAAAAAAAAAATTAAACTGGGAGGGAAAGACTGAGAGGAACATGACACTTATTATTTAATCTTTGAAAGGCTATGTGGAAAAATAGATTAAATTAGTTGTTTAGTCTTGTGGAGTTGAACAAGGCATATTTAGGATGCTTATGAGGAACATACTAAAAATGAGAGCTATCATCATGTGGAATGAGTTACTTTAAGATGTTGTGCATTGTCCCTCAGTGGAGGTTTTCAATCAAATGCTTCATTACCAATTTTGCGGTATATTGCTAAGGAATTCTTGCTCTGGTTAAACTTGATAGACTCGGGGGTTCTGAGGTTCTTAACTTTTGTATGATTTGTCTTATCATCAGGAGTGTTGTGTAAGGGCACGCTTTGAGGAGTGTGTTGCACTGGAGAGAATGCTAGATTAGAATTAGATTACTTTGATTCAGATGTTGGAAAATTGCTTAAGCCTTTTGGGTGACCTCACACCTTTATCTGTAAAGGGGTTGGGACTATATTACCCCTAAAATTCCTTACAGTTCTAACCCTATCATGAAGTGATAATACTACTCATATCTCCTACTATGTCTGGCTAATGATCAGAATTTGCTGAATTCAGCTGAATCTTTCAATCCAATAGCTGGGTTATAGTCATCACATGGGGCAAAGATTACTTATTAAAAGGATGACTAGTTCAGAAATTCTGTTGGTTATTCGCAGATTTAGGAAATTAACAACTCTTGAGTTTGGGAAAAAGGTCTTTACATAGTGTGATTTAAATAAAGTGGTTAAGGATTTCAACCCCTGCCTACCCCCAAAAAATAAAAAACCAAACAAAACAGCACCACCAACAAACCAACAGCAACCAACCAACCAAACACTGGGAGTCATTAAAGTTTGTGGAATTTAATTAGCCCAATCCATCCACACAGATACTCTTGTGTCACAAACCCAAGGAAAGAAACATAGGGCACTTGGAAATTGCTTGCTCAAAAATGAATGCTATTTTTCCCCCCAACATTATGTCACATAAAATGCAAAAGAAATTATTCTCACAATATAATCCAGAGACATGATAATTGAAAAAGAGGTATGTCATTAGCTTTTAGACCAAAATATATGTCTAAAATTTAGTAATAGACTTCAAACTTTTCTATATATCTTGACCTTTCACAAATACTACATCTGATGTTTTGAGCTATAGCATTAATGCCACTTAGGAGCCATATTTCAGAAGAAATGGAAAGACCATGTTAATAATATTAAGCCTTGGAATTCAATTAACTTATCAACATAGGTATACCTGTTTCAAGATAGCTCCCCTATGCTGGGAAGATATAGAGAAGGCAAAACAATTCAATATTGGTGGGTACTTTAGAGTAAGCCAAAAGGGGACAATAATGATCAGAAAGTACCAAGGAGAATGTTGAATGCTGGGAAATAATAATGATAGACAATCAGCTTTGCATGATTGCTGTCAATGATGGGATGATGTTTCATTTAGCGTGAAGATAAAGTACCAAGGAAATAGCCAGAGTTGTGATGGAAACACCCTATATAATACTCACAAAGTCAAAGAATTTGAAAATTAGAAGGGACCTCAGTGGTCCTGTAGACTCACTCATACCTGAAAGGAATCCCCTCTCCAACTTACCTGACAAATGATCATCTGGCATATGCTTGAAGACCTCTAAGAATGGCGAATCCATCACTCCTCAATGAAGCTAACTCAACTTTTGGACAGCTTTGATAATTAGGAAGTATTTTCCCTCCCTGATGTCAGACCTAAAAGTGCCTACTACTCTTACGGGGGGGGGGGGGGTTAATATTTAGGGCCAAATTAGTGAGTCTTACCTCTCTTCCACATTTTTTATTTCATTTGTAGAATAATAGCACCTACCTCCCAGAGTTGTGAGGGAAAAAATGAATTCATATTTGTGAAACATTTTGCAAACCCCAAAGCTCTATATAAATGCTAGTTATTATCATTGTTGCTGGTATTGTTACTATTATTAGGACCTTAGTTTCTGTGTCTGTCAAATTGGGGCATTCTAATGAAAAGGACCCTGAAGTTGGAGTCCCAGGACTTAACTGAAAGACCATGGATAAACTACTTTAACTCTTTGGTTTTAGTTCCCTCATTTTTAAAATGAAGAGGGTGGGCTGGATGGCTGCTAATTCTTCTATAGCTCTAAAATCCTAGAAATTTACTAGGAATTTTTCAAAGCACTCCCTTATACATTATTTCATCTTCACACCAATCTTGAGAAGCATGTAGGACAGGCATTGTTTCCCTGTTTCATCATAGTTTTCCACTGAAATGTCCAACATAGTTGATGAGAGAACAAAGACTACTTACCCATATTTCTTTTATTCTCTTCTAATAGTCTACCACTTATTTCTACCATCAGCCGGAATATTGGCACAAAGGCAATATTCAGATGGACACAGGGTAAGAAGACCTGCTGACCACACATCAATCTTTTTCCTCTAGGCTTACACACCTAAAAACCACAAAACCTGATGGATCCTCATCAAACAGCACAGCTAGATATATGCCACATGGACTCTCTTGGCTCAGCCAGCAAGAGAGACAGACTTCCCCACATATAGCAGCAAAAAATTGTTTTGTTTTAGGGTGGTAAGAAAAGATTTGGCATATCCAGAGTTCCCTGAATCTTTCCCAGGAGCTAAACTTGATATTCGATTCAGAATCTGGAAAGATGAGATTTAAAATAGAAAATAGCAGTTTGTGTTTGTTTTTCCATTCAGTCCATGGCTTTTTGTATTCACAACATCTAAATCGAGTTCGACAGCAATTCCTGCTAGGAGAGGTGGAATCAGAACAGCTGCAGGTTTGTATCTAATCAGAATCTGTCAATACCTGCTGTTGATCAGCTGTGGGTTGCACTTTTAATTGTCAAACAATTGATTTTCCTCAGGAGGTGGAGCAAGGGGAGAGAAGAAATTTCTTGTGTTGGCACTGAGGAAAGGACCTCCTGCTTGGAACAGCTGAAACCCAAATTATAATAATCTCACTCTACAGCCTAATTCTATCAGTTATCAATGTCTCTTACTTTAAAAATAACCTCTTTCTCTGACTAGTCTGACTATATTAAGCATTATAAAAATATAACCCAAAGCAGGAGCTCAGAGGAAGCCTTTGGAAATGAGGGAAGCCACTAAGAGTCAAGAAATACTATGCTTTATGTGTATGTATGCACGCGTTTGGGACATTGCTGTTTCAAAAATTTCTGCTTTGTGTTGAAACATGAATTATATTCTACTACCAATCAGACTATTTCAGGATACGTATTTACTTGAAGAGTCCATAGTGTGTCTTAAAGGCACTTTGGTAGTCAGTATACTTAGAATCTATCAACCTTTGGATGGACATGAATACTTTTGGACCCCGTGGATGCTGTTGGCAAAACCTCTTGGTATTTAACATTCCAACTTGCTTTACATTGGCTGCCTAATGTGCATTGGACATCATTATAATCTGTCTGCTGATGGCTCTTCTCCACAATCAATGGGTATGGACCATTACTTCCCACTATGCTTCAGTACTCACCAGTTTCTTCCCCTTATCTTATTCATAGGCGTTCTCTCTGCTTTATGAGGCAGAGTCAAGTCAAATCAACAAATATTTATTGAATTATCTGGCATGTGGAGGCACCATGCAAGGTGCTGTGGGAGATATAAAAAAGGTATAAGACATGGTCCCTGACCTCTAATGTATAGTCTTTCAGGAGACAAAGCATAGCCGTGTGAAAATTTAAATGGAAGAAGCAACCTTAAATAATTGTGCAAGACAGTAGCAAAAGAGATTGTTAGAAGGCAGTGCTTAATTAATTGCCAAGTGAATAGTGTAAATAATGTGTTACAGGAGCACAGAGGAAAAAGAGACCATTTCTGAAGTGTTTGGAATAGGCTTAGGATTTGAGCTGCTTCATTTAAATAAATATAGTTTATGTGAATAAACATTGTTTAGTGCTTATTGTGTGCAAAGCACTATGCTAGCAAGAGTGCAGAAACTGGACCTCAAGGGCACATGTGGCCTTTTAGGTCCTCAAGGGTAGCCCTTTGACTGAATCCAAACTTCACTGAACAAATCCTTGTATTAAGGGGATTTGTTCTGTGAAGTTTGTTGTCAGTCAACACTTGACGACCCAGGGGGCCACATGTGGCCTTGAGACTGCAGATTCCACACCCCTGCTAGACCTCTGGTAGTATTAAAACTTTAGATAGGACAAAATGTATTATCTCCTCAAGGAGTTTCTTTATCTCCACATCATAGAATACCTCTTCCTTCAAGATATATCCCAAAGATCACCTTCTACATAAAACCTTTCCTGATCCCTCCAATTTCCAGTGCCCTTCCTATCAAACTACTCCTTCGTTCCTTCATTCCTTCCTTTCTTCTGTCCTTTCTTCCGTCCTTCCTTCTGTCCTTCTTTCATTCCTTCCCTTTTCCTTACTTCCTTTCTTTCTTTTACCTACCTGTCATCTGTCTGTTCTTATATATGTGTTGTTATTTCTTCTTTGTGAGTTGGGCTGTTTTCATTCTTGTATTCCCAGTGCCTGCCATAATGCCTAACATACAGCAGACATATAAAACATACTTATTGATCCATAAAATGATAAATGCCTAAAATGTATAATGTAACATAAGTAAATTAGACAGTTGCAAAACTAAATGCTATTAGGGATCTGATGGGAGGAGATTATGCTAGTAGGTGTCCGGAAAGCAGACTTAAAGGAGATAGAATTTGGTATGGGCAAGAAGAATGTAAGGAATTCAGTAGGACAGGAAACATTGAAAACCTAGGAAACAGTGAACGTGGGCATAGAGTGCTATATGGTATGTAGAGGGGAATAGTAATATGAAAAAAAAGATCAGGTATTGTGGCACATACCAGTAATCCCTGATAATGGGGAGGATGAGCTTGATGATTTGCTTGAATTTTGGAGTTCTGAACTGCAGAGGGCTGATGTATATTGGATGTCTGCATTAAGATGGCCTCCAGAAGAGTGAGCCTCTGGAAGCTGGAGGCTACTAGGCAATTTAAGAATAAACTGGCCTTGGTCAGAGAAGAAAGTTAAAAAACACTTGCCAGTCATTAGTGGTATCAGACCCATAAGAAGGTGCTGCAATTCTAGCCTCTGCAATATAGGGATAACCAACCTCAAAAGAAAAAAAAAAAAGCTAATATGGAATAAGATGAAAAGGTAGGTTGAACAGGTTGAAGAGAACCTCAGATGCAAAGCACAGCATTATGATTTTTATTTGGAAGGCAATAGGGAACCATCAAAGCTTTTAAACAAAAAGAATGACAACTTGAGTTAGGGAAGTGTCTTCTTTGATCTTATTTTTTTCTTTGTTGGGGTGGGGAGTGTCTCTATTGCCTAGTAATTTTATTTGGTGGGAAACTCTCATGGTACCTTTTGATAGACTGGATTCAGCCTCAAGCTCATTGTTTTTCTACCTATTACCGAGTTTTATTTCCTTTTTTTTCTTGTATATGTGTGGTGATGACAGGATGGTGAAAATGAGATTGACTTTCTTCTTGAGACTGTCATGTCATTGAGAGTTGTAGAGGAGTAGCTGGTCATGGTGACACAATATGTATAATCCCTGCTACTGGGGAAGCTGAGGCCAGTGAATCTCTGGAGTTTGGGAGTTATGAGTTACAATGGGCTAAGCTGATTCACACTAAATCTAGTTCTAATATCAAGTATGGTGAGGCTCTGGGATAGATAAGGGTGGGAGATCACTAGGTTAACTAAGGAGGGGTTTACTGGCCTAGATGCGAAACAGAGTAGGTCAAAGCTTCTGGGTCAATCAGAAACAAGTTTTTGAGGAGAAAGAGAGAAAAAGAGAGAGACAGAGACATAGACACAGAGATACAGAGAGAGACAAACAGAAAGAGAGGAAGATGTAGAGACAGTGGAAAAGAGAGTTTGGGAAAGTGTTTGGTAGATAAGTGGTTTGTTTTTTTTTTTGAGGGGGATGGTGATGGTCACAGTCTTTATATATCTGGAAGAATTATGACAAAAGGACATCAAAATAAAGAGGTAAAACCAGCAATCACTGCAACTTGGATGATAAAACAATTTATCCAGTTCATTATATGTTTACTATGTGTGCATATGTATATGTTTATACACACAGAGCTTATATGCTTTATTTTCTTAGGGTGCAAAATAATAAGTGTAATGTAGTAAATTGTCTCAAATAACCTTTTAAATGCTGTGTTCAAATTTCTTTACCCTGTTTTCTCTGTATTACATTCTTTTTTTCATGCTCACACTTTGACCTGTACTCCTCACTCTTTTCCTTGATCCTCTGATCTTGATGTGACCTGAGCAGAAACATTTGAAAGACATATGTGGCCTCTTCCCCTTTTGTGGTGATTCTTAAAATAGTGGGTTGGTTTGTAATAACATGCATTCTCTTACTTCTGTGGTAACCATAGAAACAGGATCTGTACAGCACAATGAACTTTAGAGTTCTGACCATTTGGAACAAGAACAAATACATCCCCCAAAATGAGTAGACTGACATTTCAGCCTCTGTTGGATGGATTCTCTCTTTAGTTGGTGGGGAAAGTGGTTTGTATACAAAGATCAGGAAGAAGGTAAATGTCCTTTTAACCATGAAGAGATAGAACAACTGTACCAGTGAAAGAAGTTTGTAAGAGTATGCTGGTTAGAAGAGAATATGACTGACAAAACTATAGATGCCTAAAATTCATTCTGAAGTAAATTAGATCATTGCAAAACTAAGTAATATTAGCGTCCAAGTTGGCACAACATTCTAAAGTATTTATGTTGTCATTGATTTGTCCCCTAGCTGGAGATAAGTCCACCTGCAGTAGTATCTGGGACCAAAGTCCTGACTTTTACTATCAACAACAACAACAATAAAACTTTACTGAGCTGCCAAAAGCACAAAAGGGGTAGATCTTTCATTGGTTAATGTAGAAAAGATTTGCTTCCAATTTATGTGGTGGAAAAAGAATCTGTTTCTCTTTGTGCCTCAAAGGACCACTCTGCAGAGCTGAGTTATTTGTTATAGGCTTTTGTTCTAATTAAAAATACTCTGACATATAATATATAGTTAAAAAATAACACCTTGCTAATTTGAAAAGTGAAAGTCCCCACATAATAAATTTTGCACTGAAACAGTTCAAATTATCTAATATATCATTTTAACCAAGCACTAAATCTCTCAACTAAGTAGGAGAGCTAAACACCTAATAAGCCTCCTTCTTTCTTTAAAGAACCTGTGAATGAGCCTGATCACTAGTTAATAGGCAAGAGAAAGGTAGAGAGAGGAATGAGAACTATTTCCAATAATACTTCCACCCATTTTTATCTTTATTAGTTGAGGGACTTTGAGCAATTCTTTTGAGTTCAAGTACTTTGACTTCTGAAACATCAAGTTTGAATTACGTGCATGAAAAGTATGAGAAAACCCTGTTTCCTGAGGAAATAACAATGACTTGGAGATAATATTATGGATTGACTAGTACAGGACTAATAATTTGTACCCACCAGTCCACTAGTCTGTACTCAAATAGTATTATTGAATGACTTAGATGAATAGTGTAAGTATTTTCATTCTGTTTATTACATGTGCACATATAAAATATATACACATATGATAAATATACGCTTTGTTTTGTCTCTCTGCAGCTAGGAGTATAGCAGTCAATTATGGAAATTACCAAAGCTTTATGTGCCATCTTCCTATTTCTTTTATTCTAAAAACGTGAGTCTTATGATAATTTTGAGACAGCAAAGAGAGGTTTAAATCTTATCAGCCTTCTTATGCTTTGAGAACAGTCATAAAATACTCATATGCTTATTTTTCCATGTTTTCCTTTAAAAGAACTCCAAGCCTAAATGTGATTTCCCCAACATATGTTCTGGATTTCTGGTAACCTATCCCAAAATCCATTCAATGATGTTTTCTTCCATCTATCCAGATTGATAAGCCTTTTTCAAAGAAAAGAATACTTTCTCTCCTTTCTTCCCTTCTTCTCTCCCCCCAAATAATAGCATCTTTCATCCTCTCTTTCTCACCCTATTTGTGTTCAGTGTAACAAAATAGAAAGAAAGAAGAGATTTGTACTGCATTGTAATTGTCGCTTTATATATCTCCATCATTGCAGCATATTAGAGTAAGCTGTATTTTAATGCTGTTTGAGTAAGCAAAGTAATTGAAAAATGCAAATCGCTATCAGGCACAAAGACCACAGCAATATGTAGATGCCTGACAGATTGTCTATTCTGAAAGTGTGGCAAATAAGTTTAAAAGTATGTGAAAGTACAAAGAAATGTTTGTTCCTCTATAGTGAGCTGGGGGAGCCATGCAAATTATAGCACAATGGTAGTATCTGTCCATGCAAAACTAACAAGGAGAAAAATCTCAAACTGGGGAGTGGTTCTTCCCAGACTGAATCCTGCCCTTTTTGACATATATATATATATATTTGCTACGTTATTTTCTTAAGGTATTGTTGGTCATTTGACTTTATTAATTAAATTCCTATTGTGTGCTATATATATTCTAGTGTAGAGATGTTAATTTAGGATCATCTTTATGAGATTAACAATGATAACTAAATGGACAAAAATAAGCTTAAAATGCAATTTTGGTTTGCCTTCTTGGAAGTTGGAAATATGGAATCATTCACTCTTGATGGAAAATTATATTTTGTCAAACCATCACGCATACTTCATGAATGTTCTCTTGGACCAAATGGGTGTTAGCTTTCTGTTTTATTTCACATGCATGCTAATTACACAATCTTCCTGGCTTCCCATTATTCTACTTTGTTCTTCATAGGGATATTGATTTAGAGCTGAAAGGTGACTTAAAAATGAATTAGGCCAGGGGTTCTTATTGTGTGTGTGTGTGTGTGTGTGTGTGTGTGTGTGTGTGTGCAATGGTCTCCTTGGTCAATCTGATGAAACCTATGGACCCCCCCTCAGAAAAATGTTTTTAGATGAACTTAATAAAATACCTTGGATTGCAAATGAAAACAATATTGAAATACAATTTTGTAAATATGCATATGTGTATATATACATACATACACTTACATGTGTTTATGTATGGGGCAGCTAGGCAGCACAGTGAAGAAAAGGGCAGGCCTAGAGTCAGGAAGATTTGAGTTCAAATCTGGTCTCAGGTAGTCACTGGATGTGTGACCCTGGACAAGTAAGTTAACTCTGTGTGCCTCAGTTTATTTATCTGTAAAATGATCCAGAAAATGCAATGGAAAATTACTTTAATACCTTTGCCAAGAAAACCCCAAAAAGGGCCGTGAAAAGTTGGATGCAACTGAAAAATGACAGAAAATATGCATATAAGTCATAGAACCTGGGTTCAAATCCTACCACTTTTTTTTTATTATCTGAATGACCTGGGCAAATAACCTAACTTCCCTGAGCCTCTGGTAGCTCAATTATATAAAAAATTACTTTAGGGGACCTACCAAATCTAAGTCTATGATCCTATGGCAGCTCTTCCTCATATTGCTTTGTATTTACCTATACTTAAACATTGTTATACATGCTGTGTATAGAATGTGAACCTTTTGATGGAAGAAACTACTTAGATTTTTTCTTTATATCCTCAATGCCTATTTTTGTGCCTTTGCATTTTGATTATTAATGAGTAATTATATAATGTTTCTATATTTAATATAGCTAATCATGAATAATATTTAATATTTGTTAAATTGAAATATTGAATTAAACTGAATATGAGAGTTACCAAGATAGTACTTCTGAAGAACCTGGTCTAGGATGATTAATGATTAAAATGAAAAGCTCTGGGGGTGGAACCAAGAAGGTAGAGTAAAAGCAGGGACTTGCTTGAGATCTCCCCCAAACTCCTCCAAGTACCTGTAAAAAATGACTCTAGGGGCAGCTAGGTGGTGCAGTGAGTAGAACACCGGCCCTGGAGTCAGGAGGACCTGAGTTCAAATCCGGCTTCAGACTTGACACACTAACTTGCCATGTGACTTTGGGCAAGTCACTTAACCCCAATTGCCCTCCAAAAAGCAAAATAAAAAATGACTCTAAACAAATTCTAGGGCTATAGAACCCACAGAACGACAGTGTGAAAGAAACCTCTAGTCTGAAACAACCTGGTAGGTTAACAGGAAGAATATATCACACCAGGCTGTGAGTGAAGCACAGTCTGGCATAGGCTACCAGCACAGACAGGGTCAGAGCAAGCCTCAGGGGACTGAATCACAGGCAGCTGTGGCATTTTCCAGACTTTTCAATCCACAAACATGAAAGACAGCATAGAAGGTCAATGGGAAAACTCTATGGGACATGGGTAAAAGAAGCCCAGCCCCAGGGAGGCAGAAATGGGGGCAGCAGCAGCAGCTGTGGCTGCTTCTGAAGCTCTGGGAACACAGATAGTGGGGGATCCAGTGGTTGATACAAAACCTCTGATGCCTGGGGCATTATACCCACCTCCACCCCCACTAGAAGCAGAGTCTTACCTTGGCAAAGAGTTAGAAAGTCAAGTATTTGTCTGGGAAGATGAGCAAATAGGGTAGAAAAAAAGAACCTCAGACTTATAGAATCTTACTTTGGTGACAAAGAATATCAAAACATACAACCAGAAGAAGATAACAAAATCCAAACTCCTATATCAAAAGCCTCCAAGAAAAATATGAATTGGTCACAGTCCATGAAAGAGCTGAAAGAGGAATTTGAAAATCAAGAGAAGTAGAGGAAAAATTGGGAAGAGAAATGAGAGTGATACAAGAAAAACATGAAAAATTAGGAAACAACTTGCTAAAAGGAGACTCAAAAAATACTGAAGAAAATAACACCTTAAAAAATAGACTAACCCAAACAGCAGAAGAGGTCCAAAAGGCCAATGAGGAGAAGAATGCCTTAAAAACAGAACTGTCCAAAAGTTCACTAAAGAAAATGATTCCTTCAGAATTAGAATGGAGAAAATAGAAACTAATGGCTTCATGAGAAATCCAGAAATTATAAAACAGAACCAAAAGAATGTAAAAAAAATAGAAGACAATGTGAAACATCTCATTGAAAAAACCACTAACCTGGAAAATAGATCCAGGAGAGATAATTTAAAAATTATTGGACTACCTGGAAGCTATCACCAGAAAAAGAGTCTAGACATCATCTTTCAAGAAATTATCAAGGAAAGCTGTCCTGATATTCTAGAAACAGAGGGGAAAATAGAAATTAAAAGAACCCATCTATTGCCTCTTGAAAGAGATACCAAAAGGAAAACTCCTAGGAATATTGTATCCAAATTCCAGAGTTCCTAGGTCAAGGAGAAAATATTGCAAGCAGCCAGAAAGAGACAATTTGAGTACTGTGGAAATACAATTAGGATAACACAAGATTTAACAGTTTCTCCATGAGGGGATCAGAGGGCTTGAAATATGATATTCCAGAGATCAGAGGTCACATAAAACAGGCAAGAAAAAAAACTTTTCATAATGGAGGGAGAAAAGGGGGAAGTGAGAGGGAATGAGTGAAACTTATTCCTATCAGATTTGGCTTAATGAGGGAATAATGTATACACTTGGATATCTTACCCTACATGAAAATAAGGGGTAAGGGGATAAAAGGGGGGTGGATGATAGAAGGGAGGGCAGATTGGTGGAGGGAGTAGTCAGAAGCAAACACTTTTGAAAAGAGACAGGGTCAAAGGAGAAAATAGAATAAGTAGGGGGTGGAATAGGATGGAGGGAAATATAATTAGTCTTTGAAACCATGACTATTATGGAAGTGTTTTGCATAACTACACATATATAACCTATGTTGAATTGCTTGCTTTCTCAATGAGGTTGGTTGGGGAGGGAAGAAGAGAGAGATTTTGAACTCAGAATTTAAAAACAAATGTTGGGGCAGCTAGGAAGAGCAGTGAATAAAGCACTGGCTCTGAAGTCAGGAGGACCTGAGTTCAAATCTGACCTCAGAAACTTAACACTTACTAGCTGTGTGAGCTTGGGCAAGTCACTTAACCCCAATTGCCCTACCTTCCCCCCTCCCAAAACAGCAAAAAACAACCCCAAACCCAAATGTTAAAAATTATTTTTACATGTAACTGGGAAATAAGGTACATAGGTAATGGGGTATAGAAATCTATCTTGTCCTATAGGAAAATAGAAGGGAAGGGGATGGATGGGGCGATGTAAGGGAAGGCAGACTGGGGATGAGATGATCAGAATGCGTACTATCTATGTAGAGTGGAGGGGAGAGATGGGGATAAAATTTGGAACTCAAAATTTTGTGAAAATGAATGTTAAAAACTAAAAAATAATTAATTATAAAAATATTTCCATTCTGAAAGCCAAGAAAAAATATTTTCATTATTTCTAAAAAATAAAAAAATAAAACGAAAAGCTTACATTTATTGTACTTGGTCTCCATTGTGTTTACAAGGTCATCCCTATCACAATAGGAAAAAAAAAAAATTTCTGGCAACCTCTGCCAGAGGATATCACATTGGAATATTCTTGCTTCTGGTGAATATTAGACCACCTTTATATTAGGATAGAGTCACTGAACCTATTTGTAGGCTACTTATAGAATTCTAACTTTTAGATTTGGAAAAGACTTTATAAGTCACTAATCTAATATTTCTTTTTATAGATCAGGAAACTAAGGCTCAGAGATCTTAGGTGACTGACTTAAGGTGACATGGCTCTCGACAGGGAAGAGAATTTACCTCTTGATTCTTAGTCTAATGTCTATGCTACCATTACACATTTGACAATTTGGTAAAGTTTGTACCTTTAATAAGGATAAAAGTCATAGGAAAAGTTTAATAATCCTAGAGTTTAGAGGGATGAAAGATTTAATACTTTAGTATAAATTACATTTTCTATAACCATATTTCTACCTAGTTGATATATCACTTACAGCTTTGAAGATTAGAATAGCAAATTTTTGTAGCATATATTGTGAACTATAATAAGGTAGATGAAAGGTATGTTCTAGAGGCCATTTAAAATTACATTTTTATTAGATTGCAATTAAGATTTTATAGGTTGAAAAATGACCAATATGAAATAAATAAATTTGAATAATTTCTTTAAAAATTTAAGTCTGTGCATATGTTTATATATTTACATGTTCATTTTAATTAGTAACACTTCCTTCTGGCATGCCTCTCAACATGAATTATTGGGTTGGGTTTTCTATGAGTCTGCATTCTTAAAACTAGAGCTCAAAAGCCCTTGATCCATGGGCTTGCCATTAATAGTCAGCTGTTAGTAGTCAGATAGAATACACTCAAAGCCAAGGCATTTGCTAAAATATTACATAATAACAATAGTTATAAAGCATACCCCCCACACTTGGGGCATTATCCCACACAGATACAAATAGTGTGACTGGGAAGGGTAGCTACCCCTTAGAGAGCAATGATAGTGGGATATTTATGTGAATTTGAACATTCCTCACCAGGAATGGGCTAATCACAATCTCTCTGGGATTTATAGTGGTTCTCATTTGGGAAGAGAAGAAAAATAATGGAAGCTCTGTCCTTGTGGGTGGTGTGGGGTAGGGTGGGACAATGCTGAAGTTTTCATGAACAGTTATGATGGGAGTCTTTTTAGGGAAATCCTTTTGAAGAGAAGGAAGGAGGGGAAAAAGGAGAGGTGATCTTTAAGCAATAGAGGCATTAGCTAGTGACTTCCCCAGCTGTAGTTCCCTTCTCTAAGACCATGAGAGATGCAGATGTTTATACAATAAGCAGTTTTAATGGACAAGCTGGGAATGTGTGTATGTGTAAATGTTCTGTCATGGGTGAGCACCCAAGTAGCAGGAGTATAGAGAGAAACCAGCCATGTAGCTGAGAGAGGAAATCCTGGGAGGCTCTATTCTGCCTCAGTTTTACTTTCATTTATTTTTTTCTTCTTAAATTTATTCTGTTAAAGAATAAATTCATCAGATTTAATACAATTCCTCACAAACACCTGTGGCTTATCCTGACTTTGTTTTTGGCTATGCAGCCATTGCTGCATGAGGGTACCATGGGAGCCAGTAAGGAGAAGGGGACATTTACTAGTGTAGGACTGAGAACTTAATGAGGCTGATGACTTTGTGCAGCTCTGCTTCACTTAAATCAACTTCACAAGCAAGTCAGGCATCACTCTCTTGATGTCATTGGTCTACTGCTAGTACTAAGGATGAACAATGACATTGATTACAACAACAACAATAGCTAGGAACTCAACTCTAGCTCATTATTTTGTTTTCTAACAATTGCATAAGCACAACAAATTTGATAACTACCCTTCTATTTGAACAATCACTATGAACTTAGATGTAAGTTAAGTTACATGTAGAGCACGTGTAGTCAAGGCATCTCCCTTTTCCAGTTCTGTATAACCTGGATTCCCCCTTATCATTATGGAAGCTTAAATACATCCCACCTCAACTCAGTATATTGCTTATCTAGGGCTATCAGGGTTCATTCCACTCTGTAAGTTACTTTTGACATCCTGTGCTAGTACTCTCTTGAATCTGTAAGTAAATTCTCTTTTGCCAAAGGTCATTTTTTAAAAGAAATTTCTTCTTGTCCTGAATCACTATCTTTTTGTGCCCATGTCTTTCTGGAGAGAGTGTGTCTTTTCCCCCTGTTGAAAATGGTGTTTACTTAACTAGTTGAGTAGCTTTGTCTCAAGATTCAATGGCTTATGGTTGAGAGACAAAAGCCCTCTGCTCTCTCATCCCAATAGAGGGACTCCTTCTAGGGGTTGGTTTCTTACTCCTATACCAATTCACTTGCATAGTAGATGAGATCATCAACCAGGGGCATGATTAATGGCTACTTAGACAATAATCAGAC
>CM053591.1:95417107-95434405 GCA_028646515.1 Pseudochirops corinnae
GTAGCTCATATTAACACAACAAAAATTTTGAATGAGGCTTTGTTTTTGTGCAAAATAAGTATCTTGTTGGGGGGAGAAAATATCCTAGAATATTCTTCTATTAAAATTAAGTAGCATATATGTCTTTCTCCTTATTGAGGTTTATATGGGGGTGGGGAGGAGATACTGTGAATTTGCAGTTAGAAGGATATGGATGAATTTGTTTCAGGCATAGAGTCCATTTGCCCCCAAAATTGTTTTCTAAATATTTTGTTAATTGTCCTTACTGAGGCTTATCAAACCATATAAATTAGACCTACCTATAGATAACAAAATCATGATTGAAAAATTAGCTAGTCCTTAGACATAGAATAAAAATCTACACCTTAGGTTTTCTGATGCTTATACTCTGTAATTTAAACTGAATGGCCATTTTCAATATTTATTTCTATGCAATAAGTAGTTGTATGTTTTGAATGGCTCTCAGGGAAAAAAAAAAACAAAAACCAGCTAACTTCTACACCAGGACTTCCTTAATCCACTGCAGGTGCTCTTGTCTCCGCTCTCAATTACTTTCTATTTACTTTTATTTTGTATTTTGTATGAATTTTGTATTTACTTATATATATGTGCAATTAGGTTTTTTATTTTGGGTATTTTGTATTACTGATATGTGTACAATTCATTTTTACTTAATAAAACATGGACTTCTTGAAGACTGAGACTGTTTTGATTTGTCTTTTAATCTCCAGGTCCCAGCAAAGTGCCTGGCACAATACATCTTTATTGGTTGAATAAATAAGAGATTCTGGCTCAATGCTTGTGACCCAGATCACAACATTTGGACTTGTGATAGCAAGCTAAAAGTCCATGATTACAATAACATGGTACCTTTCATGTCTGTAGCTAAGAAAAAAAAAATACATAATAAGCTTTAAGTAAATCTTGCTCCTGATTGCCTTCAATTCCTTGATTTATTCTCCACATATAATTACTCTAAATTTTTTCTTATCTTTTCAAGTCCAAACCATTGCCCTTCCGCCCAAGTCTTCTTGCAAATAACTCAGCCTTCTACTTTGTTGAGAAATTGAAGTCATATGCTGGAGCCTTCTTCATCTACTCTTTTTCTTTTCTCAAAACTTCTGAACCTAATTAACCACTCTCACTTCCTTCCCTCTGCTCATAGAATATGAAGGAAATGGGCCCACTTCTCTACTTAGCTTTTGATCTTGTTCCCTCCCATTCCATTCTGGATTTTGTCACAATCCTCAGTACTTATGCATCTTTAATTTCTCTTTCTCTTTCTCCCTCTCCCTCTCTCCATTCTCTCTCTATTGGGTTTTTTCCATCTGTTGAAGTGAGTCATATATCTTCAAACATTAACAAAAACAAATAAATATATACTGTTACCCTTCTCTTATTCTTATTAACTAGCTTTGGAAAAAAAAATATATGAAATTGTGTATATTTACTTATGCATTACATACTTTCTCCTTTGCCCCTTACAAAGATAAATTTCTGCATTATTCTAGTTAAACCACTTCCTCAAAATCACCATGTACCTTATTTTAAATATATTAGCATTTTTTGAATCATTCCACTCCCACACTTCTTTGTATCATCTAATTCAATTAACCACCTTCACATCTATAATATTCTCTCCTCCCTTTTTTTCAGACTTTCTACTCAATTGTATCTCTTTCTGCTTAGTTAAGTCTTCTTTTTTATTTCATTCACTAACTTTACATCTTCTTCCCAGTATTGTGTGCTCTCCAGTTTTTTGATGAAGTGCCTGGTACCTGGTAGATGTTTAGTAAATGCTATTTGACTGACACTGGTTCTTACATCTAAAGTAGGGATATACTTTAGTAGCAAGCAAGTCTATTATAGATTAGTAAATCGAGTTTCAACAAGGATAAATAAATGGTCCAAAGTAACCAGATATGAAGGTAACCCAGCACATCAGAGGTGGGATTCAAAAACAAAACTTCTGATGCAAAAGCCAGTGCTTTTTCCACCTTCTGAAGAATTCCTGAACTTCTCTCCCTCTCCTTTCATTAGCAGTCTCATGCACTTATCAGGCTCAAACTGTCACTTCTGCATAGACAACTCTTTCCACCACCACATATCCAGCAATCTTTTTGTTGTCAACTTATATTCTGAGCGCCAGAATCTTTATCTCCTTTCATAGAAAATCTCTGCTCATATGTCTTACTAATACTCAAACTTAACACATACAAAATCAAGTTTGTTATCTTCCCTCTTTCAAATTCTTTTCCTTTTTCCCTTTTCAAATCCCTTCCCTTTTCTATGCTCTTGACTTTATTATTTTTGTCAAAGTCACCATTCACCTGTTCTCTTTCGCCCCAAATCTTGGGTTATTTTAGACTCTTCTATTCCCCATTTTTCATTCCCCATCACTAACTCCTATTGATTGTACTTTTACAATATTTTTCACATCTGTCACCTCATCTTTGTTCCCTTGATGTAAATATCAAATAAACAATTATTACCTCCCGAGTAAAATTATTCAATACAATTTTCATAGATATTCTTACCTCCTTTCTGGTCAATCAAGCTTTAGAACTCCTTCAAAATACTTTCTTTTTGTAGTGATGTTACTTCAATTCTTAAAACTATTTAGTGTCTATTCTCTACCAAATATAACTTAAATCTTTTGAGGGCATGTAAAACCCTACACAATTTCTGGCCTCAATTTTCTAGCCTTAAATCACATTGTTCTATTCTATATACTCCATGTTCTAGCTTACTTGGATTATTCAATGTCCTCCAGCACATCTTGCACTTTCTCTGCCTTTGATCACACTATTCCCTAAATCCAGAATTTACTCTCTTAATAGTCTTTACTTGCTGAACAACTGTCTGTTCTTCCAAACCTAATTCAAATGTCATGTTTCCTGTTTCTCCTTGTCAGTATTATGAATTTGCTCACATGGATCTAATGTTATACTTTCTTTTGTGTCTTTATCACATATCCACTAATTATGTTTATATTCTATATTGTATAATATTGCATATTGTGTTGATCTGTGTACATGTATATTTGTATGAGGCTTTGTTTGAATGTTTCATTGTAATATGGATATTACCTTGGACTCTAAATGGTTATGTCAACTGAACACAAACTCTAGTATGTTTTAAAAGTGGAGAAATTTCCATATAGAAACCTAAAAATAGATTTTGTTGTCCACAAATCAATTTTGTTAAGCTGGAAAAGACAATGGGGTGATGCATTTTTCTGTTACAGCATGCTTAGGCTACTATCTGTTAAATTAGAAAGGCATTCCAATCTTTGTTATTAGGGATACACTGGAGTAATCACAGGTTCTTGAAGGGATAAATTTAATTTTTGCAAAGGTTTACCATGTAGCTACTCTATGAAAGGCCTCTCAGGCCCTGGGGATGTAAAACCAAAATATTCCTTGCCGTAGAATTCCTTTTCCTGGAATCTATGAAGTATTCCCCTTGGTAACTATAGTTTCCATGAGGGCAGGGACCATGTCTTATTAAAGTTTGTAACTCAAAGAATACTTAACAGTACTCCACAAACAGTATAAACTATTCTGTATTCTATTTCCTGAGAGTTCTGTTTTTCTAGTTCTAATAAAATCGAAGTAGATACTTACTAACTGTATGAACCTGGGAAAGTCACTTAACCCTGTTTATCTCAATTCCTTATTTGGAAAAAGAACCTGGAAAAAAGAATGGTAAACTAGTCCTGTATCTTGGTCAATAAAACTGTAAAATGAGGTCACAAAGAATTGAATACCAACAAAATATGAACTCTAATATCTCTAATATAAAATAAAATAATTCATAAGATGCTAAGTAGCAAGAGATGGATTAATATATTATCCCTTCCACATACCATATTTGCCATTTAAGTGCTGAGTTTAAAAACCTTATTCCAAGGGAGTAATTGTTGTGTAAATATTATGCACTATGACAGTGTTTCTGATGAGATAGTTACATTCCTTCAAATTCCTGCACAGAACCTTTTCCCAAAATGGTTCTTTTCTTATATCCCAAGCTCCATCAGCACTTCTCTCACTCTTGGTAGATACGTTACTCTTCCACATTATTCAGAAGATTGGAGCCATCTTCTGAACTTCTCTAGCTCCTCTCCTTCAGTCCTTTAAACCTTTTAGAGCCCTTACTTATGCTTTCTTCTTATCTATTCTTGGAGGTTGAGATAGCCTTCCTCCTTGTAAAAGTTAAACTTTCTACCTATACTCTCAATTTCATTAAATCTTCTGTGATCTTGCTTAATCACTCATAGTCTTTTTCTGATTCAATTTCAATCTCTCCCTCTTGTCCTTTTACTCTCATTTGACAAACATTCAAGATCTTTGCAATATGGAATTATCCTACCTTTGATTGCTTTGATGCCAATTATTGTAACACACCCACACACACACATTCATTTTCCCTTAATCTAGCCAACATTGAATTCTGTGTCCTGTCTTCTATCCTTCTTTTCATTGCCAAAGTCCTATAAAGAGTACTGGAAACTTGCTATTTCTATTTCTTAGCCAACACTTAGTCTCTTGTGGTACAGTTCCCATCACTACTGAAATACTTTTCTCCAAACTCAGTAATGACTATGTTACCACTCAATTCAGTGGCTTGTTTTACTGTACTCATCTGGCTTTATTTCTCTGTGGATTTTTTCTCCTATTTCTCTGACTATTTATTTCTATTTCTTTTGCTACCTCTTCATTTTCCTTTTGCTCCTTTAATATAAGCACTACCCAAGGGTCTGTTATCAGGCCTCTTCTTTCTATTTATCTCCCTTGATCTCATCTGTTCCCATGACTTCAATTATGAGCTGTATACAAGTAACTTTAAAATATATGTCTTTAAACCTGATTTTTTTTTTCATTGTGTTATAAACAGTTCCAATATCCTGGAAGTTGGTTGTATTGATGGGACCTCAAAAATCAATATACCCGAAAGTAACTCTCACACTCACTTCTTTATTTCTGCAGATGTTGTCATCTTATAATATTATTATGGTTAAAACTCTCAGATACATGTTTAATTCTTACTTCTTTCTTTCCACTCAGAACCAATCATCAATTGCTAAATCTTGTGAAATCTAAACCTGTAATATCTGTCACATCAATCCATTCTTTTCAATTCCAACTAAAACTATCCTTCATATCCTTAGCTCCTCTTCCCAAGATTATAGTAATGCTGAAGAATGAGTGGGAGGTACAGGGGTAGATTTATCCTTATTATAGAGAAAGCTTGTTTAACAGTTAGAATTATCCAAAAATTGAATGGGTTGCTTCAGTAGGTAATGGGTTCCCATTCAGTAGATGTTTTCAGTTGGATGCTATATGGCTACTTGCTTCCAGTTATAGAGACAAACAATAAAGATGGCTTCTGGTCAGGTATAAATTAAGCTAGAAGACCTTTGTGATCCCTTCCAATTCTGAAATTCTTTAATTATTCTGAAACTTGGCTCCCATTATCTTAATATTATGAAAGAAAAGACAACTTAATTTCTCAATTTAGTATTAGAATTCCTTAGAAGATGGAGTCTCAACTGGGAATATAGATTGAACATTTTTGTTCCATCACCTATATCTTATTTGGAAGTTTTTGTGAGATGCTACGCTTTATGTTAAGTGTATAGAGATAGACTTTGAGGATACTTATGTGAATGGTCTCAGAAAACATAAAATTTACACCTGACCATTTCACTTTTTATCCATCACTCTCCTCAGCAGTATGTATCTTCCCAAAGAAATAGCCCATTTCAATTATTAGTTTGATTGGCTGATTTTCGTTGAAAATAGAAGATTTAAAAATGATCTAATCTGTGAAGTGTCCTTTGTTTATTTTGATTTTTCAGACTGATTTCAACCTTTCCTAGAAAATCCAATATTTAATACAAGAAATTAGAAGATTTAGAGACCAGGACAAACATGAGAAATTGCTTTAGGATCAATATACTAAAATGAAAAATAGGTTGCACTTAATACAATTTCGAGGTATCACATTCAATCTGCCTTTTATGTGTATGTGAAAATATTTATGTATGATGGTGTTTGTCAATTCAGAATAATTAAAAAAAGGGAAAAAACAACCTGAAAAGACCCTCAGTCTTGGTAATTCAGCAGTTATTATAGGCAATAGTCAAATAATTTTCTTTCAAAAATAACATTAGACATTACTAAGAAAATATTATCCATGCAACTGTTTTTATTATCCTTAATAATGTTCCCTTAGAGTTTGCACACATCTTTAATCTTCTAATAACAAACATCTAAACATATTTTCTTTGGAAAAGTACGGGGAAGACTTGCCTTGATTATTGTGAGTATAAGCAATCCTAGCTGACAAGAAGAAAGTTTTGGTGTGCAACTTCAAGAATAAAATGTCTTAACCTAATTTTTCTCTTTTCTTTTTTCAATTTGTTTACTTGAACATTTAGAATAATTGGCGGTACTTTTTAGTGATTGATCCAAGACATGTAAGTCAATTAAGAATATGGAAGATTAACAAGCAAAAACTGTTTCATCATACCCACAAAATAGGTGAATTTAGTTATCAATAGATGAATCAAGTTTTCATCTTTAAATTTGGCATTAAATTACATATAAAATAAATTTTTATATGACAATATGTTTGTTGAATAGTATAATTTACTTTTCTCAGCCATCTTGAAGTAACTATCACTACTTCTCCCCTACAAGAATTTTGGCTAAGCTTTCCTCTGCCTTGGTTAGACCATTTCTGTAGTATTATGAATATTTCTGGATGACATATTTTAGAAGGGGTATTGAAAATCTGGAACGCTTTTCCCAGAGGTGGCAAAAGAGAATGGATTGAAAATAATGTGACAGGAGGATATGTATAAGAAAGATATTTTACCTTTGAGGAGAAAGGATTTAGGGAGAATATAACTGCTATAATCAAATATTCCAAGGATTATGATGGAGATTCAGGATTAGGTTTATTCTGCCTCCCAGATTTATTGAAATTTCCCCTGAGACCTCACATAGTGCTTTGTTTTTCCTGTTTTTAAATATAGTGTAATATTTGATATTATAGCTCTTGGAAATGTATCTTATCCCCCTACTAGAAAAGAAACTCCCAGAGGGAAGGAGATTTGTTTTGTATATAGCTCATATCTGACCTAGAACTCAACACACTACTCTGAACATAATGAGACATTAATATTTATTTGACAAATTAATAACAGGATAAATGAGTTCAAGAATGGAGGAATAACTTTCAGCCCAGAAGTCATACAGGAGGCAGGCACCTGTCCTGGGACTTTAAAGAGAGTTTCTATAGATGGAGATTGGGGAGAAATCTATTCTAGGTAAAATAAATTCTATGTTAGTCTTAGAATATTTGGTGTGTGTGTGTGTGTGTGTGTGTGTGTGTACATACACACAAGTATATGTATGTACCTACACATATGTGTATATATACATATATCATATATACTAGTAATATATACATATAAAAAGGAATTTATGTGCAACCTAGTCCAACAGTAATTTTCAAAAATGATAATTGATATTTGTATAATGCTTTACAGGTGGCAAAGAGCTTTCATGTCCATTTTTTCATTTGATTGTTGCCATGGCTTTTTAAAGGTAGGCATGCTACTATTATTAGACTTCTTTGAGCATACTTTTGAGAAAGACCAAACTGCAAGATTTCATTAGCTTGCCCAATTTACACAGACAAAATGTGAGATTCAGGTCTCAAAAATAAATCTCTTGATTTCAAGTTTAATTCACTTTCCATCATACCCTATTTCCTATCTGTTTGCCAGTGAAACAGATCTTATAAACCACTAAAAACATGTGTTTTCTTTCTGGCATTACAAATAATAAAAACTTTTTAAAAAATTATTAACAAAATTAACAAAATGAAGATCTTATAGTGATAAAAACAATTATAAAGATTCATTAGTTCATATCTAAATCCATTCAATTACAATTCAATTTCAAATATTCCAGAAGTAATAGTCAGTAAATGATTTGCTAATAGATCTGAATTGTTGACATATATAAATATAATACTATTTTACTTTATTTTATTTTGCTTTTCTTTTTGAAGAGTGGAGGGCAGAGTAATTGGGGTTAAGCAACTTGCCCAAGATCACAGGGCTAGTAAGTGTCAAGTGTCTGAGTCTGGATTTGAGCTCAGGTCCTCCTAACTCCAAGGCTGGTGCTCTATTTACCACATCACTTAGCTGCCCCTATAATACTATTTTAAAAGAATTTGTGAGACATATTTGGGAAAATATGTAAGTGTAGAGTTGAAATACAATTATTAGTCTGTTATAACTGTTTCTAAAAAAAACCCCTAAAAACAAATAGTAAGAATAAGCTCGATTAAAAGCCATACAGTAAGCACTTACTATGTACAAGGCAACAGATTGGGGATTCTGATACTGTATCATCAGGGGAGACCTATTCCCCCAAAGGCAGTATGGTCATCATGTAGACAGAGACAGCAAGATTAATGATAATTTTATAAGTAGAGCTACTTAGGAGAAAGGTTATTTTGCCAATCCCTTTGCACATCCTTATCAAACTAACCCATGATTGGCATATTTAAAAGTTGCCTAATATTTCTGCTCAAGTCAGATCATTGCATTTATAAATTTCTCCATCTTCTTTTGTTTTCCTGAGTATAAAATATTATTAGCTCTGGGGTTTAGAGTGTATTCAGATAGACCCTAAATTTCTAGGAAGCACTGGTTTCTTAGACCATGAATCTTAGGAACAGACATATGGTGAAATCCAGGGTTGATATCAAGATGATTAGTATACTTAATTAGGGAATGGTTGAACAAATTGTGGCATATGATTGTGATGGAATACTACTGTGCTATAAAAAAAATGATGAGCTCAGTAACTTAGGAAAATTATGGATAGACTTGCATGAAATAATGAAGAAAGAAATGAGCAGAACCAACAGAACATTGTATACAATAACAGCAATATTGTTTTAAGAACAATTTTGAGCAAATCAGTTATTTTTACTATTATAAATACCAAAATTAACTGCAAAAGGATATATGGAGAAAGATACTATCTGTATCCATAGAAAGAGTTGATAAATAGAAGTAAGCATAGAATGAATTTATATGACACATATATACACGTATATATACACGCATATTTCATAAATGTTTGTGTCCGATGGTAGCCATTTCTAGGGCAGGAGGTGGAGAGAAGAAAAAAAGTAAAAAAAAAAAAGTTCCATGGTATCTTTGTTATATATTAAAAAGAAATAGCAAGATGTACATAATAGATTTGCAGTTTCACATGCAATGATCTTTTTTATTCTATGTTATGCAAATACATGTTTGATTTCTTAAGGTCAGAATAAAACAAAATGTAAAAAAGATGATTAGTATTCAATTCTTTTCCTTGAAACTTTGATCTAGACTGATATTGATAAAGATAAGAAATGCAGAATAACAGAATTATTACACTTCATACTTGGAAGGAATCTTTGAGTCTGTCTCATTTAATCAGTAAGAGAACGTGAATCCTTGCTTCAACATTTATGATATTTATAGTCTTCCCTTGAAGACCTCAAGTCAGGTGGCTAAGCTCTCTTCTACATCTAACTTCAAGAAGTGTACAATCTATTTTTTGGTGAGGAGAGGAGGCAATCAAGGTTAAGTGACTTGCCCAGGGTCATATAGCTATACCTCAGGTCCTCCTGGCTCCAGGACTGCAGATCTATCCATTGCACCACCTAGCTGCCCCAAGTGCATATTCTAATAGAGTGTAATACATACACACACATACACACACACACATATAAAATCTAGCATGTTATAAGATAGAATATGAAAGTATCAACAATAGATTTATTTTTTTGTCCATCACTATATGTGGGTCAATCTGTTTGATAGAATAGGCTATATATGCTAGATTCCATTTATGTTAAAGGGATAGTGTTTTTATGCCTGTAATGGTAACCATTTAAAGATGGGCCTGATTCTTTATTTTGAACCCAATTAATCCCACACTCTAGCTAAAAGAGTTAAAGGCTTAACACAGATCAATCTCTTGTGATTTAAATTATTTAGGTGCTATGGCAGCTGTGTAGCACAATAAATATAATGCTGGGCTCAGACTCAAAACACGATTTCAAATATGACTTTAAACACTGAATAGTTACGTGACCCTGGGCAAGTGACTTAACCTCTGTTTGCCTCATTTCCCTCAATTGTAAAATAGGAATGATAATAGAACCTACCTGGCAAGCACTGCTGTGAGGAACCAGGAGATAATATTTGTAAAGTACTTACAACAGTGCATGGAACATAGTAGGGCCTATAAAAATATTCCTTCCTCTTCTCTTTCTTCCTTCCTTCCTTCCTTCTTTCCTTCCTATTACTTTATTCTCTTCTCTTTCCTTTCTTCCTTCCCTCTTCTTTTCCCTTTCTTCTTTCCTTTTCCTTCCATTTGCCATATCATTATTGCCTGGCATTAAGCTTTCATTATAACTTTTGAAGGCCTCTTGTCATCTTACCACATCTCTCACTTTGAGACATGTGAAGTTTTGGGGCTTGTTTTAAATTCGGAATCTAAATTTGATTTCAGACTTGTCCCCTAATTTATCCCTTAAATTTCATCATTCAGATTCGTTTGATTTTTGTGTTATTAGATTCAGTTTAATGTTCTAGCCAATTCAGATCGTTTTTAATCTGAAGTCTTTTCTAGTATGTTTAGTTATCTATCTACCTTTCTTTTTTTGTCATTTTCAAATTTTATAAGCATGTTGCCCTTGTCTTTATCTAAGTTACAGTAAAAATGTTAAAGAACACAGGGCAAAGCACAATCCTGTTCAACGCATCTCATTCAACAAATAATGCCTCTCTAAAAAACAAGACCTACAAACACTATGGAAAAATAGATAAACTGAATGCCTCACTGTGTCAAATTGGCAATGGCCTGTCAATCTACAAAGCTTTGTGAGGTATTTGGAAACTAGAAATTCCAGTCTGGGGTGCTTGCACATAGTTCTCATAAACCATGACTATGATGTCAATGAATCTTTAGCTGTTTCCACTTTTATCATGAAAATATCAACTTAGTGTCATACTATCAACATGTTGAAAATCACATGTGCATTGAAAAGTTAAGGACTGAACATAAGATTTATTTGGTACAGAGAATTCCCATGTGAAGAAACTCCTTCAACAAATACAAGGTAGCAGCTTCTCTATGACTTACGGAGGCAGAGAGGGGATGCTGTGGATAAAGTCCTAGATCTGGAATCAGGAAGATTTTAGTTCAAAGCCTGTTTCATATATTTACTAGCTGTGTGACCCTAAGCAAGTTATTTAATTTCTGTTTTCCTCAGTGTCCTCAAATGTAAAATGGAGATAGTAATAGCAACTGCCTCCCAGGGTTGTTGTGAGGATCAAATAAAATAGTATTGATCAAGTCCTTAACAGAGTGCCTGGTCCATGGTAGGCATTTAATAAGTGGTTGTAAAAAAAGAACAGTCTTACACAGATATCTAGAGCACTCAATGCTTAATTGATTTGCTCAGGGTCACCTGGTCATTATTGTGCCCAAGGTAAATCTTGAACCTAGGTCTGGTTATATAATAAGTAAAATCCATAAGGTTTTAATAATTTTTGTAGAAATGATGAAAATAATCAACATATTAGTTATTATTTAATGGCTTTCTTCCTTTTGTTAGATGTTTTGCTTTGTATAAACATAGTTGCGCTGTAAGAACAAGGGTGGAATGGTACAAAAGCAAACGCAGATATGTCAGAATTTTCTCATTCTCATTTCTCAGTTAAATATGCCCTTCACTTAGATTGAGCCAAACAAAGCCAGAAATGTCACTTCCAAATTCAGAAATGATTTAATTCTGCAAGCTAATAAGATCTGGCTCCAATAAAATCAGGGTTGGCACAGAGAAGAAGAACATGCTGCCAGTCATTCTGAAGAGGAGAATGAAAATGCATGAAACAGACAGGAACATACATACCTTTTGCTATTACTTTCTCAAGCTTCTAAAGATCTTGTTTTCATTCATAAAATGTGCCCCAATTGGCATAAGGGCAAGAGGAAGGTCATACTTTTGAATATAAAATTCCCACATAGGACCATAACTCTTATCCCTTCAAGATATTGTAGCTGCATTTTAAAAGTGAGCTAAAATATACAGTCAAGGAAAAAAATACAAACAAAATATAGCAATTTTTCTTAATGGACACACTTGTAGTCTTTATTGATAAACTTACTAAGGCTCTATTAGTAACAAATAAAACTATTCTAATAGGAAAAAACAGCAGCACAGTAAAATAACCACTTATTCTAGCTAAGCTGGGGCTTTATAATTAGGGGAACTTATCCTTTAAGTAAGGGATGCGCTATAAGATGACCTATGACATTCCTTTAGCTCTGAGAATCTAGTATTTTGTAACTGGTTTTTCAGTTTTTTATTAAATATTTGAGAGTTTTAAAGAAAGCCTCAAATTCCTAAACTGATTTAACCTGGGAGCTATAATGCATCATCATGTTCTTTTCTACTTTTGTATAGATCCTTTATTTCTTGTTTTCAATTAAATTCAACAAATAATTATCAATCACCTTCTTTGTTCAAGGCACTGTGGGAGACACTAAATACAAAACCAATTGTTTTTGTTTTTAGTTTAGTTCTACTTGAATTATGTAAAAGGCACAAAAATAAGTGAATACAAGGCCATTTGAGAAGAGACAGGGCACTAATAATGGGAATTTTGGGGTAATTACACAGAGAAGGTGACATCTGAAGTCAAGAAAGACCAAGTTAATTTAGGAATGCATTCTTGACATACTGGGCTTGTGTGTACAAATATATAGAGAAGAGGGATGGGCTAAGTATGTGGGAGAGTTCATGACCAGGTTGTATGAAAAAGAATATATTAGCTTTTGGGAGCCATGATGGTGGAATAAGCAGTAAATTACTGTAGCTCTCCCATATTCTTCTTCAAATAGCAATAAAATCCTGCCCCAGAACAAATCCTGGAACAGTGGAGGCAGCAGGAAGAGGGGAAGGAGTAGTCTTTTTGCCAAGGAAACTTGGAGGATCAGCAAGGAAGGTATATCTCATTCAGGTAAAGGGGGGGAGGGGAGGAGACACAATCCAGGACAAGAAGTAACCTAGAATATCTCAGAATAGCCAGGAGAACTGTTGAACTCCAGCTCTGAAAACCAGTACAATTCAGCCTAGCTCTAGGGAACAGGTGCCCAGAAGTGCCAGACCTCCACATGCTTCAGCATAGCCCAGGGAAAACAGGCACCCTCTAGTGGCCAGACCTTCATGGGCTAGCCTCAGCAAATGCCAGACAGCAACAATAGGACCCTAGCTAAGCACCAGGTAAGCTGTCAACAGCCTTCAGCAGCACCAACCACCACTCATAACACCACCTCAACACAGCACCAGACACCGTGGTCTCCTATATGCCTCAGAGTAACATCTGTATAGCACCAAGTAAATAGCCAGGGCCTTCAGGTACTGGCATAAAAAGTCTGAGAGAGATCCATTTCCACCCTGGGAGCAGAGATCAATTTTAAGAGAAAGGAAAATGGCAAAGAAAAATGCAAAAAACAACAGAAACAGAATCTAACCACAGAAAATTATCATGGTGACAACAGAGACAAAGACCCAGAAGAGGACAACAATGTCAAAACACCTATGACCCAAACTCCAGAGGAAAATGGGAAATGGTGTCGAGCCCAGAGAGAACTTATGGAGGAGCACAAAAAGAGTTTAAACGTCATATAAGAGAGGTAGAAGAAAAGTTGGAAAAGAAATGAGAATGATGCAAGAGAATTATGAAAAAATAAGGCTCAATAACTTATAAAACTACTTAAAAATAGAATTAACCAAATGGAAAAAGAAAATACAAAAGCTGATTGAGGAAACACATTAAAAGTTACAATTGGGAAGTGGAAACTAATGACTCTTGAGACATCAAGAATCAATCAAACTGGGGTGGTTAGGTGGTGCAGTGAATAGAGCAAATCCAGCCTCAGACACTTAACACATACTTGCTGTGTGACCTTGGGCAAGTCACTTAACCCTAATTGCCCTGCCCTCCACCCTCCAAAAAGCAAAAAAAAAAAGAAAAAAGTATCAAACAAAATCAAAAGAATGATAAAAATGGAGGAAAATGTAAAATACCTCATGAGGAAAAGACAACTGACTTTCTAGGGGACACAATACCAACATCACTGAACTATTTGAAAGCCACAATCAAAAAAGACGACTTAGATAACATCTTTCAAGAAATTATCATGGAAAACTGTCCTGATGTCTTGGAACTAGAGTATAAAATAAGCATTGAAAGAATCCACCAATCACTTCAGGAAAGAGATAAAAAAACAAAACAAAACCAACCAACCAACAAACAGAAACTCCAAGGAACATTACAGACAAATTTCAGATCTATCAGGTCAAGGATAAAAACACTATAAGTAGCCAGAACAAAAAATTCAAATATTGGGGAATCAGAATCAGAATTTGACAACTGCAACATTAAAAGATCAGAGGTCATGGAACATGATATTCCAGAAGGCAAAGGAGCTGGTACTACACCCAAGAATCATTTACCCAACAAAATTAAACATAATACATGAAGGGAAAAAATGTCTATTCAATGGAATAATGGGATTTCAAGCTTTCACAAGGACAAGACAAGAATTAAATAAAAAATTTGATTTCCAGTGTCAAGACCCACAAGAAGAATAAACAGGAAAAATTAAAGAAAAAACAAACAGGAGGGATTAAATAGAACTAGATTATTTACATCCCTAAACAGGAAGATTATACTTGTAATGCTTAAGAAATGTATTACTAACAGTACAGATAGAAAGAATATTCATAGACAGAAAGTGCATATCCATAGACAGAGGGTACAGGTATAAGGTGAATTGGAGGGAATGAGAAAAAATTAAGAGATGAGAAAGAGGAGTACAATGAATGAAGAAGAAAGGGAGAGAAAGAATGGGGTAAATTATTTCATGTGAAGAGAAGTTAAATACCTATTACAATGAAGGGGAAAATGGGAAGGTGGGCGATGAGCATTGCTTGAACCTCACTATCATCAGTATTGTTTTGAAAAGGAAATGATATACACAATCAGTTGAATATAGAAACCTGTCTTAACTGACAGGGAAGTAGATGGGGAAATGATTAAGTTAAGGGAGTGAGGTGGTGATGGGGACTGAGAGAATTGATCAGGGGAGGTGGTAGAAAGAAGAAAAATACTAGTGAGGAGGGAAAGGGTGAAAGGAGAGAGAGGACAAATGGGAGGAAGAATAGGATGGAGGGAAATACACAGTTAGTAATGTGTGAGATAAGAGACCCTTGCCCAAAATAAAATAAACAGAGATATCTCCAAGTACAGACAGGATGGTTATTATTTTATAATCCTTCAGTAAGGGGGAGTCTTACCATCAGGAATGTCCTGGTAGGAGAGACCAAAGTAAAAAGGGCAGAGCTCACTTATATATCCCAAATCTCCATCCCACTTGCTGTCCTTTATTCCCATTAATCAGGAACTTAGGGTCACAATTTAACCACAAAAATCTGTTTACTCAATGAGTAAAATGTCAGCAGTCTCAATATAGTCTCAATATAGATATGAAAGCAGATGGAAAGTGATAGCATCATTAGTATAGCAGAAGATATTTTATGAGTCATTGGGATCTTGGATCATGATGACCTTATATCATGTAGCAGGAAGGCAGAAAATATATTCTGCTTCATGGAGATTTTGGGTCTGGGGTTTTTTGCAATGTTCCTTCCAAATTTATATTTATATAGATCAAGGGGAAACTCAAGGCTGGGTCTGTGGCCAAATTTGAGGAATATGTACTTTCCACTTCTACACATTTTTTAATCTTAGCAAACATTTCAACTTATGACCAGGGAAGTAAGGAAAGGATCCCAGGCTGCTATCTCAGGCTGCTAAGTCTTTGGTAACTTACTACAAATCTGTAGATTTTAGATTTTAGAGTGCTAGATTTTAGAATATTACTTGAGAAGTTTCCATCTGTCCCACTCAGTAATTATAACTGAATGTGAGTGGGATGAACTCTCTCATAAAATGGAAGTGAATAGGAGAGTGGACCAAAATCAGAATCTTACAATATATTGCTTACAAAAAACACACTTGAAGCAGAGAGACACATACAGAGTAATGATAAGGGGATAGAGCAGAATTTATTAGGCTTCAACTGAAATAAAAGAAGACAAAAAAAACAACAACAGGGTTAGCAATCCTGATCTTGGATAAAACAAAAGCAAAAATAGGTTTTATTAAAAGAGATAAGGAAGGAAATTCCATCTTGCTAAAAGGTAAAATATCCAATGAAGCAATATTAATACTAAAGATATGCACCAAAAAGTACAGCATCAAAATTCTTAAAGAAGTTAAGTGAAAAAATAGTAACAAAATTCATTTGGAGGAACAAAAAGTCCAGAACATCAAGGCAATTGATAAAAAGAAATGCTAGGGAAGGTGGCCTAGCCATACCAGATTTTAATCTGTATTGTAAAGCAGCAGTCATCAAAACTGCTTGGTACTGGCTAAGGAATAGAGTAGTGGATCAATGGAATACATTGGGTACAAAAGTCTCAGTAGTCAATGATTATAGTAATATACTGTTTGATAAGCCCAAAGACCCGAGTTTCTGGGATAAGAAGTCAGTATTTGACAAAAACTGCTGGGAAAAATGGAATACAGTATGGCAGAAATTGGGCTTAGACCATCATCTAATGCCATACACCAAAGTCAAGTCCAAATGGGTACATGATCTAGGTATAAAGGCTGATACTGTAAATAATCTGGGGAAGCAAAGATTAGTTTACCTGTGAGATTTATGGAGTAGGGAAGACTTTATAACCAAAGAAGAGTTGGAAAGCATTATAAAATGCAAAATGGATAACTTTAATTACATTAAATTGAAAAGTTTCTGTACAAACAAAGCCAATGTAACCAAGATTAAGAGGGAAGTGGGAAATTGAGAAAGAATATTTACAACCAGTGTCTCTGATAAAGGTCTCATTTCTAAAATATACAGGGAATTAAGTAAAATTTATAAGAATACAAGTCATTCCCCAAATGATAAATGGTCAAAGGATATGAACAGGCAATTTTCAGAGGCAGAAATTAAAGATATCTTTAGGCATATGGAAAAATGCTCTAAATCACTATTAATTTGAGAAATGCAAATCCAAACAACTTTGAGGTACGACATCTCACCAGTCAAATTGGCTAAGATGACAAAACAGGAA
>CM053591.1:95434905-95450259 GCA_028646515.1 Pseudochirops corinnae
TCTTGATTTGTAATGGAATAAACAGAGTGTTCACTATATTTTGTAATCTGAACTCTAAAAGCTGTTCACAGTAGCATTCTTTTGGGAATCTGCTGGTGGATGGTATTATACAATCATATACCACAACTTGCTCAGGCATTCCCCAATGGATAGACATCCCATAAATTTCCGATTATAATTTCCAATTATATTTCTAATATCCCAATTATGGAATATTCCAATATTCCAATTCCCAGCTACCACCATTGGAGCTGCTTAAAATTATTTTTGTACAGGTAAATCCTTTTCTCTTTAAAAAAAATCTTTGGGATGCATAATAATGGTATTACTGGGTTACAGAATATGCAGCTTTATACCCATTTCAGTGTAATTCCAAATTGTTCTCCAGAATGGTTGGATCAGTTCACAACTCCACCAACAGTGCATTAATGTCCCAATTTTCCCAAATTCACACCAACCTTTGTCATTTTCCTTTTTTGTTGTATTAGTCAATTTGACAGGTGTGAGGTGATATCTCACAGTTATTTTAATTTAATTTCTTTAATCCATAGTGATTAAGAGAATTTTTCTTATAACGCTAGATAGCTTTGATTTCTTCATTTGAAAAATTTTCATCTCCTTTGAACATAACTAGTATTCTTATGAATTTGATTGTTTTCTATATATTTGAGAAATTAGGTCTTTATCAGGCAAAATTTATGTGGAAAAAAATTCCCAATTTTCTCTTTTCCTTCAATATATGACTATATCTGTTTTGTTTATGCAAAAACTTTTAAAATTTATTGTAAGCAAACTTATCCTTTTACATCCTGTGATGTTTCCTATGTCTTGTTGATTGCAAATTCTCCTTTCTCCATAGATCTGACAGAAAACTATTCTGTTAACCAAATTTGCTCACAATATCATCCCTTACATCTAAATCATTTACCCATTTTTGATCTTATCTTGATATATAGTGTGCAATATTGGTCTGTGCATAGTTCTTGCCAAATTTCTTTCTGCTTTTCCCAATCTTTTGCCAAATAGTGAGTTCTTCTCCCCAAAAGTTGGATCTTTGAGTTTATCAAATACAGATTACTGTGGACATTACCTACCATGTACTGTGTACTAATCTATTCCACTGACCCATCACTCTTTCTCTTAGCCAGTACCACATTGTTTTATGATGATTTCTTCTTTGTAATACAATCTGAAATCTGGTACTGCTAGGTCACATTCGTTTCCACTATTTTCATTTATTCCATTGATTATCTTGACTTTTTTTCTCCAGATTAATTTTGTCATTATGTTTTCTAGATCTGTAAAATAATTTTTGGTAGTTTGATTGGTATGGCACTGAAAAAGTTAATTAGTTTAGACAGAATTGTCATTTTTATTACATTGGTTTAGTCTTCTGATGAGCAATTTTTTTTTCCAATTTTTCAGATCTGACTTTATTTGTGTAAAAAGTATTTTGTAATCATATGACAATTATGACAAATTTGTCAAGGCAGGTACACTCCAAATTCTTTTATATTGTCTGTCAAGGGCCAGTCTCTGACACGGTCCACATATGGGAAGTCTCTGGTCCAGGATTTCTCCCAAGCCAGCTCCCTGTCAAGGATATATTATGTCTTAAGATTGTTAATTATTTCAACTGGTTTTTTTTCAGTTGATACTCACGGATTCTCCAAGGATACCATCACATCACCTGCAGTACATGATAGTTTTGTTTCCTCATTGCCTTTTCTAATACCTTGCTTTTTTCTTACTTTATTGCTGTAGCTAGAATTTCTGGTACAATATAGAATAATAAGGATAATAATGAACATTCTTGCTTCATCCCTGATCTTATTTTAAAAGGCTTCTACTTTATCCCTTTTAAAGATAATTCTTGCTCTTGGTTTAAGATAGATATTGCTTATCTTTTTTTATGGAAAGTTCCATTTATTCCTCTGTTTTCCAATGTGCTTTATTTAAAACTAGAATTAGCGTTGTATGTTTCCAAAAGCTTTCCTACATTTATTGAGATAATCATATGATTGCTCTTGGCTTTGTTATCGATATGGACAACTGTGCTTATAATTTTCCTAATACTGAAGCAGCTTTACATTCCTGGTAAAAATTCCACCAAGTCACAATGTATGATTTTTGTTATCTATTGCCATGATCTCCTTGCAAATGTTTTATTTAAAATTTTTGCATCAATATTCATTAGGAAATGTGTCTCTAGTTTTTCTTCTGTTTTCATTCTTCCTGGTTTAGATATCAGAACAATATTTCTGTCATACAAAAATTTGGAAGGACTCATTTTTTTACCTATTTTTCCACACAGGTTAGCTAGTATTAGAATTAATTGTTCTTTAAAATTTTGGTAGAATTAACTTTTCAATTCATCTGGTTCTGGGGATGTTTTCTTAGGGTGCTCATTGATGGCTTATTCAATTTCCTTTGCTAACATTAGATTATTTAAGTATTCTATTTCCCCTTCTGCTAATTGGGGCAATTAGACTTTTGTGAATATTCATCATTTTTATTTAGATTGTCAGATTGATTGGCATATAATTGGGAATAATTGCTCCTAATAAATGCTTTACTTCTCTTTTCATTGTTGGTGAATTCACTCTTTTCATTTTTGATACTAATGATTTGGTTTGCTTCATTTTTTAATCAAATTAATATTCTTTTTCCTTAAAATTAAGCAATTGGCTCTCTCAAGTAAATAAGATTAGGTTCCAGAGTACCCCTGAGAGGCAATATATTTCCTAGAGTGTTTATACTGTAGTATATACTCCCTTCAATTCAAATCTCTGGATCTTTGAATTAGCTGTCTTTCACATCTGGAAAGTATGTTCAGCTTACCTCTGATTCTTAAGATTCCTAGTTTTTTGATCAGTCAGGTCAACATTCTGTAAGAAACCTTTCCTAACTTCTTATCCTTGTTAATGTTTTCCCTCCTAAATTTCCCAGACATCAGTTTTGTATTTACACACATATATTTGTATATAAACATTTAAATGTCTATATGGACATATTTATCATTCTATAAGATGTGAACTCCTTGAAGGCAAGAAATATTTTGCCTTTATCTTTACACCTTAAGAATCATGCAGCAAGTTAGGTACATATTAGGTACTTGATGAATATTCATTGATTGCTTAATCAATTAATGGTGAACTTTGATTATAATTTCAAAGGTTATTGCTCAACTGATTTACATTAAAATCGAATTTAGTTAGACTTTCATTATGTTTAGAGTTGAAGTTGTTCATAGGAATTGGTCAGAAAAGTGATCTTAAATTTTCCTTCGATACATTCTTTTTGTTTCCTTCAAGACCTTCCAGTTTTCTTCACTTTTTATCTAGCAAGAAAATTATTTTCTGAAATTCTTTGTTTGGACTATTATACAAAGTAATGCTTTCAGGGGAAAAAAACAGTTTATATGCATTTACAAAAAACAGAAATGTGATTTCCCAAGTTTATCAGAATGCTGCACTTCAAGGGCACTTAATACATTAAGTTTTGCTGAACCAGCTAATTAATTATGCTAATCCATTAATTTCTAAGGGATTGAGAACATTGAGAAATGAGATGTTCCTGACATGTATATTTAAAATAATGGGGAATATTTAAAGAATAAAGATATTGCAATGCCACGTAAATTATAAAAATATGGTAATAAAGATCATAGTAAAGTAGGGAAAGCAGGCATTTTGAGAAGTACAGTAAAGCGATATCAAAGGGCTATAGATCTATTTTTATGGTTAGAACCCTAGTCACTGATGCCTGTTTCCTCCCATCTCAAATGGGAAAAGAAATGACCTCCTACAAAATGAAAAAAAAAAAGTCATGCAAGCCAGCCACAGTAATTTAGTGCTACTTCTGCCAGATGACAGATGTAATTGGGTTCAACAGGAAGTGTTGCCTACTACTCAGTCTCTCTGAGGATCCATTAACAACTGTCTTTGTGTGCCTAAATTGTGATTGCTGTATCTCTTAGTAGAGGTGCTTACCTGAAGGTTATGAGAAAAGGAAGTTATCTAAGGATTAGTCTTCTAAAGTCTGGACACATTCAGGTCAGTAAATTGGTTGCAGGTTTTATAAACAATCCAATGATATATTCCCCCATGAACGCAATAAACCAATGAAAAGATGGCTGCAGTAAAGATAGGTAGGTTGTATCACATTACCTAAACTTCTACACGGGTCAGTTCATACAAGAATGATAGAAGGCCTAAGAAATGAACTATTCTAGTATAAAGGGGAAATTGCTCACAGAGAGTTACCTGGATCTGAGATCCAATATCAGATTCAGGTAAGCAAACACATGTTCTAGCTATCAGGTACTTATAGCCACCCTTGCCATGGAGCTAAAACAGATAAGAGATAAAGGGAAATAAATGCCCTATATTCTCCTTGTTGGAAGTCCAGGGATGACTAGTTGGTAAAATCCCAGATTGGTATGTTCAAAAGCAAGTTCTTTTTCCTTGGGTCTTCTCATAATATAATGAGGGTTGAAATACCTACTAACTCTGTGATGAATCCCAGATACATGTAGGCAAGGTCAGAGAAAGGAAAAGAAATACAAATGAGAATACTGGTAACACAGAGCATTCTAATATAACTTCTTCCAGTCTTTCTCATTATTTTATATGTACATGTGTATGTATATGTGTGAGTGCACATATATCATGATATATATGAATAGCAGGATGGAGGTGTATGTAATCAACACTTTGTGAAAAATAGCAATGGATTTCTAGTAGCAACCAAAAATGCTATACTAATTGGTCTCCATGGTTTTATGAATCATCTTGGATGCAAAGGATTAAAAGGATCACTAGGATATACATTTATTTCCTTTGAGACTCTAGATCTTTTATTTCAAGAGAATTTCACATAAAATATGTTTACCTATCTATATTCAATAATTCATAGTTTAAATGATAGAAAACTAAATTTGCAAAGAAAGATTGTTTCATTATTTTTATGACCTTGTCATATACCAGTCACCGTTAGGGAACAACTCTCAAAGTAATTGTTTCCCTTTGTTTCTGTCTATAGTTTTTTGTTGTTATAGAAATCTTTAACAAATACTAGTAGATTAACTCTTAAAATATTATGCATTTTAAAGTATCCTAAAAGGAAATAAATCTTTGCAGATTTTCTTCTTTTTTGTTACATATAGATAGATAGATGTATCTATAGCTCTCTCTCTCTCTCTCTCTCTCTCTCTCTCTCTCTCTCTCTTTCTCTCTCTCTCTCTCTCTCTCTCTGTCCCTCATGTATACACATGCATTTTATGGATTAAATTTCTATACAGCTACTTTATTGATGCTATTGATCATCTTATATTATGTTATCATTGCTTTTCTTATGTGTACTAAATCATCTCGTAATAGAAAAAATAGGCATGGTTGTTTCTACTTTGTCAATGTTCATTATGCTTATTTCTCTTTCTTGTCTTTTTTTTTTTACCTATACCTAGCCTTTTTACAATTAGGCCAAATAATAGTGCAAATGTAATTTTATTTCCTTTACCCCTGATCATAATTAAAAAGTTTCCAGGGTCACTATATTGCAAATAAGTCTTTTTCTGATCTTTAGCTATATATTTTAATAAGTGATAATAATGATAATGTTAATAATAGTATTTTCTTATGTGATTTTTAAATATTTTAATGTAAATGAGCATACTTTGTCAAAAAGTCCTTTCGGAATCTAATTTTAATATTCAAGACTTTTTGTTATTTATATGATTAATTTGGTTAGTTTTCTTACTGTTTAAAACTCCTCACATCATTGATATACAATTAATTTGGTGGCAATGATTTTTCCATCAATATTAATTAGTTAAATTGGTCTATGAATTATTTTCTCTCAATCTTCCCTAGTTACAACTCTATGGAGTGATAAGATTTTGGCAGAATGTCTTTTCTAAATTAATGAAAAACTTATTTGTCATATAAATATTAATTGCTCCCTAAGTATTTTTTTTAAATCCCCTATAAAACTACTTAAATCTGGCTCCCATTCATATAAACTTTTACAGTTCATCTGCAGTTTGCTTACAATCATTTTAGAATTGTTTAATATTTAGTTCTCATTTTTAATTGAGTATTTTGATTTTATTAGATAATTACCTATTTCCTTTAAATTCTAAGTTTTCTGCTCTATAATCACATCTAATTCTTTCTGACAATTTTGTGTTTTTGTTTCATAATTATGCTCTTAATTTGCTGACTTTTAAGTTTTTTATTATTTTAATTTGATTTCTCACTGTCTCATGTAAAATAATGGCTTAGAAATTGTTAGTCTTTTAAATAACTCAAACTATTTTAATCTATTCCATAATATCCTTTTCTTTTTTTTAACTTCCAACTTTTTTCTATTTATCATCTTATAATTCAAGCTTTTCATCCTCTTCTAACCAACTCTCAATGGGTGTTTCTAAAGGTTCTGTTCTGGACCCTCTTTTCTTTTTTATTCTATATTACTTCACTTGGTGATTGTATCAAATCAAGTGAGTTCAGCTATTATTTCTGTAGATTATTCCCAGCTCTTGAACCTCACCTAAGGTACAGCTTGACAACACTAAATGCCCTTTCAACATCTCAGATTGAATTTTGCATAACTGCTTCAAGCTAACCAGAATTCAATATGCTTTTGCCCAAACCATTCAATTGTATATAAATTTCCTTATTAGTGTCAAGGGCACCACCATCCTCCCAGCAATTCACTTTTATAAACTTGGATGTTATACTTTATTCCTCTTTTTCAGTCTCATCAAATGGACAGAAGTTTGTCAAATCTTATCTTTTCTACTTTTAGAATATCACTCATCTATGTCTCCTTCTCTCTAGTCACAAATCATATTTCAGATGTTGATCATACTGCTACAGCCTTTGAATGTTTCTGACACAATTTTATTTCTATGCCAAATCATTTCGGCTTCCAATCTAGGTATTGTCATTGACTTCTCACTCTCTTTCACAACCCCCATCCATTCTATCCCCAACTTCTGTCTATTTCACCTTTGTAACATATCTCAGGTATATCCTGTTTTCTTTTCTGCCATGATTACCCACATGGTTTTGCCAATATCACTTCATGATTAGAGCATTTCAATAGTCTTTTGGTTAGTTTCCCTGCCTTAAGACTTTTCTCACTTGAGTCCCTTCTCCACTCAGCTCTAAAACTGATCTTCCTAAAGCACAAAAAAGACCAAATAATTCCCCTATTTCATTAAGTCCATTGGTTTTCTAACACTTTCAGGAAAATTACACATCTTCTTTTTGGCATTTAGAGCTACTCATAATGGCCCCTCCCCTTTTATCTATTTCTAGTCTTCTTATACCTTTCTTACCCCAAAATATTCTTATGATCCATTGACTTTAGCTTCCTAGTTCTTCTTCAAATAAGGTATTCAGCAAATGATTGAAGAAATTTTCACTGGCTGTCCCACATACCTAGAATCTTTCAATCTTATCTCTGCTTCTTGGTTTCTCTGATTTCCTTCAGCTCTCAACTGAAATCCCACTTTTTATAGGAAGCCTTTCCTGATCATTTGTGCCTTCCCTACATTGATTATCTCCAACAGCTTCTGTATATGTTCTGCTTGCACATAGCTAGTTGCAAATTGTATCCCCCATTATACTATGAACTTCTTGGAAATAAGGACTTTTTCTTTATATGCCTAATAAGCATAGTTACTAGTATATAGTACATTTTTAAATTAAAACTTATCAGTTCACACTTTAAGTTCAGTACCTTTTGTTCATAGACATCAAATGTTTTCTTCCTATAATTTTTTTAAACCAACTAATATTTGTCTTCCATCTTTGCTTTTCATGTTCCAAATCTGTAATTTCCCTTTTCTATATTCTATTTTAGGAAAGATTTTAGTCACTGTTAGATCTAGGTTTAGTTCTGTTGTTTGTTATGTATTTTTTTGTCCTGTGAGGACAAATTCTGTTGTTTTAAAATTTGTTGTTGCATTTCCTTTAGTAATATTTTAATTGATCTTTTTTAAAACTATGCTCTACTTTATTCTATTATTTTTCTTGGTTCTTGCAGACTTTTTTATGCTGTACTTCCCCATTCCTCAGTTATGGTCAATGTCATTTCCTTTACTATATAGTAATCTAGATTTTTCGTTTTTCTACCATCATTAATTTTTGCCAGTATCTTTTCTTATTATTCTATGAAGTCCTTCCTGTAATGATGATTCTCAACGAATGCTCTTTTCATTCTGTACTAGATTCTATTAAAATGGTCCAGTCTTGATTGACCCTCTAACTCATATATAGTCACTTAAACTCTTTAAATCATCAGTGTTTAACAAGTTTTTTAATCTTCTTCCATCACATGATGAAGGCAATTTGTTGAGCAATTAGTAAAAGGAAGCTTTAATTGACTTCTGCATCTGAGTCTATTTTCTGCCTTTTTCACAACTTTCCTTCTAAAAAGTAATTTTCTTTCCTCCTTTAACATTACAACCAATCCTATATTTCCAGGCAGCTGCTTCTTCCAGAATTGACCTTTTTCTGCCATCCTGACACCAGGAAATGGTAGAATTCATGATCCTCAGTCTAATAATAGGAAAGAAGGATCCATATGAGAATCTTGATGTCTGATACTGCCATTTTCTTATAAAACTGGAGATATGATATCAGAGTATATATTGTTTTTAAGAAAGGCTATGCAATGTCAACCAGTCTTTTTGACTTAAAATTCTGTTAGAGCTTTTTTTTTCCATTATTTTTTGCATTTATTTTTATTTTGACATGGTAACTGAATTCTAAATATGGGGACAACTCTTCATTCACCACATTGAAGAAGTCTTTGAATTTAATTTTAAAGATTTGCACAGTTTTATTGAATTAGAAATGTTCTTCAAGGAAGATGTGCTTTAAATTTATCTTATGTTCCCTTGGACAGGCCAAGTAACTTCGCTAAATCTCAGTCCCCTCATCTATAAAATAAGAATAATGATAACTGTTATACACATATCATAATAGCTATTAAGAAGGTCAAATGAGAATATAAATAGTATATACATATGTACATATATATATGAATACACACTTAGACATATATGTACATATAAGGGTATATTGTCTTACAAACTTCCAAAAAACAATTTAGATATCGAGATGGTGATGATATAACCCAGAAATTCATATCTATATTATTGTATGAAATAGAATTGAGATTCTGTTCAAGTGTTCACTTATTGAAGGAAATAATTTATGGGAAACAGGGTCATTTCAATCCAGAAATCACTCCCCAGAACAGTGTTCATGTTAGATCATATAAAATAAGAGGACAGAATTAGAGTACTGATAAGATTAAATATTTTGCTAGATATCCAGGTTGTTAAAAAAATAAATAAAGCATTCCACATTCATTCCCTTTCCTTAGGAAATGTATAATGCATAATAGGGAATAAGGAGTGTGAATGTGTATGTATGTGTGTGTGTGTGTGTGTGAATAAAAATGATTATGTGACAAGTGTAATACAAACTATAAGTACATCAAAGAATTGTATGGAAGAATCACCTAGGAAAGATTCACTTTTAGCTGCAGGGTTAAAGAATCAAGCAATAAACAAACATTTATTAAGTACTTACTACGTGGCAGGTACTGTGTTAGGAGCTAGGAACTCAAGTAACAGAAGAAAAAAAAAATCCCTGTTCTCTAGGAGTGTTGAACAAAGACATCACAGAGTGCAGGGAGGTGTAGACATATTGTGAAATTTTCAGAAGTATGGAAAGACTGGGCCAGGGTTGTAAATGGCTTTAAATGCCAAAACGGGTAGATTAAATTTTATGGAATTTTATGGAAACCGTCAGTTTATTAAAAAGAAAAAAAAAAACATAATCATATCTGCGTTTGTGTGAAAATTACTTTGGAAACAGTGAGTAGAATGGAGTACTGAGATATTTGAAGCAAGGAGTTTAGGTAGTTGTACATGGTAATAATCTAGGCAAGAAGTGACAAGGACTTGAATTAAGATGATAGCTTTAATAGTAGGAAGAAGGTATCAGATGTTAGGAAATGGAAAGGAAATAGAAAAATTTGGCAATTAATTTGAGATATGGGGTGAGGGGAGAGTGGGAAGCCAAGTATAATGATGAACTTATGAACTTGGAGACTGGAAAATTTTGGTATCTTCCACAGAAGTACAGAAGTTTGGAAGAGGTGAAGGTTTGGAGGAATAAATTCACTTCTGTGGATGATGAGTTAGAAATGTCTGTAGGATACTCAGTTTTAAATTCCAATAGGTAATTGACAATATATGACTGGACTTCAGAGAAGAGACTGGATCTAGATACATACACATGCACACACACACACACACACACACATACACACACAAAAAAAAAAAACATATACTCAAGTATACACACATAGTATACAGATGTACAGATATACAAGTTGCCTCATATATACATAGAAGAGAAAAATATCTAGGACAGAATTTTGTTATTATATTTTCACAGATAATGAAACAGCAGACAGAAAAAAAAAAGACTAAGAAGGAATGGTCCTAAATGTAGGGATAGAATGAACAGAGAGTAGTGTCACAAAAGTCAAGAAAAGAGAGAATATGCTGGAAGAGAAGGTGATCAATAGTGTCAAATATAGTTAGCAGACTGAGATATATAAGACTGAGAAAAGGCCATTAAATCTAACAATTAAGAAATTAATAGTGAAAGGTGGAGTCAGGATAACAGAGTACAAAAGCAATAAACTGATTTCTCCCAAATTCCCCTCCAAACAATTCTAAAACAATTCCTCAAATCAAATTATAGAGTAACAGAACCAATAAAAGGTCAAATGAAAAAATTTTCCAGGCTTAGAAAATTTAGGCGGTTGGCAAAAAAAGGGTGTGTCTCACAGAGTAGTGATGGGACCTGGAGAGCACAGTACAAAATGGTACATATCACACCTTAAGGTTACTGCATTGGTCAAAGCAGCAGCTTTGGGAACTCTTGGCCCAGCTCCATCTGGAATGGGTTTGGGGATGGGTCCATACAACTGGTCAGAAAGAGATTGCAGGGGGGCCATTGCTGGTACAGGTATCAGGACTTCACAATTACCCAGACACAATTCCAGGTCTCAGCCACAAGGCAAAAAGAAGCAAAAGCATTTATAGCCATTTGGGACAAAAGATGTAGGTTGCATTTCCAAGATAGAGAAGAATTCTTGTGGCTTTCTGCCCCTTGGGGAATAGCACCCTGGTTTCAATTCCAAGACACAGGAAATCAATACAAATTGTTATTGCAGGAGAGTGGGAGATCTGGTAACAAGTGGGAGATCTGATAACTCCAGGAGGAGTGCTAGAGCTGGTGGCAACAGGGGAACGAAGTCCCTTCCTTAGTAAACACGACAGCACAGCCCAGAAAAGCAATGGACACAGCTCTTCTTAGATCATACCACCTAGAAGTACCAAAAACCTGAAGAACTCCAGAGCTACCTCTGAAAACAGGAGCAAGAAAGGCCTGAAACTTGGGACAGTATACTGTCCAACCCAGGAGTGAATTTTATCTTAAGCTAAGATTAAAATTGAAAAAAATAGACTGGAAAACAAGCCAAAAAACAAACAAACAAAAAAAGAACCTGACTATAATACATTACTATGGTGACAGTGAAGATCAAGACACAAACCTAGGAAGAAGACAACATCAAAGCAACTACAAGCAAAGCATCAAAGAGAAAGATTAATTGGATACTAATCCAATAATAATTCTTGGAATAGCTCAGTAATTTTTTTTAATTCAAATAAGAGAGGTAAAGGAAAATTGAGAAAAGAAATGAGAATTATGCAAGAAAATCATGAAAAGAAAGTCAAGAACTTGGCAATAGAGGCATGTGCACATACATACATACATACACACACACACACACACACACACACACACACACTCACACACCTTGAAGAAATTAACACCTTAAAAAACATAATTGGCCAAATGGTAAAAGAGGTACAAAAACTCACTGAAGAAAATAATTCTTTAAAAATTAAAACTGGGGGAGAGGGGGTGGATAGGTGGCACAGTGAATAGAGCACTGACATTGGAGTCAGGAAGACCTGATTTCAAATCCAACCTCTAACATGTAACACTAGTCATGTAACCTTGGGCAAGTCACTTAACCCCAATTGCTTTGCCTTCCCCCCTCCAAAAAAAAGCAAAAAGAAAAAAATAAAACTGGGCAACTGGAAGCTAATGACTCCATGGGACACCAAGAAACAATCAAAGAAAATCAAAAGAAGGCAAAAATAAAAGAAAATGTGAAATATCACATTGAAAAATCAACTGATTTGGACACTAGATTGAGCACAAATGTTTTAAGGATCACTGTACTACCTGAATTCCATGATCAAAAAAAAAAAATATGCCTAGCTATCATATTTCAAAAAATCATCAGGGAAACTGCCTGAGATATTAGATCCAGGGGATCAAATAGAAATTGAAAGAATCCATAGATCACCTCCTAAAAGAGATCCCAAAATGAAAAGTCCCAGGAACATTATAGCCAAATTCCTAAGCTCCCAGGTAAAGGATAAAACATTGCACACAGCCAGAAAGAAAGAATTCAGATATCATGGAACCATAGTCAGTATCACACAAGATTTAGTAGTTTCCACGTTAAATGATCAGTGGTCTTAGAATATGATATTGTGGAAGTCAAAGGATACAAAATAACCTATGCAGAAGAACTGATGATGATCCTTCAAGGAGAAAATGGAGTTTCAAGTGATATGATTTTTCCTTCTTTCTTCAATTTAAGTCTGAATTTTATAGTAAGAATCCCATAATCTGAGTCAGTCAGCTCCAGGTCTTGTTTTAACTAACTTTATAGAGCTTCTCCACCTTTGGCTATAAAGTATATAATCATTTGGATTTTTATATTGCCCATCTGGTGATGTCCATCTGTAGAGTTTAGCATTCCAAACCCCTATGATGAATGTGATATTTTTTGGTGTTTTTTTAGAAAATGTTGTAGGTCTTCATAGAACTGATCAGCTTTGGCTTCTTTTGGCATCAGTGATTTAATATCATTGCAGTGATTGTTGCAATGTAGAACAGTTTGCTTTTGACTGGAACAGATATCATTCTGTCATTTATAAAATTATACCCCAGGACTACTTTTTTCACCCTTTTTATTGACTATGATTAGATAAGGAAATGACAAAGAACTCCAGTATCTTTCCCCAAACAGGGTCACAAAGATTCAGAAACAACTGAAAAGACTGAATAACTTTGAGAGCTACTCCATTTCTTCTAAGGAATTCTTGTTTATAGTGATATATATATGTATGTATGTATGTATATCTCGCATCACATGAATTAAATTGGCACATTCCAATCCATTTGAATTCACTGACATGTAAGATTCTCAGTATGTCAGTATTTAATCTTTGCATCTCCTGTTTGAACACATACAGCTTACCTTGGCTAATAGATCTTATATTCTAGACTTCTATGCAATATTGATCTTTATAGCATCAAACTTTCCTTTCATCATGTAATGTTAAGGGAATTTGAAGATCTTCCCTGCACCTAAATAGGACCATGTGACCTGCTATGATCTTTGACCCAGCCCACAGCTTGTGTCACACGGAGCCCATAATGGGAGGGGCTTCCCAAATGCTTGGAGCAGGAAGAGTGAAGCAGGAAGAGAGATCTGGGAGAGGACAAGGTAGAACTGAAGCAGAGCAGCTAGTGTGAGCAACTGAGGGAAGAATTTTGCCTAGAGGAGCTTTTTTGTGGGAAGGCCAGATGAAGGAAGGCTTGGGGATGGAGGCTCTTCCTGCAATGATGATGTATATCTCTGAGTAGTTCTTTTCATGCCCACAAAGAATTGAAAATTGAGGGGATGCCCATCATTAAGGAACAGCTGAACAAACTGTAGTATATTATGATGGAATATTACTGTGTTTTAAGAAATAATGAGCAGGATGCTTTCAGAAAACCTGAGAAGAGTTACTGGAACTCACAAAAAGTGAAAGGAGCAGAACCAAAAGAATATTTTACACAGCAGCAGCAATCTTGGATGATAATTAATTGAGAATGACTTAGCTATTCTCTGTAATACAAAGATTCAACATGATTGCAAATAACCTATGATGAAAAAAGTCAGCCGCCTAAAGGGAAATAACTAATGGTTTCTGAATAAAATTGAAACAAACTTTTTTTTAACTCCCTTTTTATTACTCTTTTGGGTTTTTGGTCTCTCTTTTCTTTTGCAACTTGGTTAATATGGAAATGTTTTGTTTGATTACTCACGTATAATCCATATCAAATTGTTTGCAGTATCAGGGAAGAGAGGAGAGGAAGAAGGGAGGGAGAGTATATGGAAATTTAAAGTTAAAAAAACTGATATTAAAATTTTTGGTTTACATGTAGTCTAGAAATTTTTTTTAATATGTTAAAAAGGAAAAATTAAAAAAGAGATCATTGATAACTGGTTTCATTTGAGTGAAAATATTGGAAGCTAAATTGCAAGGGCTTGATGGATGTGCATGAAGGAAAAGGAAATTTTGGCAGTATAGAGAGATAAGTTTTGTAAGGAGTTTTGTTTTATTTTGTTTTGTTTTTCTCAGAACTGGAAAAGAGATATGGGACAATTATCTGAAAGGCGGTAGGAACTAGTTAAAGGGAAATGGGCACTTTTGAAGGCAATAGGAAAGGAGCTAGTAGATAGGGGAAGGTTGAAGATTATTGAGAGTAAAGTAGATTGAGGATATTTTCTTCTAGAAAAGACAGAAAAGGAATACCTCTTTATGCAATTGTACAATACAGATGATAAAAAGGTATCCCCCTGCCCTATAAATAGCCAAACACCTCTAATAATCCAGACCATGTCTTCTCCTGCCACTATCATTCTCTTTACCAGTAAGGACCTTTCCTCTCTTTATCTAAATACTTCCTTAAACCTTTCTTGATTTCAGAGATCACCACCTTATTAACAACCTATATTTTTGCATACTACTTGACTGGGAACCTAATCTCAAGCAGCTAGATTTTTCTAGGATTATTTCATGTACATCAGTTCATATGTACAGTTAAACTTTAAGTCCTTGAGGGCAAGAATTGTGTTGTGGGCTCCAGAGTTCCAAGATCAAGGAAAAAATATTACAAGATGCCAAGAAGAAACAATTTTAATACTGTGGAAACACAATCAGGATAACCCAGGATCTAGCAGCTTCTACATTAAGGGATCGAAGGCCCTAGAATATGACATTCCAGAGATCAAGGGAGTTAGGATTAAAACCAAGAATCACTTACCCAGAAAAATTGAGTAAAATGTTCCAGGGGAAAATATAGTCATTCAATGAGGTGGAGGACTTCCAAGCATTCTTGA
>CM053591.1:95450759-95467407 GCA_028646515.1 Pseudochirops corinnae
TTCAGTCAGGTTGTTGACTCTCTTTTCATGATTTTCTTGCATCATTCTTATTTCTCTTCCCAATTTTTCCTTCACTTCCCTTATTTGGTTTTCAAAATCCTTCTTAAGCTGATCTATGGCTTTTAGGCAGTCTTCATGTTTCTTGGAACCTTTTGGTGTGGGAGTTCTGACTGTGTTTTCTTCCTCCCATCCCATGCTTTGATCCTTCTTGTCCCCAAAGAAGGAATCTAGAGGTTGGTTGCTGTTTTTACTTTCCTTCCTTTGCCTGCTCATGTTAGCCAGTCAATTACTTGATTTTTTTTAGCTCTGTGGAACTCCGCTTCCAAAGTGGAAAGCTCTGTCCCAAATTGCTGGGGGTTTCCCACCTGCTAGAGGTATTATGGGAATGTGGTTTTTTTGCAGCCCCCAACAGCTTTGGCTCACTGAAAACGTACCCCAGGACCCCTACCCAATACCACAATCTGGATCCAGGCTGCTCAATGCAAGAGCACTTAGCCTCTGAATGATTGCTTTGCCCCCCTGCAATCTGCAGGCTGGAAACTCTGAAGCAGCCAGGTGGAGGTAGCTGCAGGGCTGCCACTTCTGCTGCTTCCTTGCCCTGGAGGCAGTTTGGCCAGAGTGCTTTTCTCCCCCAAGTTTAGCTGAGTTCCACTGACCTTTCACTTAGTCCTTGTTTCTTATGGCTTGATAATTCTGGAAACTGCCACAGCTCCTGCCTATCCACTCTCCTGAAGCTCCAGCTCCAGCTTGTCCTGGCCACCCCTCCCCCCCCGGGCCAAGTCCCAGTTTCAGGCTGGGCTGGTGTCGGCTCCCAGCACTGTGATGATCCCTTCCTGCTGCGTTGCCTTCAGGTCTATTTTTGTGAGTTTTAGAGCCCTAAAATTTGTTTAGAGTCATATTTTATGAGTATTTGATGTGGCTATGCAGGAGCTGTGGAACTTTGCTGCTTCTATGCTGCCATCTTGGCTCCACCCCTAACTATTGTTTTTATAGCAATTGTCTTTAAATGCAGATCTGACTATGTCACTTCTCCCTTCAACCCATTCCATGAACACCCTATTGCCTCTAGGATAAAATATATATGTTTTTGTTTATCTTTTAAATATGTTCTTGTCCAGGCCCCAAACTATCTTTCTAGTCTTATGGAAATTTGTTCTCCTACTTCATCACATTCTATAATAATTCATAGTAGACCTTTCTTCTGTTCCTCACACATAACAGCCCATCTTTCGTTCCTTTTCCTTTGTATTGTCACCAGTCCATGGAATGAACTCCCTCTTCATTCATCTCTTCCCCGTTTTACAACAACAGCAACAACAATAACTAGCATTTATATGCTGTTATAAGGTTTACAAAGTATTTTCCAGAATTATCTAATTTTCATCCACTCAAAAACTGTGGGAGACAGGTGGCATTATTTCCCCCTTTTAATAATTGAGATTGTTGAATCTTAGAGGATGAGTCATTTGCTCAGGGGCACACAGCTTTTAAGTTTCTTTTTGTTTCATTTTTTTCATTGATACATATTTATGGAATAAAACAATCATTTCCATAACATATTACAGTAAAAAAAGATGATTGTGCATAAAACTGCAAATCTACCGAGCATAACCTGCTATTCCTTTTAAAAACAGAACAAAATTATTATGTAAAGTTCTTTTTTCTTTTTTGCTAACCTCCTCCCACATCACCCTAGAATGGCTTCTATTAGACTCAAAGAGGTTTGTATGTGTTCACACACATGTATATGTGTATGTATATGTATATGTATATATGCATACTCATACACATATATGTATAAATATATGTATATTATACATATATATGTAAAATAATCCTATGCATATTTCTACTTATCAATTCTTTCTCTGGGTGCAGATAGCGTCTTTTTTCATATGTACCTTACAGTTAATTTGAGTATTTATAAGAGTCAAAACAACATTCACTCAAACTTGTTTTCAAACAATACTTCTGTTACTCTGTACAGTGTTCTCTTGTTTCTGCTCATTTCACTCTTCATTATTTCATGCAAATCTTTCCATGTTTTTCTAAGATCATTGAGCTCATCATTTCTTATAGCATAATATTATTCCATCATTGTCATATAAAACAGCTTGTTCAGTCATTCCCCAATTGATGAGTATCCTTGAAATTTCCAGTTCTTTGCCACCTGTTAGGTTTCTAAAGATAGGTTTGAACTTGGGATAAGGTGTAAAGGTATCGATCTCTTCTGATAAATTTAGTAACAATGGGACAGCATTTTTTTAGAGCTTATTGTATATCTGAAACTGTGCTAAGCACTGGAGATTCAAAGAAAGGCACATAAATAATATTTGCCCTTCAGGAACACACAAACTAATGGAGAGACAACAAACAAATACATAAAAACAAGCCATATATAGGGTAAAAAGGAAATAATTAACTGAAGCAAGGCACAAGAATTAAGATGTATTTGTAAAAACTTTCTGAAGAGGGTGATATTTTATCTGACACTTGAAGAAAGGAGGGAAGCCAAGAAGTTGAGAGGAGGTGACTGTCCATGAAGAAAGCTATGGTCAGGAGGTGGAATGTTTTATTCATGGAATAATAAGGACGTAAGTCACTGGATTTAACAGAATACGAGAGCCTGAAGGCATAAGAAGACTGAAAGGTGTGTGTGTGGGGTGCAGGCATGACTGTTTTGAAGGGAGAATATGAAAACTAAACAGAGGGTTTTATATTTAGTCCTGTGGATGATAGGGAGCCACTGGACTTTATTGAGTGGGGTGGGAGTGATGTGATTGAACCTGAACTTTAGGAAAATCATTTTGACATCAGAATAAAAGATGGACTCAAGTGCAGATAGACTTCTATCAGGAAGTTAAATCAGAAGGCTATATTAATAATCTATGTATGAGTAGAGGAGGATCCACACCAAGATGCTGGTAGAAAAAGAGAAAGTGGTAGAAAAGGGAAGAGGACTTATATGAGTGGTATTACAAAGGTAAAATTGAGAGACGTTAGGGACAGATTGGATATGGGGAGGGAGGGAGAAAGAATGAGGAGTTCCAGATGACACCTAGGCTGTGAGTCTGTGAAATTGGGATGATAGCAGTTCCCTTGGTAGTATTAGGAAAATTTGAAAGGGGGAAATTTTGAGGGGAAAGATAACGAGTTTAATTTTGGACATGTTAAGTTTGAAATGAGGAAATGTGAGTCTGTAAATCAGTAGAGAGATGATAATTGAATCCATGGGAGCCTATGAGAAGATTAAGTGAAAGTATAAAGCGAAAAGAATGCTCCAGGTTCAGCACTACTGGATATTTCTCATTAGCAGGCACAAATTGGTTTAATGTTGTTGTTTAGTTGTTTTCAGTTGTGCCCAACTCTTCGTGACTCTACTTGGGGTTTTCTTGGCAAATATATTTGAATAATTTGCCATTTCATTCTCCAGCTCATTTTGCAGTTTAGGAAACAGAAAAACAGAGCTAAGTGACTTGTCCAGAGTCACACAGAAAGTGTTTAGGCCAGATTTGAACTAAGGAAGATGAGCATTCCTGATTCTAGAACCAAGGCATTATCTATTATGTCATCTATCTGTATCCATGTCTTGATTAAATTCCAGCAAAGAAGACTGAGGAGCAGTCAGATAAGTGTAAGAGGAGCCCCAGTAGAGAATAATGTCATGAAAATCTAGAGGGAAGAGAATATCAAGTAGAAGAAGGTGATCAACAATATCAAAAGTTACAGAGAGATTAAGAAAGATAAGGACTGAGAAAAGGCCACTAGAGTTGGTAATTAAGAGACAACTGGTAACTTTGGAGAGAGCAGTTTCTTTTTTTGTTGTTGTTATTTAAAAAAATATTTGTTTACTTTTAATTTACAACATTCAGTTCCACAATACCTTGAGTTCTAAATTTTCTCCCTCCTCCCCATGGTGTCATGCAATCCGATATAAGTTCTACATATATCTTCACATTAAACATTGATCAAGTTGTAAAGAAGAATTATAACCAATGGAGTGAACAATGAGAAAGAAGGAATGAAACCAAATGAGATGTGTGTGTGTGTGTGTGTGAGAGAGAGAGAGAGAGAGAGAGACAGAGAGAGAGAGAGAAAGAGAGAGTGTGCAAGTAGTTTGCTTCAATCTTCATTCAGATTCTGTAGTTCTTTACTTTTTTGTGCTTTCCAAGATGAGTCTTTTGGAGTTGTTTTATAACCTTACATTGCTGAGAGGAGCCCAGTCTATCAGGGTTAGTTATCACATATACAATGTGTCTGTCATTGTGTACAAAGTTCTGCTGGTTGAAAGAAGGTTCTTTTGAATGATAAAAATGGGTGCCAGTTATAGGAAACTTGAAAAACATGGTTGGAGAAGAGGATGTGGTGGCACCTATTATAGATGATGGAAGAAAAGAAAGGACTCTTGTCATTGATTGTTTAAAAGAGGAATAGGAAAAGGAAAATGTGAGAGAAGAGGAAACTCTCAATGAAAGGATGTTTCCAATAGAAGTATTTTTTACTTGCTTTCTTTTATTATATTCCTGAATGGATTTTAAACAATTTATCATCTTAGGTTATGTATTCATTTGTATTCATTTCACCTGTTGGTACCCAGAAAATATTCACATGTTAAAGGTTCTTTGTGGGAAAACGGTTACTCAAAAATAAGTAAATAAACAGTAAAGCTTGTCAGACCCCACCAATGTATTTGCATTTATAAAAGCAGAAGACATGTTGTCCAAAGTGGAAAAAAACAAACAATATAGTAAATTTTCAGTAAGACTTCCCTTTCTCTCTGAGACATGTGGGGTATATTCTTCCATTGCTTAACACACTATCAGGTGGGGAAGAACACACACAAATTATGCATGAATAGGGAACATACGAATAGCACACATTAAGAGAATGAAGATGGCAGGGATCATACATGTCAGTCAAAGGAAGAACACATATAATCAGTACATTTTAATGGAGCTAGAATGCTACAGGGGAAACAGCATCAATTCAAAAGTCAGATGATGTAGTTCTAAAGCCTAATGATTACTATCTGAGCAATTCTGGGCAAATCATTTAATCTTCCTATGCCTATGGAAGGCCATAGGCCTTCCTGTGCCTCATTTAGTTAGGTGATTGGAGTATGTGATACCTTGCAGTGGTTCTCAATCTGTGGGTTATGTTCAATTTGTAACAATGAAAATACATCCTGCATATCAGATATTTACACTATGATTCATAACAGTAGCAAAATTATGGCTATGAAATAGCAACAAAAAATAATTTGGGGGTCACCACAACATGAGGAACTGTGTAAAGGGTTGCGGCATTAGGAAGATTGAGAACCACTGCTAGAGCCAATCGTCCTGATTTTACAAGTGAGGAAATCAAACTTGGGATAGAAAAGCAACTTGTTTAAGGTCATAAAGATAGGAAATAGATGATTTGGGATATGAACCCAGGTTCTCTGACTCCAACTCTAGTGCTGATTTCAGTGTATACCACATTGTGTTTGAAGAAACTCAGGTTCTGATAGATGGAGAGATTTTTCCAAAGTCATCTAGAAAATCAGTGACTGAGTTAATATTGGAATTAAGATCTTTCAAACTTCAGGTCATATTCATGTTTCTTTTATAAGAATATTTTCACATTTCAAGTTGATTTTAGAATTCTTTTCTACAATATTAAGTTCTAATATTTTGACATTTTATCATTTCTTCTGTATCAATAAGTCCACTATATAAGTAAATTCAATTTATATCCAGTTGTAATCTAATTGAAACTATAGCACAGAGTTGTCTATTTGTTAGTATTTAACAGGGAATTAGTTCTTTCTGTCTAAAACATTCAAACAATAACTTGAGAAGGTGAGAAATAATGTATTAAGATAATCTGTGTCCAGATATCATCCAAATACACTTTCTAAGGTAGATTTTTTTTTCTTTATGAATAAAGTATAATTTGTTCTTTCTAAACAGAGGCTATTTTGTTTTCTCTTGTTTCAATTATGTATTGTTCTTACTATATAAGATGGCAGGAGAAAGTTATAAACAAATAAGCATCTGATAAAACATCATTATAGGTGCCAGATTGACCAAAAGGATTTTTTAATAAATCATGGAAGGAAATAACTTTTGTACTGGTGTTCATTTTACCAACATCAAACATCCATCATAAGATTCCAAAAGATTTTCCTCTACTGAACCCCTATTGTTTCAGTACTTCTAAAAACAGAAACAACACACACGCACACACACACACACACACATCCTACATTTAGTGAACAATTCATGAGTTTAATTTTAAAGTCTTATCATTAAATGAGAAACATATTCTCACCAGAGATATAAATATGGTTGGTAAATGAGACTTTGATGCAGGCCCAACTTCTAGGGGACATTGCTTTCCACTGCTCCCTATAGAATACTATTCACATTATTTGCCAATGACAGTTGTTTAAATACTCAATAACATCTGTTATGATATACATATTGTACTTGTAAGAATATGGATTTAGAGTCAGAGATACTCAGTTTCATATACAAGCCCTCTCCCTGACTACCTATTGGACCTTTGGCAAATCAAATTATGTTTCAGTTTCCTCACATGTTAAAGAAGTTATTCATACTAGATTACACTTAAGGTCTATTCCATCTCTAAATGGATCTTTTGTGTATGCCTGCCTTGATTTTACCAGTTCTTTAGCTGATCTTTCTTCATATTAAATGACTTCAAGTAACGTCATCTACTTATCAATGGCCTTCTCCTCACTATCTTCCTTCCACCTTGTCAGTGGCCAATGGTACTTTTGTACTTGACTTAGTCCAGCCAGAGCAGAGTATAACAAGAATTTAAAATCCTTCACAATCTAATTCCAATATCCATTTCCAGGTTTAATTGTTTCCCTCTGCACATTCTATGGTCTAGCCAATTTGCCCTATTTGATGACACCATTCCATCTTTTTTCTCTCTGTGGTTACAAAGGTTGCTTCCCATGTCTGGAGTAAAGACATACTACACTTTCATCTCTTAGCATTCCTAGTATCCTTCAAAGCTCAGATCAAGCACTGCTTACACCATGGCAATGTTCTTTACTCCCCAATATCTATTGCCTCTGCCCCTTCCAAAAATAAACAAAAATAAAAACTAATTTTTTTGGAATATATTTTGTTTCTAATAATGTATATATTTTGTTTTACCTTGAGTATAAATTCTTTGAAAGCAGGGATTATGTTACTTTATCTTCATAGCCCTAGAGCTTTACATTAATTTCATAGACTGTTGTTGAGTGATTCTGAATTATATATTATTTTTTAATATAACATTTCAAAGTTTTTCAGTGCCACATCTACTGGTAAACTTAGATTGAGCATGAAGTCCATTCAAAACATCTCATATACTCCTGAAATTTTTAATGGCAGTGAGAGAAAACTCAGAAATCTCTTTACCTGACTCCTAAATAAATACTGAGAATGTCTTTTTAAACCTATCTGTGCTAAAACCTACATTTCTCTCATCTGGTGCAATTTCTTTTTTCTTTCCTACAACATGGGGAGGTTTCACTCAAAAGAAGACAAAAGTGTCCCCGGTCCCTCATTGAGTTTAGGTTCCCTGATATGACTTTCTTCTCCATTCCATTCTCCCACTTGCTAACCAATATGACTTAGGCCAAGTACAAAGCTGTTCTTGTGACCTGATTTACCCTGGCTCTCCTGATATACTTCTTGGTTATCTAGGGGAATAAAAAGCCCCAGGCATGGGACATCTAAGCCTCTTAGATTCAGTGTGTGCCTAGAAAGAACCAACATGCCAAACCCCAGTGACATATGGACCAGATAAGGCATCACATCCAGGGAAGATAAGTGACACTTTGTAGTTTTTGAATATTCTTTTTGTGTTAGAGCAAAGTAAATTTCCTTCCTTAAAAGTTCAATGACTTACAGGTGCTTCTTCTGCCTCCCCTCCCCACCTCCCCAGCACTGAACAAGAACTAAGAAGGTAATGACATTAGAGTCATGCCTTCCTTATTTTCTTACTATTTTCCCCTCATGTATCATGTAAGGTTTATTTTAATTCCCTGTTATCTATTTTTGTTCCATATTTCCCTACTCCCAATATCATTCTCTCTGATAATCTTTTTGGCTTATGTTAAATAAGCAAAGCTACAAGTAAAATTATCAATAATTGATCCAACCCATTTCGGCACTTTAAGGGATTATTATTTAATTCTGTTGCTAAAGCACTTACACAAAAGCATTTAATTTTAATAACCCCCTTCCAATATGTTGAATATGTCTACTTAGAGTTGGACATGTATATTTTACATGTATTCCTCATTATTAGGCTCCTGGAAATTAACTAACAGTATCTGTAATGCATTTATGTATTTATGAGCCTTCTAACAAGGTCAAGTTCATGTTTCATTTTTTTCTACAGATTTTGAGAATTAAGCATGAATAATTTCTAAGCCATTTCTACAGTAATAGAATAGTATGTGTTTTATGAAATCTCTGTATTTGATTTTATCTTCACACCCACAATGAGTTGTTTTCAAAAATAATCTCAATTTCTCTGTTATTTTAATAACTAATTTGTTGTGTCAGCTTATAAAATGTCATATTCATTAAAAAAGTTTTTCAAGTAATAATTATACTTTTAAAAATATAGCCTCAAGTCAATTCATATTTATTCATGATTAAATCCTGAAGTCTTACATTCTTTTCTTTATATCCTTTTTTTTAATGTTAGTTACAAATAAACATGATATTTAATGCAATTTGACACTTTTTGTTCAGAATTCTAAATTTACTTATGAATTTATCCAAGTCTCATGAATCCTATGATGAATGCTTCTGAATTTATTGATTAAATATCGCACTCTGGAGTATACTAAACTTAATTTGCATGTAAATCAGCTTATCATCCATTAATGAAAATAATATGGAAGTGCCATATGTTTCCTTCAATCCTATTACTTTCTTTTAATATCAATAAAAAATTAAGCACAGATTAAAAGGCAGTCACTGACTTTAAAACACACGAAAAATATAGAATTTTCTCAGTTCAAATATTAGGGTGGATATCTTACCAGATGTGCTTCCAACAACATATTTAATCCTTGAAAAGAAAATGTTAATGGCCATAGTTCTACTGGGTGCTAAAATCTTGTAGTGATTATCCAAACATAAATTTGCTGAGTGCTAAATAAAATTATTCCATCAGTCTTCAGTCAGGAGCCATGCATTATTTCTGGGGAGACATTCATTATAGGCAAGTAATATATCTCTCACCCTAACATGCAACAACCCACCCAACAAACATAATCTCATTGACATAATGGCAAATTAATTTAAAATTTCATTATTTTGTTACTTTGGGGAACTATTACTAATAAGGAGCAAGGCAGCATTGTGTTGTAGATAGAATACCTCACATGGAATCAGAAAAACCTGGGTTCAAATTGTCCCTCAGGTACATACTCTCTATATGAACCTAGAAAATCAATTATCTTCTGTGAATTATTTTACTCATCTGTAAAATGAGGTGGTTTAACACAATCTTTTCTAAGCTCTAATTCATGATATTATGCTCTTATAAATTTGTTATATAATTTATATATCCAAATGTGTTCTAATGGGCTATTATAGGTGAGAGAAAATGAAGGGGATGGGGCTTTATCTCTTTTATTCATCCATCATCTACCTGTCTGTCTGTCTATCTGTTTATCTATATCTTCAAAGTATGAAAGCCATACTCTTCTTTCTGATGTAGTGACCATTCTCTGGGATCACTATCCCAGAACAAATCTAGCCATATTTATCATTCAGAGTTCTGGCATAATTTCAAGGGTTGTAATGTCTGTTTTCTATTGCCATCTACTCAGATCCTACCAACCGTATTGTTTGGTGAGAGTTACTTGCTTCTCTGTTCCATTTAATTACTTAACATCAATTATCTTTTATAAAGGGATATCTGGTTGGTTCAGTGGATAGGGTGCTAGGCTTGGAGTCAGGAAGACCTGAGTTTAGATCTGGCTTCAGACATTTACTAGCTGTGTGACCCTGGGCAAGTCACTTAACCTTGTTTACCTCAATTCCTGAAGCAAATGAACTGGAGAAGGAAATGGTAAAACACTCCTGTATCTTTCCAAGAAAACCCCAAATGGGGTCATTAAAAGTTAGACATAACTGAAACTACTGAACCCATGTCATAGTCATAACAAGAAACAAATGGGAAAAAAAAAAACACATAAAGCATCCCCCTGTACCTCCAAAACCAAGTCTTACCTCAATTACTAAAATTCTGATTCTCCCACAAAGTTTATGTTGATCTGGTATGCTTACTAGATGGGTCCTGATCTCAGGTATTACTGTGCTAGATCAATAAGGTAAATATTCACTCCTATGGGATTTATTTTGATGTTTCACTGATTATAAACCTGGGTTATATAACACTAGGATATGGGGAGGCCCTCATGACCTTTTGAAATTCACAAAACCTAATCTAACCAGAGAGGAGCTAATCTAATGGAAAATGACAAACGCAGAGACCAAGGATCAAGGCCTGTTTCTTACACCCACATGGCAGGGGAAACGGCCCAGAGTTTTTTCCACTTATGGCATTACTTTTAACCCGACATAGTGAGCAAAACAGTTCAATGATGAGCAGAGCAATTGAAAGGACTGATCCAAAGGCTAAGACCCACTCAGATGGAGATGTCACACCAAGTGATGCATTCTGCATATGGGCCAGACTCCTGTTACAGTGAAATCCCTAATTATGTGTTATTTCCTACATTCCCATCCCATGGAAACGAAATTCTATATTTAGACCATCACAAAAAATAGCATACTTATTTCAAACCCCAAGGGAGGTGAGGAATAAGAAGTCTTTATTTTTGTTTCCCAAAGTAACAACTTATTCACTCAGAATATTGCTTTTTTTGCCTTGGTTGATTCAAATTTCAGCCTATAAACCATACCAGAAAAGTTTTTAAAAATCTATTTTAAACACTGTCTTTTAGTATGAATTTTTTAGAGCAAAATTTCATTAAGTAAAAATCTATGATGATTTAGATAGAAGGTTGTATTGAATTTTGTTATCATTAAAATGGGGGTGGGGAAAGTCTTGCTAAAGAAACTAGTAGTTTAAATAAGGTTGTATTTTAAAGAAAATAATTTTACCTAATTAAGGGAACAAACTGTTCTCAAATGATTTATAAGTACCCATTTAAATTTAAAAATGCACATGCTAATTATAAATGAGTTTTATTTATTCATTAAAGTAGGAATAATTTTTGGAATCAGTCTGTGAGCCTCTTTTGATTTATAGTTTTTAATTTTAATGAAAAAGATGAATTTATTCTTAAAATACAATATTTTGAAGCTCAGAGGTTTCCCAAAGTTAGATTGACTTTTGCCCCAATTAGTACACACTGGTGAAGTTTAACTCTAGTAATGGAAATGAATAATTCCCTTTAGTCTTTACTTCATGTGGTCCAGAAAGTAATCTAGTAGAGTCAGGAACAGCAAGACTTTAATCCAAACAGCAACTAATTATATTAGAACCTGCAGACCTAAACTTCTATTAAAGATAGCATCTTAGAATGTAAGTGGAACCTTTTAATTGAAAGCATATTTTTATCAAGCATAGAATATATAATAAGTAAGATTATAATAAATGCAACAATTCTCTATCATATTGAATACTCCCTAACAAAGTTTTTCCCTGAACATGTATATTACATATACACAGATATATGCATGTGTTTAGACATAGATAGGACAGATGTGTAGGGAGCAAACTACAATTCTAATATTGATGTTTTAGTGCTATTCCTTTCGAATCTGTTCCCTACTGGTCTGTCTAGGAAACATAGTCTCCTCCTTAACTTACTTGTCTGACTGTGTGGTCCCTGTTGGTCTTGGCCCACCTCAACTCCCATTGAAAATGTGGCTGTGGAACATTTCTATGATTCTAACTTTTTTCCTACATGATTTCTTTACTTATATTATTTTCTCTTTCTTTTGGGATTAGTGTGTTTGACAAGGTCATTTAAGTTAAAACAAATAAACAAAAAACCTAGTAGTTTTTAGGCTATGTGAGGATCAACCACATCAGGATCAACAATATCCCCAGGGCAAAAAAAGCAAAAAAAAATACCACCAGCACCAGCACCAGCACCAGCACCAGCACCAGCACCAGCACCAGCACCAGCACCACCACCAACACACACACACGCATACACACACCCAAACAAACAAAAACACAAGTCTTCTCCAATCACCCCCCCCTTATAAATTATTAAATTATTAAATTTCTTTAGTATCTTCCCTACACAATATCTCATCATCTTTAGCAGATTCTCAAACACGTGTACTCTCTAAAACACAAAGCATTCTGACACCTGTTATCTTCAGACCCATTTTTATTTTCTTTGGAAGGAAGTAAGCATTTATTAGGGATCTACTATGTGCAAAATATTGTTCCAAAAGCTCTACAATTAACATTCTTTTATGTAACACTTACAACAATTACATATTGTAGGTGTTAGTATTATCCCCAATTTACGTTTGAGGAAACTAAGACTGGCAGTGTTTAAGTGACTTTCCCAGATTACACAGCTAGTAAGAGATGCTAGATTTAGTGTGAGGCCTTACTGACTCCAGGCCCAATGCTTAATCCGCTGCATCATTTAGCTACCAAACTTTCTAATCCTTTGGTTTAAGATTTCTATGCAACCTCACTTTTGATCATGGTAGACATCCTATACTTATGAAAGTTACAGTGTAAGTATTCACCATTAATGCCAGGTCTATTGACCCAATATACCAAACATCCCTGGTGATAAAATTCCCCAACTTTTTGTTGTTGTTTTTTGTTTATTTTGCTTTTTGTTTCCTATTATTATCCCCTTTCTCTGGCCCATTTTGATAAGATGGTAGGCAAAAAGCATCTGAACAATTCTAAGCTCATGGAGAAAGGTCATCTTCTTGAATATCTCCCTAACCATTTTCTTGTTCTTTCATAGGCAGGGAATCTTAAAAAAGTATTTGAGATAGTTCATACCAGTATGTGGCTAAATATACTTCAATTCAATGATTATTTATTAACCACCTACTCTGTGCAAGGTGTAACATCACATTTTTATATGTCAATGGACTAGTTTTCACATGATACCTAGACTCTTTTTCATTTCATATGATAGTTTATGATTTAGTGAGGAACGTAACTAAATAGTAGCTTAGGCCAATACTTTGTACATAGTAAAGACCCAATAAATTTTCAAATGAAAACAGTATCATGGGCTTATTTCCAATGTAGATGCATTTTTATTAAGTACTGAATTTCATATTAATAAATCAAATAGTCATAATTTTCATCAAGTAGGTCCCTATAGCAAGTCAAAAGTTGATAATCAAACTGCTGTTCCCAGGAATGATTATAAATATGATTTTAAAGAACTGAACTTTAAAATCATGTTTTAAAATCTTTGATCTTTTTTGTATTTATATGTGTTTTATTTACATGATTTGTCTAAAATTGTAGTTATATAAGTATAATTAGATAAATGCTTTTTCATTTTTCAATTAACACAGTAACTTAATGAAATATAATTGGTACTGAAAAGTCAGCATAGATTTTGTCACATTTTAAACTTGAAGCATCTGCCCTCAATTTTTTAAAAAAAGAAGCTTTAAAGGAAATATGAGATTTCTCCTTGTAAAAATAATGATAGAGCCAATGATTGTGTTGGGAAATTTTGAGTAAAGGAGTAGAATCATGGATTATATGAATGAATTTAAAATATTACTGAGCGCTCACTGTGTGCCATGAATTTACTATGTGCCTGGTGTTGAGGATACACATACAAAAGTAAAAACATTTTCTGTTCTCCAGAAGCATATAGTCCAATGAAGGAGATAATGAATCATGATTAGGGAGCAAAGTTTTGTTCTGGAAAGTTACAGGGATGGTATATGGGAGTAGATTGGTACCCCTAGTCCCGAAGTTGATTTAATCATGGTTTAAAGACTCAAGATACTGAGTAAAATGATTCATTAATGGGGCATGCATGAAATAGTTGTTCAAATGAAGCCTACATTCTTTTTCCATTTATATTACTTTCTGTGTGTAACATTGGGCAAGTGCCTGTCACAATGAAGATAAAAGATTTGTACTTAATTTAGAGGTAAATTTGAATGTAATAGCTTAATATTCTATTTCTCAAATCCCTAAGCAAATGTTGCCATGTTAATAAAATACCAAGGGACATCCTTTACTGAAATCTATTTCAAGAAAAAAAAAGAGCTCTTTAAACTAGCTATAAATAAAACAATGTAAATTGTATGAACAGAGTATTAGCAACTCTTGTCTTCTAATTGAACAGCTTTGAATAAATAGGATCATCAGAACATTCAAAAATAAACAACTATATATATTGCATCTGAGGAGAAAGTCATTATTATGCATGGAAATGATCACCTCCACAGATGAAGCATATCACTATGTACCATCAATAGTAGCAAATTACACTTCTTCTACTAGTTCAAGTCTATATTAATATATTGGAATGCTTGATTTTTATCTGATAGTGCATGGACATGAATTATAAATGTAAATAGAAAAATAGATTATTAGAAATATTGCTCACAGAAAAATCCACTAATACACTACAAGACAAGAGGTACATACACACTCTTCATGAAAAATTTCCCAAATACCATAGACCTTCAGAAAGAGTGGCTTGAGTCTGTTAAATAATTGAGGAATATAATATTATGAAAAGGGTAAAGGATACAATGAATCTACCTCTCCCTTTTACAAGTATGGCCTACTCTAAAAACATGAGAAATTTCTTTTCCCATTTATACCAAGTTTGACATCATGTATTTCTATTGTACAGATTCTTGACAACTACTTGAGGGCAAAAAAATTAGCTAAAATTTTGGAATGATTTTTAAATAAAATCAAAAGGTAATGTAATGTATGTACTGTATGCTAGGTAGTAGGTGCTAAAAATACAAGGTAGAACTGAAACAGTTTCTTCTCTCACCCAGGTTCCATTCTATCAGGGGAAACTAACATGCAAACAGATAAATAAATGCGAAGTATGCATAGAATATATACAAAGTAATTTTTGATAGAGGAGTGCTAACAATTTGATGAATTAAATGCATTTATCAGGGAGAATTCAATGAGAAAGTTTATATATTGGAAAATTATTCTGAAGTAAAAATAGACACAAAATTATATGGTGATAGGGTACTGGACCTGGAATAAGATAAACTTGGCCTCAAATCCTGTCTCAGATGCTTTCAAGCTGTGTCATCACTTAACCCTTCTGCCTCAGTTTTGTCATTTATAGAATTAGGAATTTGGACTTGATGGACTCTAAGGTCCATTGTGGCTCTGAACCTATCATCCTATAATGTTTTGAATTAAGGAAAGAAGAAAAAAAAGTAGTGTCATTTTCACTTGTTCATGACAACACAGAAAATACAGGATGCAGTGTATGAACTAGAACTCAGGTGTGGCTTAATGTTTCCCCACCTCAGCTCTCTGATCATTGTCAGGGATCATTGACCTCAAATGGCTATCTCTATCCTGTTAAGAAGTCATATATGTGGAATAGGAAGCCAGTATTAGAAAAGAAATGTTTAATCATCTGACAACCCTTTACCCCTTTTAATCTTACCTTCACCAGCACTCTCCACAAGTACTAAATCATGTAACTTCCTTTCTCATTACCTAATCCAAAGACCTCATTTTTCCTTTTCTTGGTTGGGGTTCAGGAGTAACTGTAGAGTATAGAACATTTTCAGTATTGTCATAAAAGTGGCCTCTGAGGTAAATACTATGGCTGTCATCATCCTCATTTTGCAAATGGGAAGTGTGATGAAGAGTGACTTTTTTTCGTAATTGAACATATAATATTTTCTGTTGAACAGGATACTATTTTAATAAAGTCAAAACAGACAAAAAGCTCATATATGATAATAGAAAGCCAAACTAATATCTTCTTCCATGGATGAGAGAGATTGGGAAAAACTTTTTGTTGAAAGTGAAATTTTAGCTGGTATTTGGTGGAAGTTGAGTAAATTGGAAGGTAGAGATGAGGAAGAAGAATATTCTGTGTACAGGGAATAGGCAATGAAAACTCCTGGAGTCCTTATATTTGGGAGATGGAGTATCTTGTTTGAAGAAAAGCAAAAAAGTCAGTGTCACTTGATATTTATGTGGGGAGAGGGCAGAGATTTAGATATAAAAAGAAGACTTGGTAAGGTGGACAGGACAGGTCATGAAGGACTTTGAACACCAAACAGAAAATTTCATATTTTGTCTTGGAGGTAATAGGGAGCCACTGGAGTTTTTATTTGTTGGGGAGTTTACTGGTCAGATTTATTATACTTTAGGACAATCAGTTTGCCAGCTGAACAGAGGATGGACCAGAAAGGGAACAGATTTGTGGCAGGGAGAACAAATGGTAGGCTATTGAAATAATGAAGAAAAAGGTGGTGAGGGACTGCACCAAAGTGGTGCCAGTGTAAGAGGAAAGAAGAAAGATATATGAAGAGAGATATTAAAAAGGCAAAATAGACATTGGCAAGCCTTGACAACAGATACAAAGGATGTGGGGAGGAAGACAAGAAAGGAGGGAGGGAGGCAAGAA
>CM053591.1:95467507-95488611 GCA_028646515.1 Pseudochirops corinnae
GACTCAATCCCAAATATGCAACTAGGAACAATATGACTGATCTTAATGACCCATTACCTCACTTAGAAAGAGTATGTTGTAATTTGGTCAGTAAACTATTTGAATAGCTTATATGATCCTTCTTGGATCAGCCATTATATCTGGATAGTAAGCAACATAAAGATAAAAGCAGTGTTTCTTCCAGAGTGACTTAAAAGATTTTTTAAATGAAAAGCTTACAATTATGTGGAATACTTTATTTAAAACAACAACACAGCAATACCATTTATGGTCAGAGATCTTAGGTGGTTAAATCATGACATTAATAAGACCAAATATTAGGAATTTAATCCATGCTTAAGCTGATCAGATTCACATAGGAAAAAAAAGAAATAAATGTCATGCCCGCAGACTTTACTTATAATCTTTTCTATCTTATATAAAAATATGTTGTTTATCTTAAGGGAGACAAAGAAGACATATGGAAAGGAAAGATTATTCCACAGTATTCTACTTACAGTCCAATGCTATAACTCAGAATTCTGGTGCCCAGGGCAAATTGTTAGGTGGGGATGAGTTAACCCAGGGTTGTAAAAGGTCTTAGGACCTTACCTGAGCTACTGTGGACATATAAGGTTGTTAATCTTGAGGTTTTTATTTTATTTTATTTTATTTTTTTACTGTGTAATATGTGTACAAGTTCTAAGATGTGGTAGTGTTCTTTGTTATATACCATTGCACTAGGAGTGGGTGCTGCCTATCTTCCAACACAACAACAAAAACAAAACAGTTACATGAGGCAGCACATAACTCTGAAAAGTCAATTCCGTCGGATATAAATCCCCAGGTACCAGATCCTAGTTATGAATCTCTCTAACCCTCAACTCCTCTGTACTTTTTATCCCTAAAAGAATTGACTGGGGGTTGGGGGGGCGGCTAGGTAGTGCAGTGAATAGAGCACCGGCCCTGAAGTCAGGATGACCGGAGTTAAAATCTGGCCTCAGACACTTAGCACTTACTAGCCATGTGACCTTCCCCTGCTCTCCCCCTTCTAAAAAAAGCAAAAAAAAAAAATAGAATTAATTGGGGCACTGAGTGCTTGAGTGATTTCTTCCTGGTCATGTAGCACTTTGTGTCTGAGGCAGGTCTTTAGATCTTTTTCAATCCAAAGATGACCCTTTCTTAACTATGCTTCACAAATAACAATTGTTATATAAAAGAAATCCCAAAGTCCACATCCTACCTATTTATACACTAAGAATAGTGCATTTATACAAATATTTCTATTTCTCTAGACAGACTATGCCTAATGACAATTATTCATTTCTATAGGTCAAATTTTGTTAATCACCATTTATTTACGTTTGTGGTGACAGAAAAGTAGATTTCTGGTCAATGGACTTGAGCTTGAATTATAACTCTTGATCTTAAATAAGTCATTGAGTTTTGGGCCTATGACTTTTCATCTGTAAAAGGTGAAGGTTTAATTGGAGTGTCCGTCCCTTTTGGCTTCCAAATAGTAGATCTTATGATTTTATCATCTAGTATAGCTGATTGGATAAATTGAACTACTATTTTTTTTCTACTTTAGTTTGTATTTATAGATTGAAACTGTGCTCATATGAAAATGTATTCATTAATAATTTTATAGAATCTTTTACCACTTTTCCAATTTAAAAATTCTATATTTGTCCCAGTTACACACACACACACACACACACACACACACACACAATGCTTTTAAAGTTTAAAATCATTCTTCCTCTTATGCAATCACAATTTCATCAAGTCAGTTATGTGAGTATTAATCAAAGGCCATTTAAAAATAAACAAGGCATACCCCTTGTAGCATCTCATTGCCTTCTAATAATTTGTTTGGTAGGCTACACTGTAAGTGAGTGTAATTCATGACTGCATATGGAGATTAGGAAACACATAAGCACAATATTTAAATAGTAAGCTTTAATTCATCAATAAAATATCTACCTTTACTCACACCATATCATTAAATTTGAATTCAGGTTGATGGCCCATTTTTTCACCTCATAATATTTTTCTAAAGTGACTATTTCACTAAGTAGAATGTATTCAACATGTAAATGTATTAAAAGTGACATTCAAATAGATTGATAAAAGCCAACTGAGGCTAATTCATATCTGTACGTAATCTTTCATTTTACTTCCTTGCTGTGAAAACAGACCCTTAAAGTATTTCAGAATAATTTTAAGTTAAAAAAAAAATAGAAAACCCCTATAGCCTATTTTTCCTTGAATCTAAACTGTAGTGTTTGTGTAGGGATTCAACTGATGCTCCCATAATATTTAGAACCAAAAACGACCTTGGGCTTTATCTAACTTAATTACTTCATTTTATGATAAGCAAACTAAGGCCCAGAGAGCTTAAGTGATTTGCTTTAGAACACACAGTAAGGAAAAGAACTAAAACTTCACTGTGGGGCTCCAAATATAGAGGTTTTTTTTTTCAATCATTCAATTCTGTCATCTAAAAATGTTTTCATACATCTTACGTTGCCTTCTAAGTTGATGTTTTAAATGAGACATTTAAAAATTCTCTCCAGAAAGGCAATTATTACATTCTAATCAAGAGTTGGAAAGAAGTTATGATGGTGAGAACTAAAGGATATACATCTATTTATATTTCTGCCTTAATATTTATCTATCATTATCATCTTTTTCTGTTGAGAGAGGAAGAGAAGAGAGACAAAGACAGATACAGATATCAGGGAACTTAGTGGTTATAGATTACATCCATCACATATATACGCATGTAGAAAAGTATCATTTATATATGAATGTATGCATATATGCATAAACATAAATATATTCCTGGTATTTATATATACATACACACATACATACAAGCAGTTATTCCATAACATTTTGAAAATGTGAATTTGTTACAATACGATCAGTATATTAGGGAACATTTTGAGCATAACTCAAATTTTGCATTTACTAATCTTTGATTTTTCATTTAGGAAAATTGTACTACACAGGTGTAAAGTCAATCATGAGCAGCTCTCCTGAGGAATGCTGCTGTGAATAACTTTAAGGATCTAATCTTTATATAGTGAACTCTATATTCATCAACAAACTAAAGTAAAACATTCAGGAAACTAAAGCACAACAGTCACAACAATATAACAACAACTTATTACTATGGCGGACACTTAAACAAAAGATATCATTCAGTAAGTCACAATCTCCTCAATAAATATAGAATATCCAAGTCAAGTCTTTCATCTTGAATCCAGGCTGGCTTCCAATCATTCTTAAGTCAATTATCTCTAAGGGGTAACAGAAAGTACAAAAACCATCCACCCCTAGGTCACAGTAAGTTACAATATCATCAGTCATCGCTGAGTACCCAGTAAAGTCTTCTTTCATTGTAACTCAAGGCTGACTTCCAAAGCCCATGACTCCTCTTCTATTCTCCCAGGTCTTGCCTGGATTTACACAGAGGCAGCTCTCTGCTTTGGTTCTATATCTCAGGTGACAGGGACTATGCCACTCCTAGCCCTTTGCAGTTTCTGTTTCTAGGAAGACAAAGCTAAACAGAGCTACAGCAATGTATACACACATTATGCTTAACAGAACTACAACAATATTTACACATATTAGGCTTAACAGAGCTATAACAATATTTACACACATTTCTGGTGCTATAATCTAAATTCACTTTCTAAGTAAAACAAAGTTTCTGTTTGAGAAATCAAACACAAATCAACAATAAAGTCCCAAGACTTTTATAAACAGCAATAAAGTCCTTTTTCCAGGGCTTCTGGTGAAGTCCTCTTTCAACACAGAGAATGCTTTGTTCTGACAAAGTAACATCAACACAGACAGACAGAGTGCAGAACATCACAAATGTTATCCCTCTCAGTTTTGCTCAGTATCAGCTTGTGATTGAGTTCTTATCTGCTCTGCTCCTTCCTGTTCCAACCTTCCTTCCTGCCTTTCCTGTTCCAATATTTTGGCAAGCTCTGCCCACTCTGAACTCCATGGTGATATGAGGCCTATTAAGGGCAGGGGATGTCTCCAAACTGGCTTAGATCTATTAAAGGCAACACAAACATATGCTGTTTCCAACAAAGACTTGACACAATCAAAGGCGAAGCTCAAAGGTAGTTGAATGACTTGTAACAAGCCACAAAGTAGTACTTTGCTTGCCATTACAACAGTGATCAAGGATAGGGAAAGCATCAGGAATTTGACCTCAGTGGGAGGTGGGGTGGGGAACAATCAGTGTGAAGTGACCTGGAGGAAGAGATACCTGACTTTGACTGGGGATAAACCAGCAATTATCAACTTCCTAGACCCAGGATGCATCAAATCAATTGGAGGGGGAGGGGGAAGGGCCAAGGGTGGAAACCCTGAGCATCTTCACTGACGCTCTTATTATCTGAATAAGCAAACTCAGTCATCTTTTGCCTCAATTCTTACCTGGCCTTAAATCACTGAATTAGTGTTGTCTCTGACAAACTGATACCTGGGAAAGATCTTAACTTGAAAAGGACAAACTCTCCTACTGCATCTGGGACCACCTCCAGTTGTTCTGACCTATGTCTTACCACTGGAACAGGTGACTTTGGAGGTTTGGAGGAGAGATTCACGCTGATGTCTTTGCATAGCCCTGTCTCACTTAAATCCAATTTACTTGCAAGTCAAGACATTACCCTCCTGATGTCATTGGTCCTCTTCAAGAATAAAGGACATACAACAACCAACAAGAGAATAACCCTCTCTGGGAAGAGAGGTAGGGCCCTGCAGAGGCAGATATAGAAGGAAAAACTGAAAAACTACTAATGAGGTACCCCCATCAAATTATAAGCAGCATGACCTGGTACCTGTTGTGCCAGTCCTGAGCCACATGCCCAGAGAAAAGACCAGCAAGAAATAATTGGAGGAAATGGACATAGTACTGAAGAATATAGGGGAAGGTGGAGACCTCAGGTTCAATGCACCTAAGTGATTGATGGAACAAGTAGGGATCTTTACCTTAGAAAAGAGAAATTTGGCTTAGGGCAATGAATAGTTAAAGAACAGCTAAATTTTCTTTCAAGTATTTGAAGGGCTGTTATGAAGAGAAATTAGTCCTGTTTTGTTTGACCTCAAAAGGTAGAGCTTTCAGATAGCCACATTCCAAAATCCTTAAATATTGACAATATATAGGGTGAATTACAGAGTCAAACAAAGGAGTGACATTTTACCACCCCCCCCCCTCAGATCACTGATAATTACTAAAATGAAAAAGCACAACTGGACTATGGCTGTCAAAGAATTTTTTTTCCCACTAAATCTGTAATGTCATTGATGTAGGGAACTTTCTTTTTGTTTTTGTTTAAATTTATTTAGTATTCTATTTTTCCCCGTTACATGTTAAAACATTTTTTAACCTTCATTTTTAAAACTTTGAGCTCTAGATTCTCTTCCTCTCCACCACTTTCTCCCCTTTACCCCCATTGAGAAGGCAGGAAATCTGTTCCATGTCATACATGTGTAATCAGGTAAAAATATTTCTATAATAGTAATGTTGTGAAGGAAAACATAGACCAAAACAAAACAAAACAAAATATAAAGAAAAACAAAGTAAAAAGATAAAGTATATTTCAATCTGTATTCACACATCAATTCTTTCACTGGGAGTGGATGGCATTTTTCATCATAAGTCCTTAAGAGTTGTCTTGGAACATTAAGAATTAGCTAAGTCACTCACAGCTGATCATCTTACAATATTGCTGTTACTTTGTACACCGTACATTTCATTTTGCATCAGCTCATGTAAGCCTTTTGAAGTTTTGTGCAAGCATTTAGCTCATCATTTTTTATAGCATAATGGTATTCCATAATAATCACATACCACAATATGTCTGGTCATTCCCCAATTAATGGGAATCCCCTCAATTTCCAATTCTTTGCCACTAGCAAAGAGCTGACACAGATATTTTGTACATACAGGTCCTTTTCCTGTTTTTTTTTTTTTTTAGTTTGTTTGTTTTTATCTCTTTGGGGATGTAGACCTAGTATTGGTATGGCTAAGTCAAAGGGTATCGTGGTTTTATAACCCTTGGGGCACAGTTCTATTTTGCTCTACAGAATGATTGACTCATTCCACAACTCCACCAACAGTGTATTAATGTCTCATTTTTTCCCCATATCTCTTCCAACATTTGTTATTTTCCTTTTCTATCCCATTAACTTATCTAATAGGTATGAGGTAGTACCTCAGAATTGTTTTAATTTGCATTTCTCCACTCAGTATTGAGTTAGAGGATATTTTCATATGACTATAGATAGCTTTGATTATTTCATCAGAAAACTGTCTTTTGATCATTTTTTAATTGAATACTGATTCTCATTTTTATAAATTTGAATCATTTCTCTTTGTTTGAGAAATGAGGCCTTTATCAGAGAAATTGGCTTCAATTCTTTCCCCACAGTTACTATTGCTAATTGGATTTCCCTCCATCCTGTTCACCCAATCTCCCCCATTTATTCTATTTTCTTCTTCTGAGTACACAGGAAGTTGTAAGTTAGAGCAGTTAGCATGGTGAGAGAGAGAGGACACAGGTGTGATGAGCAGAGCCAAGATGGAGGAGTAGAAGCACAAACTTGACATGGGGTCTGGCTCCAAACAATTCCAACACTTGTAAAAAATGACTCTAAACAAATTTTAAAGCTACAGAACCCACTAAGTTACAGAGAGAAACAAATTTCCTACTCAAGACAGGCAGCAGGCCAACAGGAAAGGTCTATCATGGCACACTGGAACCTGAGCACAGTCTGACAGGAGCCACATGGTTCCAGCCACAGGGAGGCCCTGACCAGTATTGGCCAGAGCAGAGTTCAGGAGAGTGAATAACCAGCAGCTATGTTGAACTCATAAACACCAAAGACAAAGTAAAATGTCACTGTGGAACTTTTTGGAAGAGGGCAGGGAGGGGGACAGAAGAGCTTGGTCTGGCTGCTGCCTCCTGGGGCAAGAATTGGGTGGAGGCATGGTCGCTGTGCCATGTGGCTGCCTCAGGAGCTCCTGCCCTGCAGATTGTAGGGGAACTAATTGATCATTCAGAGGGTAATCGCTCTTGTTTTTACCTCCTTGGATTTGGATAGAAAAGTTGGGTGGTGTATGGGGTGTATGACCAATGAGCCAGAGCTTGTGGGGGCTGTAGAGACAGCACCCTCCTAATAGCTCAAGCAGCTGCAAAAATCCCAGTGATTTGGGACAAAACTCCCTCAATTCTGGAAGAGGTAATTAGCTGGCAATATAAGCAAGCATCGGAAGCACAAACAGACAATAGAATACTTTTTGGGGGACAAAAAGGATCAAGGCATGGAGTGGGAGGAAGACTGCAAAGTCAGAACTCCTGCATAAAAGCCTCCAAGAAAAAATATGAATTGGTTACAGGCCATAGAGGAGCTCAAGAAGGATTTCGAAAATAAAGTAAGAGAAGTGGAGGAAAAATTGGGAAGAGAAATGAGAATGATGCAGGAAAATCATGAAAAGCAAGTCAACAGCCTGCCAAAGGAGACACCTAAAAAACACTGAAGAAAATAACACCTTAAAAAATAGAATAACTCAAATGGTAAGAGAGGCCCAAAAAGCCAATGAGGAGAAGAATGCCTTAAACAACTGAATTTGCCAAATGGAAAAGGAATTTCAAAAATTCCCTCAAGAGAATAACCCCTTTAAAATTAGATTAGAGCAATTGGAAGCTAATGACTTTATGAGAAATCAAGGTACTATAAAGCAGATCCAAACAAATGAAAAAATAGCAGGAAATGTGAAATATCTCATTGGAAAAACCACTGACCTGGAAAATAGGTCCAGGAGAGATCATTTAAAAAATATTGCACTACCTGAAAGCCATGATCAAAAAAACAACCTAGACACCATCTTTCAAGAAAGTATAAAGCAAAAAACTCTGACAATCTAGAACCAGGGGGCAAAATTGAAATTGAAAGAATTCACTGATCGCCTCTTGAAAAAAATCCCAAAAAGAAAACTCCTAGGGATATCAGAGAGCCAAATTCCAGAGTTCCCAGGTCAAGGAGAAAATACTGAAAACTATCTGGAAGAAACAATTTGAGTATTGTAGAAACACAATTAGGATAATATAAGACCTAGCAGCTTCTACATTAAGGGATTAAAGGGTTTGGAATATGATAAAGTCAAAGGAGCTAAGACTAAAACCAAGAATGACCTACCCAGAAAAACTGAGTGTAATGCTGTTATGGGAATCTGAAGATCTTCCCTGCCCCTAGGCCGTTGCTTAAGTGGCTTAAAGTGACTCTGAGAACTTTCCCAGATTTGAAAGTATACTCTGTCCCCTAATAGGCTGAATGTGGTCACGTGGAGCCTGTGGTGGGATGCTTGTTCTGCAGGAATGCCCATGCCTTATTACTTTGTGATTGGGCAGTGGGTCAAAAGGGCTGTGACATTCTCTGAGCCAGGAGAAGGCTATATATATGCCCTGATGTGAGATTTTGCTTTGGGGCTTACTTTGAGAAGAGCTATGTGATTTGTCCAGATGAGACTCTGGGAAGGCATTAGCCCCTCGGCTTTGAAAAACCCAGATGTTGGTGCTTCCCTCTCCGGTAACTGAATAGGTATGGATGTAATGGTCAGATGGCTGGAAGCCTGTCTGATGATCTGTTTCTCTATCTGCTTGTAACTTGTGTTTTGTATTTGGTTTGTATTCTCTGAAGTTCAGGGTGCTGACTTCTTCCTCTGAACTAGGTAAATGATATGTTTGATTGATTAAAGTAAGATTGGTAACCCATTGTGAGTTGCTTTTCTTTAGAAAAGCAGATCTAAGAACCTGTGTTAGCAGCCATCCTGGATATGCTAGGGTGCTTGCTGATACAAATGCTTCACAAGAAAATATGGTTATTTAATGAAATACAAGATTTTCAAGAATTCTTGATTAAAGAACCAGAACTGAACAGAAAATTTGACTTTTAAATACAAGAAGCAAGAGAAGCATGAGAAGGTAAATGAAAAATAAATCATAAGGAACTTACTACAGATGAACTATATACATTCCTACATGGAAAAATGGTAATTGTAACTCATAAGACTTTTCTCAGTATGAGGATAGATAAAGGGAATATATATGTATGTATAGGAGGGTGTATGTGTATATAAATATAAATATAAATATATATGTGTATGTGTGTGTGTGAGTGTGGGCATATGTATGTTCATGTATACATAGACAGAAGGCACAGGATGAGTTGAATGTGAAGGGAGGATATCTAAAAAATAAAATTAAGAGGTGATAGAGGAATTTATTGGGAGAAAGAGAAAGGGAGAGATAGATTAGGGTAAAATATCTCATATAAAAAAGACAAAAGAAAACTGTTACAATGTAAGGGAAGACCAGGAAGGTGAAAGGGAATGAGACAACCTTAATCTCACTGAATTTGGCTTAAGGAGGGAATAACATACACATTCAATTGGGTATCTTAACCTGTAGGAAAATAGGGAGGTAAAAGATAAGAAAGGGAATGATAGAAGGGAGGGGGGAGAAGGTTAGAAGTGAACATTTTTGAAAAGGGATAGGGTCAAAGGAGAAAATAGAATAAGAGGGGGACAGGACAGGATGGAGGAAACTATAGTTAGTGTTTCACAATATAACAATTATGGAAATTATGTGGGTGATTGCACATGTACAACCTATGTTGAATTTCTTATCTTCCTAGTGGGGATGGGTGATGAGGGAAGAAGGGAAAAAAAATCTAGAACTCAAAGTTTTAAAAACAAATGTTTTTTAAAAAAATGTCTTTTATATGAAACTAGGAAATAGTATATATAGACACTGGGGTATAGAAATCTATCTTGCCCTAGTAGAAAACTGGGAGCTTGGGGGCCTGGTAGGGGAGGACATATGAGAGAACAGATTGAGGGAAGGGGTATTCAGTAAGTTTTCTCTTTTGCAGTGGGGTATAGGGGAAAGATGGGGAAAAAACTTGTAACTCAAAATTTTGTGGAAATGAATGTTGAAAACTAAAAATAAAATTAAAAAAATAAATTAAAATATTTTCTTTTTCTACCCTTCAAAAGTGTTTTGCTTCTGACTACCCCCTCCCCCAATCTACCATCCTTTCTATCACCACTCCCTACTTCTCTAATCCCCTTCCTCTCTTACTTTCCTTCCTTACCTTCCTACTTTCCTACTTTAAGACATGATTCTATGTCCAATTGAGTGTGTACGTTATTCCCTCTGAGCCAGTTCTGATGAGAGTAAGGTTCACTCACTCTCCCTCCCTTCCACCTTCTTCTCTTCTGCTATAAAAGCTTTTTCTAGCCTCCTTTATGTGAAATAACCCCATTCTACATCTCTCTTTCCTTTTCTCCCGGTACATTCCTCTCACAACTTAATTTTATTTTTTTGTATGCCATTCCTTCATATTCAACTCCCACGGGTACCCTCTATATATACTCCTTCTAACTGCTGTAATTATGGGAAAGTTCTTATGAGTCAAAAGCATCATCTTCCCATATAGGAATATAAACAGTTTAACGTTATTAAGTCCCTTATGATTTCTCTTTCCTGTTTACGTTTTTATGCTTCTCTTGAGCCTTCTATTTGAAAGTCAAATTTTCTATTCAGTTCTGGTCTTTTAATCAAGAATGCTTTAAGTCTTCTATTTCATTGAATTTCCATTTTCCTCCTGGAAGATTTTACTCAGTTTTACTACATAGGCGATTCTTGGTTGTAATCCTAGCTGTTTTGCCCTCCAGAATATTGTATTCTAAGCCCTCTAATCCTTTAATGTAGCAGCTGCTAAATATTGTGTTATCTTGACCACAATCAAGTTCCCTGATGCTTGAATTGTTTCTTTCTGGCTGATTGCAATATTTTCTCCTTGACCTTGGTGCTCTGGAATTTGGCTATGATATTCTTGGGAACTTTCATTTTCAGATCTCTTTCAAGAGGTGATCAGTAGATTATTTCAATTTCCATTTTACTCCCTAGTTCTAAAGCATCAGGACAATTTACCTTGATAATTCCTTGAAAGATGATGTCTAGGCTCTTATTTGATCATGATTTTTGGGTAATACAATAATTTTAAAATGATCTCTCCTGGATCTTTTTTCCATGTCAATTGTTTTTCTAATGAGATATTTCACATTTTCTTCTATTATTTTTCATTGATTTTTTTTGTTCCTTGATTTTTCAGAAAGTCATTAGCTTTCATTTGCTCAATTCCAATTTTTAGGGACTTATTTTCTTCAGTAAGCCTTTGTGTTTACTTTCCCATTTGGTCAATTCCACTTTTTAAGGAGTTTTCTCCTTCAGTGAATTTTTGTGCCTTGTTTTCATTTTGGCCTATTATTTTTAAAGCTTTCTTCTCTTCATTGACTTTTTGTACCTCTCTTATCATTTGGCCTAGTTTGCTATTTAAGGTGTCATTTTCCTCAAGACTTTTTTTTTTGTTTGTGTCTCCTTTACCAAACTGTTGACTCATTTTCTCATGATTTTCTTGCATTGCTCTTATTTGTCTTCCCAATTTTTCCTCTACTGCTCTTACTTGATTTTTCAAAATCCTTTTTGACCTTTTTCATGTCCTGAGACCAATTCATATTTTCCTTGGAGGCTTTGGATGTGTGAGCTTTGACTTTGTCATCTTCTTCTGCGTGTATGTTTTGTTCTTCTTTGTCACTATAATAGCTTTTCTATGGTCAGAAATTTTTCCTGTTGTTTGCTCATTTTCCCCGCCTATTACCTGATTTTTTTACTCTTTGTTAAAGTAATGTTCTGCTTTCAGTGTAGAGGGCACACTGTCCCAAGTTTCAGGGGTTTTGTGCAGCTGTTTTCAGGAATACTTCTAGAGAAATGTAAGTTCTCAGTTCTTCCAACTGTAAAACCAAGCACAAGCAGCTTTCCAGAGGACTACTGCTGTGAACAGCTTTAAGGTTCTGATCACATAGTATAGTCAATTCTATTTATTCAGCAGTAAATGAAAGCAAAATTTTAACAGAAACCAAAGTACAGCATTCACAATGTTATAACATAACAACTTATCATTAAAGTGATCACATAGTTTTCAACAAAAGATATCATTCAGCAAGTTCTTAACTCAATCATCCTTAAGGATCAGGCCTCCTTAAGGGACACAAGGTACAAAGATCAAAGTTCTCCATCCCTAGGTTACATTGTCTCAATCTCTCACTCAAGTCTTCTTTCTTCTTGATTGGAGATTAGTTTCCAATCATCTTTAACTCAATCATCCTTAAGAGGTACAAGGTACAGAGTACAAAGTTCTCCCAGGGGTAGGCTACAGTAAATCATGATCTTCTCAGGCAACATTAAATACCCAAGGAGAGGCCTTTTCATCTTGACTCTAAGCTAGCTCCCAAATTCCATGCTTCCTTTTCCCTGGGTCCAATTCCTGTAGAATCTACCCAACTCAAACCTGGATTCAAAGGTAGGGACCTCTCAGCTTCTTGTCCAGCTCCTCATCCAGTTCCTTGTCCAGTTCCTGTTCCACACTGAAGTTCAAAGTGTCAAGTCCTCCTCAAGTCCTTCACAGTTTCTGTTTCTAGGAAGACAAAGCTTAACAGAACCAAAACAAAACTCATACACATTGCCGGCACCATCATCAATTTGCTATCTGTCTGTGAAATCAACACAGACCCACAAACAAAGTCTGAGAACTCAATACAAATTGTCAGTATAGTCCTAGGTCTTCTGAAACCCTCCTGCAGGACTTCTGTAAACAGATAAAGAGAAAATCTTTTCTGGGTTTCCAGTAAGGTCCCAGGGCTTCTGTACAAAGTATTACAAACAGAACAGACAAACAGAATACCTGGCCTCCACAACTGTTCCCCTTCTCAATTCTGCTATCTCCCTGCTTCGGCTTCTCCTTATGTATGGTCATTAACTGCTCTCTATTCCACTCCTGCCCTTTGTGTCAGCAAGTTGGCCCCCACTGTGGGTTTCACAAGTTCTGTTTCTTACCAAAGGCTTGATATAATCAAGGGCAAGGCTCAACTGAAACAAGGTGCTAAGTACTTGTTTGCTTGCCATTAAACCAAGGTAGTATGTTAAACTTGTTTATGTTAATAAATAAATTTTTAATGTTAAACATTAAACCAAGGAGAGGTGTTTGCTACTGTCCTGGCCTGTAATCTGGTCTGTGAGTAACCACAAGCACTCTGCCCTGGATCTGTAAGGAGGGTCTCAGTTGCACTATAGCTGCAAGTTCTGCTGTACTAGTACTTCTCCTTACCCTGGAACTGCCACCCAGGATTACAATCTGGATGCAAATATGGACAAAGCAACAGTTCTGCCTGAGTGCAAAGAAACCACTATAATCTCCTTCTGACCAGTTCTTCTATCCCCATAACCTCTGTGGGCGGAGAGCTCCAGAAACAGCTGAAAGTGCTGCTCATTCAGTGGCTTCCAAGGCCTGCTCCTAGTTTGCTTTGTCTGGGTCTGTGCTGATGTGGTCTACAGTGGACTGTGCTTCAGTCTCACCCATATGTGACCTTTCCTGTTGACCTATTTGTCTTTGGCATCTGTGAGGTCTAGAAATCAGCCCTGTTGGCAGTGATCGAGTTCCCTATGGCCTCTTCTGGGTTTGCTGGGGTTGATCTGCACTGGCACAGCCTGCAGTGTATTGTACTTCTCTCTCACCCTGGTGCCACAAGCCTTTCTTCCCAACCTTCTAAGTTGTTGTGGACTGGATAATTGTTTCACTCTGTTAATTTTTTTTTTTTTGTGGCTTATGCCAATGTAGAATTTGTTTAGTCATTATTTAAAGGCTTTTGGAAGGCTTTGGGATATAGCTCCAGCAAATATCTACCTTTACTCTGCTATCTTGGCTCTGCCTCAAAAATCTGGACTTTCAAAACAGGAAATTGAATTCCCCAATGATTAATGGCAACTATTTTTTAAAAATTTGTAGCCTTATAGTGCTGCTTGGGTCACTGAGAATATTTATCAGTTTTGCGATCCAAACTTAGATTTTCCTGACACTGAGCTAATTTTTAACTTATTTTTATATACCATCTCTCATAATAAAAATATGCCTTTTTTTCAAAAAGCAGACATGATAAAAGATGAGGTTGGAATAGCAAATTATGTCTAGATGATATATTCATATGAGAAACTACATGAATTTGAGTAAGGAAGCATGTAGATTAAGGTCCTTGGAGGCAGAAATAGAAGTTATATTGTAGTGGACCATACACAAATTTCCTGGCCAGAAGGAAGAAACAGATAAGAAGTTTAAGAAACAAATCATAAGGCCAGAGTGTTGACACAACATAGCAGAGGTATTGCTGCCAGATATTAAAATAACTGGCGAAATAATTCTTTGCCAAAAGCAAAACAGAAAAAAAAAGCATTCTGAATTACATTAATAATATTTTTTTCTTCTGAATGTAGATAAAAATAGAGAACTTTTACTTTGATCCTCATTATGACCCAAAAAGAAGAATTATTGGATTAGGTTGAACAAAGAAGTTATTTATCTCTCTTAGAATTCATAATAATTAATGAGAGGGAAGATGATGTATTATATGAAAATTTGTAGAGACTTCAAAAAATCCAACAAAGGATAAACAGAATCCTATGTCCCAGAATTGCACAGGGAAATCTGCTTAAGAGGGAAGGGAAAATTAAATTCAAAATATAAGAGAAGGAAATACTATTTGGCAGAAAAAATTAAAATACTCTAAAAAATAGTAAGGATGTGAAGGAAAGTTACTAAATAAATGAGGGTTTTTAAAAAAAATATATATATATATAGAAAATAAAATGAAGTGGAAGGTAAATACTAAAGAGAGGTAGTATCATATAAGAATAGCTTCAGTACCACTGAAGTTCAGAATGAATGGAGGCCAGGAATGAATGCTAAAGGCAAAAATTAATTTGATTGCTGGTTGAGATGCATCAAATTGTGATAATGGATGGTAGAGAGAAAGCTGAATGAATCAACTATTATTTTGTTCCTCTTTTCTCTGCCAAGAAAAATTATATTTAGACAGAGAAGGACATTGTAAAATAATTAATACGGAGGTTAAAAAAATAATATGATGAGATCATTAGAGAATATTTACATGTCCTTAATTTCAAGGTACCTGACCTGCACATGAAATTCCAAATATGATTGCTGAATCTGTCTCAGAACCTTGCCAGATGATGAAAAACAAGAGAAGTGGAGCAGAACCAGATAAAGATAGGATTTGAATAATCAAAAAGCTGGATGATGTAGATAACTTAAATCTATAAGCTAGTAATCTTGACTTTGATTTAGAGCAACATTCAAAGACTTCTTTTTTCTAGGGATCCGTAGATATATAGCTTGGTGCCACCATATAAAGAATGCTGGAGTTGGATAACCTGAGTTCAAAGCTCATCTCACTTACTGGCTATGTGACCCTGGGCAAGTCACTTTTCTTCTCTCAGCCTCATTTTTCTTCCGTAAAATAGAGATAATAATAGCACCAATCACATATGGTTGATGTGCTGATTAAATAAAGTAATGTTTGTAAAGTTCTTTGTAAATCTTAAAGTGACAATATAAATGCTAGCTATTGGATATTATTTAGAAATGTAGTGGTAATCACTAAGTGCCAGGTTGGTTTCATCCAAAAATGTGATGTCACACTAAACTTAGTCCCTTTTTAAACAAGCCTTTGAATGGATCAAAGGAATCTCATATATCACAAACTCTCTGACAGTTTCTCACTTAGGCAGTTTTAGAAGATTCTGGAGGATTAGGTTATTGTACCCAAAGATTAGTTACTAAATGGGACAGTATAAACTCACAAAGAAGTTTCTAGTGAAGTAGCCCCATCCTGTACCCTATGTTATTTACCATTAATGGTAAATAGGAGTAAAGCAGTTCTAGCTTGCTGAGACCCCAGTTGACAAAAACCTTTGGGGCAGTTAAATTGCACAGTGGATGAGTGTCAGGCCTGAAATCAAGGAGACCTGAGATGTTCAAATATGGCCTCACACACTTACTAGCTATGTGACCCTGGGAAAGTTGATTAGCTCCTGTTTGTCTCAGTTTCCTCATCTATAAAATGGGGTTACTAATAACAATAACATCTATCTGTCAGGGTTGCTGTGAGGCTCAAATGATATAATTGTTAAAGCACAGTATCTGGCACATAGTGATCACTATTTGAATGTTAATTATTATTATTATCATTACTGTTGCTTTACTGTTAAGAGAATAATGAGGATTTTGGATACTGATATTATCTCATTAAGAGAATTACAAAGATAGTCAACCACCACTCTGAAGAGAATGAAAATATTAAAAGACATTCTGCAGAGATTCAGCAGGCTTAGAGGAAAACTCGATGTATTTTCTAGTTCTATTATTTTTGGAAAAATAAATTTTCCCTCAAGCCTATACCTTCTTTAAATGCTTATCTATTTTAAATTATTTGATGCTCAATAAGTTATGTGACCTTTAACAATTATATTTGGCTGAGACTAAAATAGTTCATCTTTGGAAACAGAGGGAAAAGGTTCCCATGGGAGAAGAGATTTCCCTCATTTATTGGTGGGTGGAGGCCAAAAAGACTACCAAGGCAGATGTTCATATTCTGCTTGTTGAAGTGTCCTTGGTATTATGATAATATTCTGTTCTGATTGAGGTCACTATGAATTTATGTTTTCTAATCTCAACTGGCCCCGTCAATGCAGCAGGGTAATCCTAGACTTATCTTTAATTGATTATCCCATCCATAGTACCAGCTGTCTCTACCCTCATATCTCCTCAAACGTCCTCAGACACTTCTTCCTCTACCCTCTCAGATGAGGACTTTGTTTCACACTTCACTGGACAAAAAATAGGATTTTTGTCAGAAGTTCCCTCTTCTCTTCTCCTCTTGATTTCAAATTCCTTGTATATAATCCCATCTCTTTCTTCCCTCCAGTCTCTGATGATAAAGTGGCCTTTCTCCTTGCCAAGACCAGCCTCATCTACATGAATCTATTATGCCATTCCTTCTTATCTATTCCAACAAATTGACCTCAGTTTTCATCCTCAAATCTTCAGTTTTTATCTAGTGACTCCTCTAATGCCAACAAATACATGCTTGTATCTGACATTTTTATAAAACTTTGTCTGGACCGGTGAAAATTAGAAGAGAGTTAGAGGTGAAGTATAGCCATTACATATAAATGGCAATGGAGAGCAAAAAAGTACTTTAAATTTTCCACCCAATGAATGATAGGGGATATGAAAGAAAGAAGCCAAAATCTGAGATATATAGTTAGGGAAATAGTGTTTTCAAAAACAGTCTGCTCTTGGCAAGGTCCGGTAACTAGAAGGTGTAAGATAGGAGAGGATTTTCAATAAAGAAAAGTTTGCTAATTAGGTATTTTTGAGGTCACAGAAGAAAGGGTAGGACAGATGAAATTTTGGAAATGGAAGGATCGAGGTTGAATTGGATAGAAATAAAAAAGCGCGCAGAAGTGGTTGGAGAATTGAATTTGATCACTGGTAACAGGGAGTTCTGTAATAGATAGAAAGACTATAAAGAAGTAACAGTATAAAAAAAATTGGTGAATGAATTTTGTAAATGGGAGATCATTGAGGGAAGTGGTTAACTAGACTCTTTGAGATATTGTGTCATGCAAAGCTGGAAGGAGTGGAAATAGTCTTAAAGAAGCTATATGAGGGGGTGGCTACCTGGCACAGTGAATAAAGCACCGGTTCTGGAGTCAGGAGGACCTGAGTAAAAATACAGCCCCAGACACTTAAAACTTACTTGCTGTTTGACCTTGGGCAAGACACTTAACCCCAATTGCCCTGCCTTCCCCCCCTTCAAAAAGAAAAAGAAAAAGAAGTTCTAAGACAGCACACCTCACTCTCTTTCAGAGATGTGGGCAACTAAATATGTGGAATTTTGAATATAATGTTGAACTTCTTTGGTGTGTTAGTTGATTTTACTGAACTCTTTTTTACTCTTTTATTTGTTGTCATAAGGAATGACTCTCAGGAATAAGGGAAATGTAGGTGAGAGGAAACAAAAATATATTAATAAAATTGTTAAAAACAAACAATCAATTTACAAATAGATTCTATATTAAAGTGATTTCCTTGGATGAACTTCTTCACAAGTTTCTGTTTGTATATGGATACATACTAATTTCTTTATGAATCCTTCAGAAGAAATGGAATAACCATGAGTCAATATGAAGATGAGAAAAGCAGTACTGGGGTATAATCTCAAAAATGACTGAATAATATCGGTTTGAATTCAAGGCAAATCTTTCAACATCACATAACACAAGTATATGCTTCATGCACTGATGCCAAAAAAGGCAAAATTGATCAGTTCTATGAAGACCTATATATTCTAGAAATATCACCAAAACAGATGTCACACTCATCATAAGGGTTGGAATATTAAAGTAGAAAATCAAAACACAATTGGAATAAGATGTAAGCTTGGCCTTGGAGTTCAAAATCAATTAGGGAAGAAACTCATAGAGTTTTGTCAAGACAACTCTCTGGTTTTAGCAAGCACTCTTTTTCAACAACCTGCAAAGTGACTACTGGATGGTCAATATAGAAATAAGATTGACTATATGAAAAAAGTTCTATATAGTCACTTAAAACAATACATTGAGCTAACTGTAGATCAGATCATGAGCTTCTTATAGCAAAACTAAATTTAATAAAGCAGGTTAAAAACCACCAGATTATGTAAGTATGATCTAAATAACATCCCTTAGAATATGAAGTGGGTGTAATGGAGAGATTTAAAGGATGCGATCCAGTAAATAGTGTCTGAAGAACTGTGGACAGAGGTTTGTAATATCATATAGGAGGAAGCAACAAAAAAAATACCAAAGAAAAAGAACAGGAAAGCAAAATGGCTAGCTGATAACACTTTAAATATAGATATGGAAAGAAGGAAAGTGAAAGGTTTAAAAGAAAGAAAAATATATTCAACTGAATATGGAATTCCAGAGAATCACAAAGAGAATTAAGAAGGTTTTCTTAAATGGGGGATGCAAGAAATAGAAGAAAACAATAAAATAAGAAAGACAAGAGATCTCTTCAAGAAAATTAGAGCTATCAAGGGAAAATATCATGGAGAGATGGGCATCACAAAAGACAGAGATGATAGGGATTTAGCAGAACAAGAAGAGATTAAGAAGCAGTGGTGAGAATATACAAAAGAAGCATACAGAAAAAAGATCTTACCATCACCATTAACTATAATAGTGTGGTTATTGATCTAGAACCATATATACAGGAGAATGAAGTCAAGTGAGTCTTAAGAAGTATTGCTAACAATAAGGCTAGTGGAAGTGATGGAATTCCCAGTGAATTATTTAAAGAATTAAAAGATAGTTCTGTTAAAGTATTGCACTCAATATGCCAGCAAATTTGGAAAACACAACAGTGGCTACTGGATTGGAAAAGATTGCTTTATATCCCTATCCTAAAGAAGGGCAATGATAAGGAATATTCAACTTACTGAACAATTGCACTCATTTTACATGCCAGCATGGTTATGCTTAAGAATTATGCAAGCTAGGCTTTAGCTCTATGTAAATCAAGAATTACCAAATGAGCACGCTGTTTTTCAAAGAGGCAGAGGAACTAGAGAACAAATTGTCAACATTTGCTAAATTGTGGAGAAAGCAAATATGTTCCAGAAAAAACAAAAACAAAAACAAAACAAAACTTCTATTTCTACCTCATTGACTATGCTAAAACATAGAGTAAATGGATCACAACAAAATTTGGTAAAATCTTCAGAGTGATGGGAGTCTCAGATCATCTTTTTGTCTCCTGAGCTACTCATATACCAGCTAAAAAGCCAAAATTAGAAATAGACATGAAACAATTCATTGCTTTAGGAGTACAAAAAGCTATATATTGTCATCTTATTTATTTATATTATATGCAGAGTACATCATGTGAAATGACAGACTGAATGAATCAAAAGTCAGAATTAATGTTGCCAAAAAATATCAACAATCTCAGATATACAGATGATCCTCTCTGATAGCAGAAAAGGTAGAGGAGTTAAGAAGTCTCTTCATGAGAGTGAAAGAAGAAAGTGCAAAAAATGGCTTAAAGCTTAAAATTAAAAGCAAAAGAACAACAACAACTAAAACCTAAGTTCCTGATAACTGTTACCATCCCTTTCTGACAAATAGAGAGAAAAAAAAAATGGACATAGTGTCAGATTTAGTATTCTTGAGCTTGAAGATCACTGCAGATGGTGGCTACAGCCATGAAATTCAAAGATACTTGCTCCTTAGAGGACAACCATGGCAAATCTGGACAGCATACTAAAAAGCAGAGACATCACCTTACTGACAAATGTCCATATAGTCAAAGACATGATTTTTTTCTAGCAGCAATGCATCATTGTGAGATCTGTATTGTGAGGAAAGTTGAGTGCAGCAGAATTGAAGCTTTCAAATTGTGGTGTTGAAAAAGACTTGAGAGTCCCTGGGGCAGTAAGGAAGTCAAATTAGACAATGCTTAAATAAATTAATTCAAGCTATCCACTGGAAAGTCAAATACTGAAGATGAAGTTTAAATACTTTGAACAAATAATGAGAAGACAGAACTCATTGGAAAAGACTCTGCTGTTGGGAAACATTGAAGGCAACAGGAGAAGCAGACAGCAGAGGATAGACAGTAGCATGGAAACAGCGAACATGAATTTAGACTTTGAGAGGTAATGGAGGATAGAAGGATCAGGGATGCTATGGTCCATGAGGTCATGAAGAGTCAGACACAAGTGATTGACTGAACAACAGTAACAACATTAAAGGTGTCTCCCTTGACCCTGTGGATAATGGCTATTCACTAGAAAGCAGTGAGAATGTCAGAGAAACAACATTAGCACAGGGCTTTTGAAAGTTTACCAGCAACTGTTGGGAATCAATAAGAAAGATGAAATTATTTTGTTTATAAATGTTAAAGAATAAATTTTGTCTATAATAGAGTGATAATCTAATTTAAACCAAGGAAGCAGATTTAATAGGGATCCAAGGCCTAAATTTTGTAAAGATTTTAAGTGACAATGGTTGAAATATCAACAACAAAACATTTTCTAACTGCCCCCAAAGTTCATCGAATTCTCCTGTCCCATT
>CM053591.1:95489111-95515957 GCA_028646515.1 Pseudochirops corinnae
GCCTCTGTTTTCTCATATGTAAAATGAGTTAGAGAAGAAAATGACAAACCATCCCAATATCTTTGACAAGAAGATCCCAAATGGAGTCACGAAGAGTAAGACACTACCAAGAAACATCTATCAAGGAGTCTAGAATACTATAGTCCAGAAGGCAAAAGATGTAGGCTAAAAGTCAAGAATAAATTACTCATCAAAACTGAAAATGATCCTAGAGGTGAAAAAATGGAATTTTAATAAAATAGAAAACTTCCAAAAATTCCAAATAAAAAGGTCAGAGCTATTTAGAAACTTTGAAGTTCCAACACAGGAATTAAGAGAACTACAGAAAGGTATATATGAATGAACAATTATGAAGGACTAAAAAAGGATAAAATTCTAATATTCTAAAATGAGTAGATGATGCTGAATCCTATCATCCTCAGGGATCATGGAGGGAATCTAATCATAAAAGAAGGCATTACAGTGGTTCTGTTATACCTTGATAATCTTTAAAAGAAGAAAGCAAAGGAAAAGGAAGAAGAATACCCTAGGGGTGGAAGGGAAAAGGTCAGAGAAAATCACTTCACATAATTAGAGTATATGAGTAGACATTTACATAAGCCAGGAAGAGGGGATGAGAGGAGTGAGTGACATTAACCTCACTCTGATCTGAACTAATCAAAAGGGAAAATCATACAAATACACAGTTGGGTACAAAATTACTTCTTACTTAATGAAATGGAAGAAAAAAGAGGGTAAAATGAATGGTAGGCTAATTTAAGGGAAGTGTGTACAAACTCTAAGGAGGTGCAAAAGGAAGAGAATCAGAAGACTGCTTATAAATTGGGGAATGGCTGAATAAGTTATGATGTAAAATATGGAATCTTAATATGTTGCACAAAAACAGACGAAAAAGATGGTTTCAGTGAAATCTGGGAAGACATAAAATCATGAAGAGTGAAGTGAATAGAGGCAAATGAATAATTTGTATAAATAGAACAATATGGTAAAGATGCACAGATTTGAAAGAATTAGGAATTCTGATTAGTGTAAAAGCCAACTACAACTCCAGAAGACTAATGTTGAAATATTTTACCTACCTCCAGAAAGAGAGGTGAAGTCCTCAGAGTGCTGAATGAAACATTTTGGGGGGGGATGTGGTCAATGTGTAAAATTGTTTTGTTTAACTTTGCATGTTTGTAACTGAGGTTTTGTATTTCTTTTTGCTCTCAATTGGCAGACAGGGTGGGAAGGAGTTGGGATGAAGGAAAAGGCTAGTTTTGTTTATTTAAAAAAAAAAAAGGGAAAGGGCCAAGGGGGAAGTCCTTCAATTTTTAACTACTAAACATTCTTTTAATCTGTCTCTGTGGCTTCCAAAAAACTGGATATATATTTCTAAAGAGGAAGCATGGAGTAGTCTATAGAGCACTGGACTCAAGAGTCAAAGTGAGCTAATTTCAAATAATGTCTCAGACACTTAATAGTTATGTGAGTTTTTGGAAGTCATTTAAGCTATCTTGGTCTCAGTTTCTCACGTGTAAAATAGGAGGGGGTTGCACTTGATGGTATTAAATCTCTTACAACACCAAATTAATGATCTATTGATCTTATGATATCTTGGTAGTGTCTGATTTGAGTGGCAATAAAAGTTTATTAATATTGGACACTCAAAGAAAGACACTCACTACTATTTCTTTCCAGGTTTGATAAGAATTAAACTCACACCTTTATAAGCAAATATGTATATGTATATATAAATATATAAATATATAAATATATAAATATATATATATATATATATATATATAAAACCACCTGAGTCTAGCTGATGCTTTTTCTTTTGAGCATATTACTTTGCCCCTTTTCAGAGCACCACTGGTTTTGTTTATCCAGTCCCACATGAATCATATCCCTCAGAACTTTGCTAAGTCTTTTGATCACGTATTTGAAATATAAAGATTCCAGTACTGTAGTTTTCTGGGCTTTCTAAATGGAAATAGAAATTACTTGCATTTAATCATCACAGAAACTCCTTTATGTAGTTGGTAAATGGTATTTTTATGAATTTAAAAACTTCCAATGAAATGGAGATTCCAAAAGGTATTATATCTTTATTATTCTCTAGAGATATACCTAATTCAAAAGCCTGTATTAGTACTAGCACGCAATTTTTTTTTTATCACACCTCCATTCAGGGGGGAGGGGAAGTGCTCTGGGTCCAATTTAATAGAAAGAATCTTTTGCCTTGGTGTAGCACATTATGTTTTTTACAGTACCTTCATGAACATCATCTCATTTGATTCTGGCAAGAACCCTGGGAGTTTGGTGGGGAAGGGGTGGGTCAGGTGCTGGTATCCATATCTGAACAAAGTAGTGATAATTGCACTGGCATGAATCAGTAGATTTTTAATGTCAGTTCTTCCCCTAACTTGTTTTATGACCTTGGGCAAAGACCTTAACCACTAGGGCTCTCAAATAAATCATCTCCTAAAGGAGAAGTTTTCTTTAAAAGGCAGAAGAATTTAGATTAACCAAGTTTTATCCCATGATAAATCATATTCACCATGCTCTGTATAGTTAGTGAACTGCAGGAGTGTAATGTGGAACGTCCTATCACTTTGTCAGATGGTTTTGCTTAATTGTTGCTATATTGTTTTGTAACAAGAGAAAGTTCAATGAGGTGTGGATAGAAGCTGTTTAGAAATGACCATAGCATGAAGAAAAATGAAAAATCAATAAAATTTAAATGCAATCATATCAATAAATCTAATCTTGTTCAGTGATGAATAAAAAGAAGTAATTGACCTTAAATGGGTGCTCTTTAAGCTGCATGCCAGCTCTAACAATTTTATGATTTATACTATGATAGTAGTGAATTTTGACTAATGAAGGCTCAGATCAATATATTACATATGTAATTCCCTCAGTGTCTTTATTAGCAATTCCTTCCTCAGATGATTTCCATTCTTTTTATATAATAATTTCAGCAAGGTATACTCCAATGTGCCAGGTATTATTTCTGTCATGATATACCAAACATAGCTAATGTATTTTTCTTTTTTGTTTGTTTGTTAAGTATTTGCCATGTAAGCTGAATTGTGATTTGCATGCTGGCAAAGTCACGTAAAAAAGCAACCTTCATTAAATAGAGCCACTTAGTCTTTATAAATTATTAAAGACCATTTCAAAATGTGACAAATGTATTTGTTTTAAATCTTCAGTAACGCTTGCTTCCATCATTTACTTTAGAAATAAGAATGCTGGAATACCACCAAAAACATTGATCCCAGTAGTATATTTATGACCTTTTCTCTTGCATCATGTATATAGGTCACACTTACTGTTCTTTTTCTATCATGAGAATGACTGATTGTCCTTGATGAATGATCTATCCTGCTTCAAGTAATTTAACCAATGCCCCAGTTCTGCACTGTTCCTGGCAATGCAAGCTTTTTCTGGAAGGGCAGACTGCCAGATAAAAAGCAAATATCCCTGATTGAAAGCCAAGATCCACAACTTTATTATATTCAAGCTGACCTCCGAATAGACAGTTTTATAGTATTTTGCCAAGTACAGGTTATTTCCACTCTTTCCACCCAGAGATACATCCAGGACAAGGCTTTAGATGATCAAATGCCACTTATTTGATGTTTTTACTAGATGTCCTTTTGCTCAGTGGGTATTTCCAGCTTTAATTAAGTAGCTTGCATTTTTGCCTCCTATATAGGCGTTAAATGGAATAATTTAACCTTTAATTGTTTTTTAAATCATTCAGTTCCATCTCCATCTTTTTGTCAAAATACAAATAGTGAAGATATATAGTACAAAGAAAAGAGAAAAACATTTGTATGCCTTCAGTACCCAGCCTTCCTAACCTTCATGTTCCTGCATACACAATGTTATGTATATGCAACCCCCTCAGGTTCCTTCAGAGCAGAGAGCCAAAGATAACTGTTAAAAATAGTGTGTTTCTGCAGCACTTAGGTAAGCCACTGAGTTCCTTTCTTTGCAAGGCTGAAGCATTTGGAGAAAAGCCCAAAGTGTATGCATACACCCAACCTTGCCACTAACATTATGGAAGCATAAAATCATAAAGTTGAAAGGAAGCTTTAGAGGCTATTTAATCCGATCTGTCAATCAATTCTGTATCTCCTTTTGCAATAGTAGATATGGCCATCAGTCAATTCGAATACCTATGATGCCAGGATGATCCCTACTTGGTGAAATAGTCTATTCTGTTATTCATTATTTCTAACTTTTATAAAGTGCTTTATAACTAAAAAAAGTAATACATATAAAGAATTAGACTTTTTTTTTACAAATATCAAAAGTTAAGATAACAAAGTACTACTACAACTATAGCTTCATTCATTCATTCGTTCATTCATTCATTCATTCATTCATTGAATACAATAAAAATGTAACTTGTAGTCCAACCAACTCTGGGCCCTTTCAAGTCTGGATTATTATGTGTGAGACACTCCATAGAAAGTTACTTCATTGGTTCAATTTGCACCTTCCCCTGTACCCATGCCTCTGTTAGAAAATGAAAACTTCTGAAGTTCTAGTGTCCCAAAATATAGTTGTTTATCAATGTAGCAGATTAGATGAGAAATAAAGTTGAAAAAGCAAATGCATTTAATTGCAACAGGAAATAGGATTAACAATTAGGAATTGCAATACAAAAACAATGGGAAAAAAATAATCTTAGCACTTAATTCTCCAGTAAGCAAAATCTCATCTCTTTTCCTTTTGGCACAGTTTGGGAAATGAGCTTCAGGTTTCATGACTTAGAGAGAGAAGAGATGAAAAATGTCTTTCCCTGTAACTTCAATGAGGGATTGAGAGCATTCAAGGCTTGATTTTCCTGTTTGATAATTGCTCATGCTGGTAACTTCCTGCCAACTAAGCTAGTCACTCCTAGTCTCTATACCACGCATAGATTAGCATGCTTCATGGATTTATCACTTGCTAATCCATGGCTTAACTTTGTTCTTTATGCTATGTAGCTTCACTCTGCAAAGACCTCGTTATGGTTCCTTCTTTTTGGTTGTCCCTCCTTGAGCTCCTGAATTATAACTAACCTTTAACGCAGGCACACACTGCTTAGGTTCTAGTACTAGCCAGCTGGAAAATCATTATTCTCATGCACTTCAGACTTGCCTGATACATCTTGTGCCAGCCATACTGATAAATGAACATAGTTCTTTCCTCCCTCCCCCATCCCTTCATTAAATCTATTACATAATATGATGCCTTAAAATGAATTGTAAATTATGTATTTAATTTGTAATTTTGTAAATTCCAACAATTTTTACTAAATTTATTTTTACACATTTAAACATTTAATTTAGAACTTTAAATTAATTATCATTTAATTTAAAATATGCAGAGAATTTTTTTCAAAGAAAGCTATCGTATTGGGAATTTTTTCTCTCTTAGCTCCCTAAGAGGCTTGCATCCCATTTAGCTAGCATTCCTTTTCTTTTAACTCTTATTGGCTACCACTTTCTGTTTGTCTGAGTTTAATAGTTCCTTTTCTACTCCAGTTCCAATTGCTTCAATATCATCCTGTCATTCCTCCAAGTACTTTCTTCATGATAGAGTTCCTTCTTTCCTGACATCTCTGCATCAGTCATTAACCTGCATGTCTTTCTTCTGTGAGAGGTGCTGACTTCAACTTTAGTTCAGTTTAAGATTTAAAGAAAAAAGATTTTTGCTACAGCGAGCGAGATAATATCTATCTATCTATCTATCTATCTATCTATCTATCTATCTATCCATCCATCCATCTATCAAGGGTCAATAATCTATGATTTAAGGGCCAAACACAGCCATCTTTTTTTGTATGGACCGCAAGGTACATTTTAAAAAAAATTTAAGTAAAAATAACTTTGTTTAAAAATGTAAAAAAGTAGTCTTAGCTCACTGCTTTGCAAAAGCAGGTAACTTTGGTCTGAAATGTGTAATTTGTCAAGACATGATATATAGAATCAAATTGTTTTTTAAAGTGAAAAAAATTCTAATATGTATTGTTGCTTTTGGGGAAGCTAGATAGATGGCACAGGAGATAGAGTGCCAGACCTAAAGGCAGAAGAAGGACTCCTCTTTATTCAAATCTGATTGCAGATACTTACTATCTGTGTGACCCTAGGCAAGTCACTTAAACCTGTTTGCCTTAGTTTTCTCATCTTTAAAATAAATTGGAGATGGAAACGGCAAACCACTGTAGGATCTTTGCCAAGAAAATGCCAAATGAAATCATGAAGAGTCATACATAACTGAAAGAAACTGAACAACAAAAAATATCACTTCCCTCCCTCCTTTCCCCACAAACCTAATGAGATATATTTAAAAACCAACAATAATTAAAGTAGGTAAGAAGGGCAGTGCAGAGTAGCATTATTTGTGTACAAAAAGAGATATGTATCATATACGTATGTGATAAATGCCCTTGTCTACATACACATATACATATATGTGTAAATATACACATATGCATGTATATGTGTGCATGTATATACATAAGTGTATATGTGTATGTGTATACACACACATTCATGTGATTAATTGAGAGGACCAGATGAATGGGGTGGAGTGGGGTGGATTTTGGAGAATGTTTTGAAGATGATAAATGGAGGCTGATGTAGAAGCAACATTATCATATTTATATTCTATAGGCAACATAGAAAAAAAAAAGAGGAAACTGAAGGAGAGTTCAGAAAACAAATTATAAGCCTGGAAATGTATCACAAAAATGGGCAGTGATGGAGGACCTCACATCTGCTGGGTGATATCATCTGCCAAAAGCAGTTGGACTGATAATTTCTTGACTTGACTAATGATAGTATCATGGACCAAAAGCTAGAAGGTTCAACAAGAAGAAATTTTACTGTGAATCTACTTCTTATGAATAAGAAGGAATTGACATGTGCAGGGAAATAACAGGAATCTTGATATTAAGTCAACAACCTTTCTTAGAATACGTGATATGTCCAGCAGAAAGCTGGACATCTTCTGACATATGTCCAAGATTTTGATACAAAAAAGAATCAAGTGGTTCAGAGGGAGGAGCAAAGTAATTATGGGAAGCTCTCAAGAATGAAAGTCTACATTCAAAAGAGATCCATAAAAGAGGAAGGGAAGAATCTCTTTGTACAAAAAAATTTATGGCAGCTCTTTTTGTGGTGGCTAAGAATTGGAAATTGAGGGGATGCCCATCAATTGGTGAATGGTTGAACAAGTTGTGTTATATGATTGTAATGGAATGTTATTGTGCTATAAGAAGGATGCTTTCAGAAAAATCTGAACTTAAATGAACTGATAGAAAGTGAAGGAAACAGAACAAAGGGAACAATGTACACAGTAATTGAAAAATTATACAATGAAAAACTATGAATGATTTAGCTATTCTCAGTAATACAGTGATGTAAGATAGTCCCAAAGGAGTCATGGTGAAAAACGTTATCCACCCCCAGAGGAAAAAAAATGGTATTGATAACATCTTAACAGAGACCAAAGCATACTATTCTTCATTTTCTGTCTTTTTTTGTTCATGTTCTTACACAAAAAGTTGTTTTTTACATAATTGCATATTTATAACCTAAATCAGATTTTTTTGTCATCTCAGAGAGTTATCTGGGAAGGGAGTGAGGGGTAGAATTTGGAGTTCAAAACTTAAAAAAATGTTAAAAATATGTTTATATGTTATTGGGGAAAATAAAATGATTAAAAATATAAAGAACAATTCATATGCATATTGTCCTCTTAGACTATGTGAGCATATTGACTACTTAGAACTGGAGGGGATGACAATACCCAATTAGGACTATTCACTTCTTTTATAGGTGAAAAAACCAAGGCTTAAAGAAGTTAAGTGACATGCAGAGATAACATAGATATTAAGCATCAGAAGAAGCTTTTAAATCTAGGATTTTGCTGTGTGTATACATACATACATATATACACACACATACATATGTGTGTATATGTGTGTACATACATATATATGTATGTATATATGTGTATATATACACATATATATATATACACAACACGTACATATATACACATATATATGCATAGGATGATCACAACTGATGCCAAGAGAAGGCTAGACTGTCCAATTTCTATTTGGTTTCTTTTTTTTGCTGTTGTGATTGTTGTAATTTTTTTCCTGGTTCAGAAGAAATATTGATTATTAGATGTAAAGAACCAATAGTGAGAATGTATATGGAGGTAAAAAGAGAACATTTAACTGACCTTGCTAATTTCAACTAGCTGTCCCAGAAGAATTATGCCTTAAGGAACTAAAAACAAACAAACAAACAAACAAAAAAAACAATTGTGAGTGACTGCTGAGACTATAAGTCAGCAGTATTTGAATCATTCTTGAAAATAAGAGATATATCATATGATAAGAGGACATATGTCTGAATTTTCAAAGAAGAGAATAGCATCTGTACATCATAGGCCAGTAAGTTTAACTGATTCTTAGCAGGACACTCAAACATGTTTTTGAACTTATATTCAATGAAGATCTAGAAAAGGAAGTAGTGATCAAAAGAACCACCACGAAATCATCAAGAACGGATCATGACAAACTAAATTTATTTCTCCTTTTTAGACAATGAATGCATTTTGACAGCATATGCACATAAACATGCATGCATGAAGGTATAGATATACAGATAAACATACATATATGCACATAAATATACATTGCCTATGGATATACATATATATGCTTATGTGTAGATACATATATACATCTGTGCATATGTATGTATTTGTAATGCACATATCTATATGCATGTACATGTGCATTTATATATTCATGTATATATGTATAGATATATGAAGAAACATGCAATATACTTCTGACTTCTGATTTCCATTAGTAGAGATTAACGAGTTCAGTGTTTTGCACTCAGTGTTTGCTCAGATCTTCTGGACTTGGGTCTAAGGAGGCCTAGTGATATTCTGTGCATGCTCCAAGGATGGAGCAGCTTCATGCAACCACCTTTCTGGTTTTCAAGTCTTGACATTGTATGATAGTTGCAGTCAACTCAGGGTTACCACTGGTGCTTATGTATATTCCCAGACAATGAAGAAAATGTGATTGAGAGCAAACCCTATGTACGAGGTGCCTTGCGAGCATCAGAAGCTGATTGTAGCTGCTGAGAGCATTTGGTGGCTCAAAAATGCCATATGTACAAACTTCAAAACAAGGAACACACCTGCAAGCAGCTATATCAAAGTTCTCCAGTGTATGCGTACAAAAGCATATATCTAATAATTTGTGTCTAAGATATGCAAGGATCTTTTCTGTATTATGTGGATGATAAGGAAAAGTTTATCCATAAAGTCACCTTTTCTGTGGGCTTTGATTCCATCTATGCCTAAGAGTTATAAACCAGGGTTATTCTCTCTTGACTTGGAAGTGGAAGATGCCTATGACCTGTCACAGAGAGCTTTATTCCTGGCCACCTACTGGAATGCCTACTCAGAAATTTAATAGAACTTCACCATCTAGGAAGATGAATGGATCTATCTGTCCAGTGATAATGTAGCTATTCTTAATGAAAAGTCTCTCTGTCTCTGTCTCTGTCTCTTTCCCTGTCTGTCTGTCTCTTTCTCTTTCTCTCTCTCTCCTCATACATGTATATGTGTATTCACATGTGTTTATATATCTGTCTAGAAAGATATACATGTAATGCTTAAATTTTCACATGGTACTAAGTTGGAGGGAATTGCAGTTAGAAGAGGAAAAACCTGGGTAGTCTAGACCACTGAGTTGGATCTAAGATGAAACTGATTGGGAATAAAATAAAAAAAAACCCTTACAACTATGTTTGACTAATAGAAAAGGAAACTTAGTAGTTCTGGGAAAGAAAAAAAAAAGTTTTTCATGTTTTAGTGAATTATAAGCCCCAAGGACAAGTCAACATTCAGATATTGTAGCCAAATGATCATAGACTGCTTTGAGAGAAATAATGTCCAAGGAAATAGGTAGTGAATAGCCTTCTAAGTTATGCAACAGTTTTATTGTTGTGTTCAGTTTGTGTTGTCATATTTTAGGAAGGACTTTGATAAACTGGAGAGAATTCATAGGAGGACAACTCAAAAATGTTGTGATTTTGTAACTCTATAATCATTTCCCATTTCCCTAGGGAACTGTTCTCACTTAGGCCTGTCTTCTGAAAGATGATCTCATTAATTAGACTTAAGATAATTGGGTCTGATAAAGGGTTAATGCATTCCTTTATCTAAGGTCTATTGAATGAATTGCTGCTGTGAGATTTCAGGTGCCATCATAAACTTGTGGGCAAATGTTGGAGCCTAGAGGAAAAATCCCTATATTCCCCAGATTATATACTCCACAGGAGACCTTATGTTTACCTTTGAGAAAGCCAAATGTCACACATATACCTCTATATACAGCATAGAAAGAAACCAAAAACTCCTATAGGTGCTTAACTTAGCAAGGGTATTAATACCAAAGTTCTATCTTACAAGATTGTTAAATGATTAAAATGAGTCACCATATAAAGCATTATATAATTATTCTCTTATTTGTAGTTAATTAAAAAAGAGAGATACATGGGGTCAAGAATCTTGGGAATAGAACATTGTTTTGACCCTTAGGGAGACAGCAAGACCCTATAAAAAGTTACACCCTTCTGTTTCATCACAGAGTGACATAAACACTGACCTTCATTAGTATATTTGAAAAGGCTTTTGCTCTTTCCATGAGGTAAAAAATGAAGTAAGAAAAACAAAAAGGCATATACATGTTCTATATCTTATATCGTCTTGCCCAGAAATAGAGGAACCTGGTATTACCTGTCTGATACTCATCAAAGAATATTCACAAAAAAGTGTGTGTGGGGGACTTTTTGGACTGAAAAACATGCATTATTCCCACTAACATTCTGTTTCTCCTTTTAATTCTTCCTCCTCTAGGTACCCTCAATTCTTTCTTGGTTGGCAATCTATAGTTTCCTAGCTGGTGTTTAAATTAAAGACCCTTAAATTCTTCTTTGAAACCTTCCTCATGGTGTGGAGGTGTTGTTTTGTGGTTGTTGAAGGTTAGCCTATTATATTGTCAAGTAATTTGGAGATCTTCCTTGCTCCTTAAAGGGCCTCAAGTGGAACCCAACAGGAGAGGCTTGACTGGGGGGAGGCTTGTTTTTTCAGTAAACTCTACATCTTTTGTTACTTTGTAATTAGGCAGTGGGTCACAAAAGTTGTGATGAAAACTCAGATGTTGGTGCTTCTCTCTCTAGTAACTAACACTGTATGTATGTAATGTTCAGACAGCTAGAAGCCCTGTCTGTTAGTCTGTTGAATTGTGTCTTTTTTTCTCTTTGTAATTTTTTGTTTGATTGTAATTTCTGTTTGTATTTTCTCTGAAGTTCAGGGTGCTGAATTTTTCCCCTGAACTAAGTAAATTTTATATGTGTGTGTGTGTGTGTATGTATATGTATATATGTATGCATGTATATATATGTATGTATATATAAATGTTTGATTAAAATAAGATTGTTAACCCTTTTTGAGTTACTTTCCTTTAGAAAAGCATATCAAAGAACTTATGCTAGCAGGCATCTTTGGTATGCTAGAGTGCTTGCTGTTACATATATTTAAGCACAAGGTCTGGCAGGAACAAATAAGTTTCAAAGGCCTCAGGAAGGACTGTATGTCTGATATTCAGGGATTAGCTTTGTTTAAGTTGAAAGGGGTTCTTCACCATTTTGGTTATAGGAATACTGAAAGAGCTTCTATTGTCTTAAAGGGATTACTAATTCATTTTAAGGAAGGGAGACATTGGAGACACTAAGGTGATCTACTACATCCTTAGTCACAGTCACTCATCTTAACTTTTGGCCTATTACTGGACTTCAGTGAGTCAGGGAAAGATTGATGCTGATGACTTTGCACAACTCTGACTTACTGAAATCCAATTCACATGCAAGTCAAGACATCATCCATAATGTCTTTGGTCTACTTTGAAAACAAAAAATGAACAACACCTACACGATGAAATTACAGATCATTGAAACACCGAGGTAAGGTCAGGATAAAGATGTAGCCTAGAATTGCTTTTTTTCTGGACAAATGTGGGTTACCCTTATCTCTTCCCTAAATTGCAGAAATTAGGGCAGAGAGCTCTAAAATCAGCACTGTGGACATTCTCAGTTAATCATCCATAAACTTAAACCCAAGATCTAACCATTTATGATCAGTATGAGTCCCTTCAGTCATCCTGAAGTTCTCATATGGTAAGTCTTGTCATAGAACCATGGCATTCCCTGCTGCCTGACTCTCAGGGAAACTTTTAAATATATTGCAAGGAAGTAGATTTACGATAATTAGTAAAATATTATCTAAGTACTTTTAGGGTGAATTTCAAGTATTCCTAGATATGTACAAGTTATTTTATATTTTTCTTCTAGTGAATTTAGGAGAAACCTTTGAAGAATCCCTTAAAAATAATGCTAATTTAAAAAAATTTAAAAAGATATCTGATGAGTATAATGACAGTTAAGTTCCACAGTATTAAATAAAGGAGAGATCAATAACAAATCAGAAAATCTGAACAACATAGTATTTAAATTGCTCATTAGAAAACTGATAGAAGATTGCAAACATTTTGTCTTTAACCTTGACCATAGATTAAATGGTGCTAAAGAAGTAGTGTAAGGACTTTGCTCTCATTTAGAGGTGTGATTTCAGTATTTTTTTAAGATTGCTTAATTAATCCATTAATCTATTTTATCTTCTAGGGTGTACTGTACTAATGTGAGTTATGTAGCTCACTTTCACTGCTTCTTTAACGGCCTACCATGTGAGGTGATGGAATGGTTATTCATGCACATGAATCAGTCATTAATCCTTACCCAGCATTACTAATTTTTATTACATCCATGACCTTTTCACATTTGTATTCTTTTCTATACCTGTTCTGTGCTAATTATTGTTACATAATTAACTCTGTCTGAAAAGAAGAGATTATGTTAGAATTTTGATTTCTTATTTCTTTCTATGTTCCTTTTTTCTCTAAGAACATGGTAACATGGCAAAAATCAGAATGGTTTTATCTTCTCTCCAGCTAATTTCTTTGTTCTTTCAATCATTACTTAAATTTGAAATATAAGGCCACTGCTGTGATAATTTTAATCCATTAAAATGTTAACAATACTTCTATCATATTAAAAATAATTTTAAAACAATATATTGAATTTAACTACTTGGCTCTCAACATTCAAGTTAATGAAATTTATACACTAAACTTCCCAGTATGAATGTAAATTTTAGAATGTAGAACCTCTTTTGGAAACCAGAATGCAAATTCTTAGGTTTCTTTAGAAATTGCCCTCTCTGATCCTTTTAGAAAAAAAAAATACTAGTAACTGAATCAAATGATTAAAAAGTGCAAAAAAAAATTAGGGTGATTATAATTTTGAGTCATACTGTAATACATTTATATGTGTGAAGAGAAATGAAATGTACAGTATCAGAGATAACAAATATCCTCAGGTAATCCCATTTTTAGGATTAGAATGTCCAGATAGGGCAAAGTTGCATATACAAAAAGATGAATTATGTAACTATCAATAAGAGATTTTAAGTGAAGAGTTAATAGACATTTCATGCTAAATTGAAAAATGTTTCTCTGACCAGAAGGTATCTACTTAAAGAAAAGTTCTACTTTATTGGGTTCTGGCCTTAAAAAATAATTTAAAAATAATTCTAACCACTCTTATTTATTTAGTAGCTCAGCATTTTTCATCACTCCTGCAGTGAGTGAGTGATGACCCATGTAACTGTAATTAAACCTTTCACACAAAATAAGGACTGCTGACATTCTGAAAAGGAGAATTAAAAAAAATAGTACTCTGATGATTTAACACTTTGAATAGGAAATTTTGAAAGAGACAATATCTCTTTGGCTTTTTAAATTTTCAACCCAATCTTGACAGATACATTTAGGATGAACAAAGAAAAATCATATTCTTAGTCAAAAATAATCTTTCATATTAGTATGTTGAAGCTTTTGAATCCATCCTGGGGATTACTACTATGAGGTAGGCAATATGAGTCAAACATTTTCAATAAGTATCCATTGTGTCAGGGCATTCCAATACTAAGTATTGGAGAGTTGTATCATTTTCCTTTACCCCGTCCTTGCTGATCAGTTTCTCTGTTCCTCACAACCTCATTCTCTACCCACATTCACCTCTACTTTCCCAATTTGATTCCCTTGCCATCATAATTTGTGTCTGACAAACTCTACTATGCTTCCATTTTCAGTCATATAAATGTTAGTATGAATTGGAGTGGCACAATATGTAGAAATCTGTCCCCAGGCTCATGAATGCCTGATTTCAGCTCCTAGAGGAAGAGTGGGGAGGTAAAAGGGAATATGTCAACTTTACTCTCACTGGACTAGAGGGAATAACATACATACTCATTTGGGTTTCTTACCCTACAGAAAAGTAGGGGAGAAGAGGATAATAGGGGGTGATGATAGAAGGGAGGGCAGATTGGGAAACAGGAAAGTCAGAAGCAAACACTTTTGAAAAGGGACAGAGTCAAAAGAGAAAAATAGAATAAATGGGGGATGGGGTAGGATAGAGGGAAATACAATTAGTCTTTCATAATGTGATTACTATGGAAGTGTTTTGCATAACTACCCATGTATGAACTATATTGAATTTCTTGTCTTCCCAGTGGGAGTGGGTGAGGAGGGAAGAAGGGAAAGAATCTGGAACTCAAAGTTTTAAAAACAAATGTTAAAAAATTATTGTTATATGCAACTGGGAAATAATACATACAGGCAATGGGATATAGAAATCCTTCTTGCCCTACAAGAAAGTAAGGGGGAAGGAAGGAGGGATATGGGGGGCATATAAGACAGGGCAGACTGGGAGAAGAGATATTCAGTATGCTTGACATCTTAGGGGGGCAGGGGCGAGATAGGGAGATAATTTGTAACTGACAATGTTGTGAAAATGAATATTGAAAACTAAAAATAAATAAATAAGTATTTTTTTTTTAAAAAAGATGCAAATGAAAAAGCAAAAAAAAAAAAAAAATGCCGTACCTGGTTTTAGCTCCTACCATTAAATCATAATCTATGTGTTCTTAGTGGTATCATTACAACATTCAATTCATTAGGCAATACATTTTTTTTTTGGAGGGGGGAAGGCAGGACAATTGGGGTTAAGTGACTTGCCCAAGGTCACATGGCTATTAAGTGTTAGGTATCTGAGGCTAGATTTGAACTCAGGTCTTCCTGACTCCAGAACTGATATTCTATTCACTGGGCCACCTAACTGCCCCCTAGGGGAATACTATTAAGACTATGCATTTCAATGTAGTTATCCATATGCATTGATATATGAAATCTTACTAGCAGTTCCCATTTCAAGGAAGTCAAAGATCTGGTAAAAACAAATAAACATAAACAAATCCTAAACAGAAGTGCTCCATTTTTTTTTTTTCAAATTTTGGAATTTAATCTTGAAATCTGTTTTTTTTGTTGTTGTTTGTTTTTCCCCTGCTGAGGGATATATTCCTCTCTCTATCCCTTTCTTCTATCCACTTCAAACTAGGATTCAATTTTTTTTTAGGCAACTAACTAATATATCCTCCTCATACCCATACATTCATATACCAAGCAGGCCCAAAGCCCTCTAATTCTTAGCATTTTTATTCTATTTTTGTGTTTGAATAGGCCTTCAGACTTCCAACGTTACTTCTCACCTAGCTTTTCACCCTCTGGAGTTAGGTCAGTGGTCTCAAGGTAAGGGGAGGAGTTAGCATATTCTTTAATCATACCACCTCCCAATTACTTGAAATTAAGTTTATTTGACCTTAATTAGTATTATCTGCAAAATCATTTTTCCTCTCACATATGACACATTTAGAAGATATTTAGGATTAACCTTAAGAGGATTATACTGGAAGAGTCTTGGCTTGAGATGTGTAGAAGAAAGATTCTTTTTAAAAGCTATCTAATTAATATAATTAACTTTTCCCTCTAATTGGCATTGTTCACACTTTGTGTAAGAAAATCTTCTTTCTGCCTTCTCTCAATCGCAGTGTTGATTATAACGCAAACAGATTTCCAGCAAGTTTATGAGTAAGTCATCCCTCTTCTGGCCTTGTAACTGTTATTCCCTTCCCTGCTCCATTCCATGAAAAGAATGATACAGAGGACAGAGCTCTGGATTTTAAATCAGAGGATCTGGGTTAAAATCCTTACTGTGTGATTTTGGCAGATCACTTCTCTCTTGATTTTGCTTTCTCCTATTTGAAATAAGGATGTTAAACTAGCATTACTATAAGGTCCTTTTCAGTTCTAAATTTTTTCACATACATATATATATATATATATGTATATATAGATATAGATATGAATATAGATAGATATAGATATGCTAAATCTCTCAATATTTTATTTTATTTTATTTTTGCAGGGGGGAAGGCAGGGCAACTGGGGTTAAGTGACTTGCCCAAGGTCACACAGCTAGTAACTGTCAAGTATCTGAGGCTGGATTTGAACTCAGATCCTCCTGACTCCAGGGCTAGTGCTCTATTCACTGCACCACCTAGCCACCCCCCAATACTTTATGTTTAATAGCAAATAATTGGGGGTATTTACTAAGGTAATGTTACCATTACTCAGATTGGCAGTTGCTGAACTGTTCTGGGTCTGTTTCTTTTCCACATAGCCTGTCTTTAATCATACAAACATGTGTGTGCAAATAGATAGATAGATATAGATATAGATATAGATATAGATATAGATATATGTTTGTGTATATGCATATGCATAATATATACACACATATAATATATACCTATATACCAACATGTGCAGGTCACACACACTCATCTGTTTAACCAGTAAAGTGTTCCCTGTGCCCTCATTCCTTCCTATAATAAGATCTAGAGGAAAATCATTCACATTTAATCATCAGAGATCGTTTTTGCGTGTTTAGCTAAATTTTGAGGACAGAAGTTTTAGCCACGAGGTAAAAGTAAACCATCTTTTTTTAATGGCTCTATTTACATGCTTCATCTTGGTGGGAACATCACCTTACTGAAGGCACTGCCCTTAGGAGGTCCAGTATGTATACTCTTTGAGGACCTAACAAGTTGGAAAGACTTTGAATAAAGGACCAACCTTATTCAATTTAAGGAGGCTAAAGATTTGGCAGAAGGCAGTGGTCACAGAATCTCACTAAACAATCTGCTAAAGGGAGACCACAATCTATGTCAGTGGGGAAGGTCCTCACATTGACAAAAATATTGATCTTATGAAGTATTGAAGAGAAAGGCATATGACTCAAAAAAAAAACAATATAGACATTTTTGTTTGGTTAGGTAAGCAGATATTCCAAGTATATGACTTTGAAATATTATCAACCTTTGTGGCCTCAGTATCTACTTATGTTGATCTGTTTATAGAAGAAAATTATGATTGGTGTATTTATACACATATATTTATTTCCACAAACTGTATACTGAAACAGAAAAAGATACAAAGAGAATCTTGAATGTTAGAGATTTGTACAAGTGACTGTGATAATTTAATTATTCATAAAAGCTCACAGAAAACATGAAGAGTAATTTAATGAAGTAGTTATTGTTGGTTAAACTATGCATACAAAAAGCCTTGGTATTCTGCAGCCAAGTTGCTCAGTTATAAATATATAATTTTTTCTTAGTCAAATCACATATTTGTTTCAACCTTTTACAAATCATTAAAATATTTTTCCTATTTAAATCAATTAAATACATTATGAGGTTATCTAAGCCCAGGACATAGTTAAGATTATGCCTATCTGTAAAACAACACTGGATATTGGAATAGACCACTTAGATATAGAAAGACCTATGTTCAAGTTATGCCTCTACTATGAATGATTTGTGTAAAATTGGGCAATTCATTTAACCTCTCAATACCTCAGACAAAATACCATAAATTCTAAAGGATGAGACAATATGCAAATGCACTGGTAGATATAAGATGCAAGTAGAGTGGATGGAAGGTAACCTTGAAGGTTTGCAAACAATATTTGATATAAATCCTGAAGAAAAAGAGAGATTCTAAGAAGGTGAGGAGTAAGAGCATTCCAGGCATATGGTATAATCAATGTAAACACTGGAGATAGGAAATGGAGCAATCTAGGTGTCATCATCAACTTCTCACTCTTACTTATTTCACATATCCAAATCTATTGCCAGCAAGTGTTTTCTTACACCATCCCTTCTATACTTTCCCTTTTCTTCATTTAAAAGCTGCCATTCTCAAAAATCTCATTTGTACCATGACAATAGCTTTCTAAGGCAGCTAGGTGGTAGAGTGGATAGAACACATGACTTGGAATCAAGAAGACTCATTTGCATGATTTCAAATCTGTCCTCAGACACTTACTATGTGATCCTGGTCAAGTCACTTAACCCTCTTTGCCTCAGTTACTGCTCAAAAATGTGCTGGATAAGGAAATGTCAAACCACTCTAGCATCTTTGTCAAGAAAACTGCAAATTGAGTCATGAAAAATCAGACATAGCTGCAGTAACCGAGAACAATAAAATAACTTCCTAAGTACTCTCCCTATTTCAAGTTTTTCTTTTATTCAATCTTCCCCCCAATCAGTCGCCAAAAGACTTTTTTTAAATCATTGGTCTGACTATGGCACTCCTCCTGCACAATAAACTCTACTCGTTACTTCTTGGCACAAGGCTCAAATATAAAATTCTCCATTTGGCATTTAGAAACCTTGACAATTTGACCCCTTTCCTGCCTTCCTATTCTTCTTAAATTTTATTCCACTTCTCTTTTATACTTCACTCCTGAACTCTACAACTAGCTACACAGTGCTTGTAGTTCTTTAGAGAGGCTACTGCAATTCCATCTTGGTGCCTTTGAATTGGCCATACCCCTTGTGAAGAACTCTCTCCCTCCTCACTTCTCCCTCTTTTTTTCCCTTTCACATCAGGTTTTTCCTGTTCTCTCTGTTTCTTTGTCTTTCCCTCTCTCTGTTTTATTTCTCTGCCTCTGTTTGTCTCTGCCTCTAGCTGCAGTTTTTAGTACCTTTTTCTTTTTTTTAGAATTTCCTTTCATCTCCTCTGTATGTATTTTGCATGTATCTCATTTTTTTACATGTTTTCTCCCTCATTAGAATGTTAGTTCCTTAAGGGCAGTGAGTATGTTTGTCTTTCTTTGTATCAGCAACACTTAGCACAATGACTAACATATTATGTATAGTAAGAGCTTACTCATAGGGAAGAAGAATGAATGGTCCAATGGAAAGAGGCCTAATTATGAAATGAGAGAATATAGATTCAAATACAGCATCAGATTTTTTTTTTCACCTTGGCCATAATCACCTAATTTTCTTGAGCTCAAGCTTCTTCCTGTTTAAAATGAGGATTTTGGTCCAGAGGGCCTCTGTTCCTAGCTTTATATTATGATCCTTTAGTTTTCTGAATCCCAGTTCTCAGTACCACTTTTCAATGGTTATTCCTCAGAACACTAGAGCATACAGAATCATTTCTTAAGTGGAATGATAATAGCCTGAAAGTTAATCTATTTTGTAAAACTAACTACATCCAGGGAGAAGTTTAGGCCTGGGTAGACTCAATAAACAATCACTGATAATTACAGACAGCCCAATATCAACAACAGTGACTTCTTTTCCATGTCCATTAAAGTCTCTAAGCCCATAGAGTAGTGAGGGAAAGTGAGAGCTCTTTTGATTTCAATGTTTGGCAGATATAATGACTATGTAAGCATTTCTGTTAAAACTGTAGCATTTAAATCAAGCAAGTGATGTCTGACTCAAATGCTACATTATCATATGTGGCAGCCTGTTTTTTTGTTTTGTTTTGTTTTTCTTTTTGTCAAGAATAAGCAGAAGTATAAATCAATGCATGAAGTGCAGGCCATCCTAAAATTACCTTTCATTATGTTGATGAGAGTAACCGGCCACAAGTTTGAAAGGGAGAGACATACAGAATAATTTATGTGTAGATGTTTGAACTAATATTGAATGGCAGTTAGAGTTATATTTAAATACTTTGGGATTCATGATTTGGTCAGTGTAGGTGATTCAGTTACTAGCAGATGTCAATTTCCTCTCTCCTGTATCTCCACCATCATGACTTAGTGGATAATAATAGCTAACTTTGTATACAACTTTAACATTTACATAGTGTTTTAAGAATATCTCATTTTATTCACATAGCAACCCTGGAAAGTCATTCTGCTATTATTAAAATTTGACAAATGAGGAAACCGAGACATAGTGATGACATGACTTCTCCTAGGCTACAATGTTAGTAAGCATCAAAGGTCAAATTTGACCTGAGGTCTTCATACAGGTCCATAAATCTAATCACTGTGTGGCCTTGATGCTTAATCATTATGAATTATTATGTCTGAAAAAATGCATAACTTTGGGTGGCTAGGTGGTACAGTACAGTGGATAGAGCACTGGCCCTGGAGTCAGGAGGACCTGAGTTTAAATCTGGCCTCAGATACTTAAAACTTACTAGCTGTGTGACGTTGGGCTAGTCACTTAATCCCAATTGCCCTGCCTACCCCCTCCAAAAAGCAAAAAATAAAAATAAAAATAAAAATAAAAAGAAAGAAAAGTAAAACTTGTTGACCCAAAACTCTTATGATGAACTTCTCTGAATATAAGCTGGGGCTCTGAAATCAATATATTTCCCCTCACTGAAACCCATAGTCAAAGGCTCTTTAAATTGATACAAAGGATCTGAGGTAGAGAAGACCTTGGACACCATTGAGGTCCAAAACTTAATTTTTGCAGATAACAATATCAGATAAGTTATTTATAATTAGTTAGTATCTGAAGTGAGATTTGAACCCATCTTCATTACTTCAAGCTTAGTACCATACATACATTTATCTCTTTCTTTACCTTTACCAACTCATTTCATATCTCCTAGTATGTGTTCCAATTGTTTTTTCTCTTCTTGTCACTCACCAAAGGCTAATCTGGCCCTAACCCCATATTTCTTTAATCTCCAGTTTTAATGGGAAGATTGAATTCATCTCTTATGAACTCCTAAATCCCTCATCATTGATTATTCAAAACTTGACAGCAGTATCACCAGTTCATATGCTTCCCATCTGGTCTTAGAAGTTGCCTACTTTTCAGTAGGACTTGTTCTTTTGCCTATACGCTTGATACTTTTCTTTTGAATCTCCCAGAACTTTTAAGTAAAAGTTGTGTCCATAAATGAGTATATTCAATATCTCACTTTGCACTGGCTTTTTCTCCTCTCCTTAAGGAAAAAAAAGGCCATACCTTTCCCCCCAAGTTCAGAACCTGTCTTTGACATTTTACTTTATCTTACTTTTTCCACTTTCTTTTCTCTATCAGGTTCCATAGAGTTGTTTATAATAGGTATCTCCTTTTTCCCCCCCCCACAAATCACCATTTCATTTGTGTCCTGGTAACTGAGCTTTTATCTGTTCTGTTCTACTGAAACTAATTTTAAAAACTACTTTAATTGTAAAATTAAATAGCATTTTAATGTCTACACTTTTTTTTTTAAATGACTTTTTATACCACCAATCACACTCCTTCCTAGTATGGTCCTTTGCTTAAGAGACACTGAATTCTCTTTTCCTTACTGCCTTTCTAACCAATCTTCTCACTCCTGCCTTGTCTCTTGATTCCTTACCTGATCCTTTAATATGGATGATCCTCAAGGATTTATTCTCATCTCTCTTGCATTTTCTCTCTGCAATCCCTCCCTTAATTTCATTAAGAAATAATTTCTCTCAATTTCATTCTCTATCATAACTTCCCCTAGCACCTTTTGCAGATGACTCTCTAATTTGTCTTCAGATTAATCCATTTTTCTGTGCTCCAAACCCTCATCTCTCATAGTTTACAGGAAAATTCTAATTAGATAGAACATGTATACACTCAATCCTAACATATTCCAAACTGAATTTATTTTCCCATTATATCTTCTCAATGATTTTCCTTTTTCTGAATGGTATCACCATTTTTATCTAATTTCTCATATTTGAAACTTGGAAATTATTGTTGATTCTTATTGCTTCTTCAACTCATATGTCTAATCAATTACTGCCTTGTCATTTTCCATTTCTACAATCTTTCTCTTTCATCACCTCCTCTCTGCTTCTACTACCACCACCTTAGTACAAATCATCTTTCTCACTGTCCTATATTATTGTAATGACTTTCATATTGGTCTTGCTACATCCACATCCTCCACTTAACCAAAGCAAACTCCTTATTCTGGACTGGGTTTAACTGACCAACCATGTGATTCGAATTCCAGATTAGAATGCAATGAGGCATTTATGGAGCATAAAAAGGAATAAAAATAATTTTGCTTAAATAAGATTAAAAAGATTCTACTTAGGATACATTTCCAATGCAACCGAACACAGGGCAGTGAGAATTCTACTAAAATGTTTGACACCAACATTGCATAGGTTGGGCCTTTTATTTCTCAGGTGACAAAGAAACAGAGTGAATGATGATTTCAAGAATGTCCTCATTGTTCTTAAAAGGAAATTGCCTCATTCTACATAAATGATGTACGTATACCACATGCGTGCACAATGTGAGATTTTTGTTGTTTCCTTTTTTGGAATTTATTTTACCAGACTCAGGCTAAATTGTAAATATCTGAAGAATTAATCTCCTTTGAACCCTGATCATTCATAATTGTGCTAAGCCACATAAGTTTTCTGCCTTCTGGCCCTGAGCCAATCAATGTCTATGTCTTTTTTATGTATTCTGGGAGGTTGGCATTTTGCTTTGATAGTTTGCTTATGAGAAGGACTTTTTGATTCCCTGGACAGGACTCTTAGTAGCCATTTGTTGAGGCCCCAACTACCTAGAGGTTTGTGCTCCCCCAATCTGGTGGTGTATATAGGTGGTTGTATTACTTTGTTGAGACAGTAGGAGCCCTGTGCTTATTTCTCTGTTTGTATTTCCTCCACATTCAGGGTGCTGACCCTTCCCCTGAACTAGTGAATGTAGTGAAAGTAAGGTTGAGCCCTTTAAAATTGTCTTTCCTTTAGCAAAGCAGATCAAATAACTTGTGCTAGCAGGCCATCCTGGGTGTGCTAGGGTGCTTGCTAATAGATCACACTGACTGACTTGGATTCTAACTAATACTGTCTTTTAAAATATTTTATTTAATCAATCACTTTATTTCTCTATTCTGTCTTTGGTATCTACCTAATTCCCTCAGCATGATAACTGTTCACATCCACCCTATCCTTAAAAATTCTTCCTTGGATTCCCTCACCAGGTTTTTATCCTAACATCATTCCCTTGTCCCTTTGGTAACAATCTTGGTTGCTTGTAATTCTATGCCTCTTTTAGAAGTGGTTTTTCTTTTCCCCACTTTTTAAATCTAAACATTTTCCATAATTCCCATTGCTCTTCAAGATTCAACTATTAGATCTGTGTGTTTGATTCCCAAATCCCCATTCCCAGGCTAAGCTTTTCACTTAAATCCTGAACTCACATTTCCAACTGTTAAATGGATGTCTTAATCTGTTTGCTTTCTCAACATCTCAAGCTTAGTCCATGGTGAGTCATTTATAATGAATAAAGGAAAAAGCATTTATTAAACACTTACTAAGTACAAACAACTGTGCTAACTTCAAGGAATTCAAGTAGAAAACCAAGACAGTCCTTGCTGTCAAGGATATTACATTCTGAAAAGGAAAGACTACACAAATAGAAAAGTTCAGATGTAAGGTGGACAGAAAAGCCCAGTGATACTTAATGTCAAAGGCAGAGCAGATGGTAAGGTCTAGTAGGCCAGATAGCAAGTAATTCAATTCAGCTAGAATTTTAGGAGTAGGGTGATCATGTACAAACAACTTTGAAGGTTCATTTCAATTGATAAAACCATCCCTTTCTAATACTGAAATATCGAACACTGCCAAAGACTTTGGTGGGCAGGAATGATATTGGAAAGACTGGTTGTAGTATCAGATTGCTGCATTCCAAGAAGGAGTTGACTAGTCAGTTAAGCAGCCCCTGATTTGAATAGAATACCTGTGCATCTAAAAGTGATGGCTTGACCTTTTTCTTACATGTCAGTTTTTACTTTTTGGACTCATTTGTTAGATCCAGATCCACACTGCGTCCACTGCTACAACTTAAAGCCAGAGTTTATTCTTTTTTCATTTTTGTATCACTCAGGATTACCAATTACTAGAATAACTACCAAAATAAAATTTTATGGATTACAAAAAAAGTGTGTAAATGAATTAAAGTTCATATATATATTCATAAACACATAGATATATACATATCTATCTATCTACATAGACATTCACACACACATACACACACATATATATATATACACACACACACACACACACACACACACAAATAAAGCATTTTTAACATGCCTTACTTCTTACAAAACAGCATCAATCCTGATGAATTTGGAAGTTTCTTTCAGTTAGCTATTGGTCAGAGCAGAAGATACTTGGTAATAGACCATGCTGTCTTTTTGTTCTATGCACTGCTGTGTAACAGTATGTCACCAAATATTTTCTACTATAAAACTGCATTTTGCACTTGGTCACAGCATGAACAAATGTGGCGTTTAGTGAATTAGACATTAAATTAGTACTTTACAATGTTCAGAGATTATAGAGATCACCCACATAGTGAGTGTCCTTTATTTAAGTCCTTTATTCTAGAATAATCTTTAAATATGGAAGATAATGAGAAAAAGCGGTTAGAGTAAATAAGAACTTAATAGGAAATTTATGTTGAGATTTAATCTCAGATTACAACAAAGCAGATATTGCAGTTTGAAAAACATGAACAGGGCATATATCATGAACTTTATCAGGTGTACAAAATTAATATTCCACCTACTACAGTAGGAAAAACAAATGAACTTGTATTCAGCAAAGTCTGGGTCTCTTACTGCATTGCAGTATATCAACAGTTGAAAGAAAGGAGGCTTTCTTTCAAACCAGAATACTAAGAAGAGTAATGAGTTTCTACCTAGGGGCAATGAGAAGGAATAGTCATCTCCCTGTGATTGACACTAATGGGAAATTATTCGTGTGTATTTAGGAGAGCAGAACCCCCTAATCAGTATTTGCTTCTCCTACATTACATTTCTCTCAGGGTTTAGTTGATGAACTATATTAGCAGTGCAGTTTTATATTTACTATAGAAAGGGCAAAATTTAAAAAAAAATCTCTTTACTTTTGTTTAGCAAGGAATCAAATACAATTGCATGAATAATTAGGACTCAAATGTTTCTGAAAGTCATAGTACATACAAAATAAAAGCATATCCACTTCTCATTTCAAACATATGAGCATAAGATACTTAACAGTATATCAGACTAAGCACTAGTCAGTCAGTAAACATTTATTAAGTACTTACTAAGTGCCAGGAACTGTGTTAAATGCTGGGAATAAAAATAAGTAAATGACAGCCCTGCCCTCAAGGGGCTCATTAGAAGGACTGACAGAAAGATCAGCAGAAGAATACTTAAGGACTAGTTCAGGGGTTCTTTGCCTTTTTTGTGTAATGGATCACTTAGGCTGTGGAAGGCTATTGGTTACCTCTTCTAAGACTAGTGTTTTTTAAATACATAAAATAAAATGTTTAGGATTGCAAAGTCAATCAATTACAATAGAATACAGTTTTCAACATAATTACTAAAACAAATTGATTTATAAACCTCAGGTTAAGAACCAGAAGATCTTTTCAAATCTCTGATTTCCATCATCCTGTGAAACAACGAATAATTTATCCTGCTTGGATGTGTTCGTAAAGAAATTGATCTCTTACATCTTTCATGTTTGCTACTTGAAAAGGAATTTCTAAATCAGCTATCCTTGTTCTGTCCAAGTTATCAAGTATTATTCGATTTTTAAAAAATAGTACTCAATGTGTTATTCATTTCATAGTTTATTCTATAATTTTTTAAATCTTGGATATATATATATTACTATTGTTTCACCCTCTGGCTAAAAATGGTGATTTTATGTTAAATAATTTGGCACTTCAAAATTTTAGTCATTCTGTAAATTTTAATTTAATTTCTGTGATATACTATGCTACTCATGGGATGAGAACAAAGATAACAATCCCAATGATTTATAAATAATTCTATTAAAATACTGCTTCTTCAATAAGCAGATAGCAAAGCTTTCACATTTATATTCAGATCTCACAGCCCCTAATAAAATGCATGAGGAAATAGAAATGACACTATAAATAACAAAGATGGAAAGAGCAGAGAGAATAGACAAACTCTATATTGAAGTTCATACTAGAGGGAATACAATTTGTTGGGTATAGGAAGGGGGAGGTACTAATTCTCCAAGATACTAGAAAAAAAAGGAGACCAAAAACTTAGAAAAAATCTTGGGCCGTATTATTACAAAAAAAAAAAAAAAAACATGAGCAAAAATAAAGCAACAATGTTTTATCTATATTCCTACTTTCCCATCTATACAAAATCTGTATGAGAACAAGCTATGCACACATCACGAGCATTTTTGATGCAGGCAAGAGAAGCAAATAAAAGAGTTTTGCAAAGACTTTACACAACATCACATCTTTATGGTCACATAATTGGTTGAAACATATGAAGGAAAGAAAAATCAATTGTTCTTATTGTTTGCTAACTATGAAAATGAATATGTTTATCATCTTAAAGTTTCTTATCAAAGATGTCTTTTATGGTAATATCAAAATCATTCAAGATGAGTTGAAAAAAATTAATAATAGAGATAATTTTGACTATGATTATCAATATCAACAGCTCATAAATC
>CM053591.1:95516457-95534399 GCA_028646515.1 Pseudochirops corinnae
CAATTCATTCATTCACTTTTTCAACAAATATTTTAGAAATGTTTGCCATAAACAATACATTCTTTGAAGTGTAAGATATTATAAGAAGATAAAGAATATCTAGACCCTGACCTTAAGGAGCTTACAAAGATACAAGCTGAATTTTTCTATTCCTTTTCTTTAGTATCATTGAAGCAGGTGACTATATCTGAAGTGTACATCAGAAAGTTAGATGACCACTTATGTATTAAAGAGATGATTGTTATATTAGTATGGATTTGACTATTGCATTTCTAACTCTAGTATACTATGGTTCTATGAAGTTATAGATCAGTGGTTCTCAATCTGTGGGTTATGTTTAATTTGTAACAATGAAAATACATCCTGCATATCAGATATTTACATTGCGATTCATAACAGTAGCAAAATTACAGTTATGAAGTAGCAACGAAAATAATTTTATGGTTGGGGATCACCACAACATGAGGAACTGTATTAAAGGGCCACGGCATTAGGAAGGTTGAGAACCACTGTTATAGATATTCAGATAATGGCTCCTTTCAAAAGGAAAAAAAAAACAAAGCAAAAAAAATAAAACTTTCTAACAATTAGAGTTTTTCATAACTGGATAGGGTATTTTGGAAGGTAGTAAATGGCCTGATACTCGTTCTTCAAACAGACTCAAAAACTAGTCTAGAGTTTTCTATTCTAGAAAACTAGAGCATGTTTTTATTTGATTGCAAAGCAAAGTGATCATTATAGTTTAATTCTTGGCTTCATGTGTATCATTGCAATCTATAAATATAGATTATACATTTATACGTATATGAAGCAATTAAATTTCTCTATTAAATCAGTACCTTTGCAGGGGTTCTTTCCTATTCTTGGAATTTACTCCCAACCTTTTCATCTCCATTTTATGGAACACATTATTCAAATTCAAGTGCCACTTCTATATGAAAGCTTTCCAAAATCTCTTTCCATTGTAAATATATAGGTATGTGAGCTCACACACACATTTGTGTGTAATTTATATATACTTAATCATAATATGCTATGTGAATGTTTATGTGCATATTCATATGGATATCTATGTCTCTTGATTGAGGAAGATAATGGCAAACTATTACAGTATCTTTGCCAAGAAAAATGGGGTTTTGGACATGACAGAAAATGATAGAACAGCAGCAAATCTATTGATAGTATAACTACATATCAAATAGCTTGATGATTCAGAAATATATTTATGGAAAATATCTTTGATTTCACTGATATAAGGAATTTCCATGTGAATGTGTACATAAATATTGTTATATTTAGATATCTGTATAGACATCTAGCTGAGTATAGCCTTATGTATATAGCTATAGATAGATAAGACAGATCTATTGTTGTTGTTGTTAATATGTGCAACTCTTCATGACCATGTGAACCATATTGTCCAGGGGTTTTTCTTGGAAAAGATACTGAAGTGGTTTGACATTTTCTTCTATAATGGATTAAGTCAAACAGGTTAAGTGACTTGACCAAGGTCACACAACTAGTAAGTGAGACAGATTTAAACTCATGTCTTCTGGACTCCAGGCCACTGATACATACACATGCACATACATGTACACATGCATATACATATACACACATAAAATACACATACATGTGCATATACATATACAAACATGTACACACATGGATGTATGCATATGTGTGTATTTGTATGTACACCATATGTACTCACCTGGGAGTTCCCTATAGCATTGAAATCATAGGTATTGCCATTGTCTGTATAATATTAAATAATGAAGATTTCTGATTTTTATAATTACTTTGTAATATTTCATATCTTTCTATATGTCTATGTGGATCTGATATCTGCATTGATAACATGTTATAAATATATACATGTAATTGTATCTATATAGGAGTTGACATTTGTATATACATATGTTTATACATATATATGTATATATACAAACATATATATGAACTTAGATGACAAATGTCTATAGACAAAGAGTCATAAATACTAAAAAAGTGGTGATATACATTAAATAGTTTAATATTTTAATATTGTGTTCACAGAGATAACATCTGTGATTTCAATGAAGGGAATATCCAAGGTGAATAAACTTCCTCCTTCAATGCCAATTAATATTTTCTCTGTAATTTATAGCTTTAGTGAATTTCCTACAATATTGAAAGATTTTTAAAAGTTGCCCAGAATCACAAGCCAGTATATGTTAGAGTCAGGACTTGAACTCTGTTCTTATTGCTTTTGAAATTGCCTCTCTATCCACTATCCTGGCCATGAATTGTGGTACATGCCAGTATAATGGCAAGCAAAGAAGTACTTAGTGCCTTGTTTCAACTATTTAATTATTTAGCACCTTGTTTCAGTTCAAGTTTCTTTTGAGCCTTGCCCATGATTATATCAAGAAACAGAAGAAACAGAATTTGTAAAACCCACATTGGGAGGGACTTGCCAAAGACAGGAACAGGAAGGACTTAATAAGTGGGTAGCACAGGGAGGAGCATGGTATGTTGTCTCATTATAGTCATTCTCTCTGATAAAGTTACTGATTATTTTTTATGATTTGTTATTTGACCTAATAATTCTTAGAGGTTAGATTATTTAGTTTCCGATTAATTTTTTGTCTATCTTTTCCTTGGCCCTTTATGATGTGTAATTTTTATTGCATCATTATCTGAAAAGGATATTTCTGCCTTTCTGCATTGGACTGTGAGGTTTTTTTGCTTGAGTACATGGCCAATTTTTGTGCATGTGCCATGTGCCATTGAGAAAAATGTATATTCTTTTCTATCTTCATTTAGTTTTCTCCAGAGATCCACGATATCTAACTTTTCTAAAATTCCAATCACATCCTTAACTTTTTTCTTGTTTATTATGAGGTTAGATTTATCCAGTTCTGAGAGGGGGAGGTTGAGGTGCTTCACTAGTATAGTTTTGCCATCTATTTCTTCCTATAACTCTCTTAACTTCTCTAACAATTTGGATAATATACCACTTGTTCATCTATGCTTAGTAATGATATTCCTTCATTGTCTATGGTACCTTTTAGCAGGATGTTGTTTCCTTCCTTATCTCTTTTAATTAGATTTATTTTTGCTTTTTCTGTGTCTGAGATCAAGATTGCTACCCGTGCTTTTTTTTCTTACTTCAGCTGAAGAATAATATATTTTATTCCAGTCTTTTACCTTTACTCTGTGTGTATCCCTCTGCTTCAAATGTATTTCTTGTAAACAATATATTGTAGGATTATGGTTTTGATTTATGCTGTCCACTTTCATTTTATCTCTTTTTCATTCATTGTTATGATTACTAACTGTATCTTTCTCTATCCTTTCTCCCTTTCCTTCTTCACAAGTATTTTGCTTTTGACCACTGCCTCCTTCAATCTGCCTTCCCTTCTATCCACCACTTTCCTTTTCTTTCTCCTTTCCCCTACTACTTCCTATATGGTAAGTTAGATTTATAAACCTATCTGAGTGCACTACTCCCTCTTTGAGTCAAATCTGATGAGAGTAAGGTTCAAACAATGTTCATCTCCTTCCCTTCTTTCGTTCTACTGTAATAGTTCTTTGTGCCTCTTCATGTAATGGAAATTATCCTCTTCTGACTCCTTTCCTCTTCTCCCATTGCAATCCCTTTTCACCTATTAATTGAATTTTTTTTATCATCACATCAAATTTGACTTATACATATCTCCTCCATTTATGTATACCCCTTCTAAATATCATAATAAAGACACAGTTCTTAAGAAATACAGGTATCATCTTCCCATGTAAGGATTTAAACTGTTTGCTAGTATTGAATAACTTTTTTTCCCCTTTTCTGTTTACCTTTTTATGCCCCTCTTGAATCTTTTATTTGAAGATCAGATTTTCTATTGAGCTCTAATCTTTTCATCAAGAAGGTTTACCCATATTTCATTGAATGTCCATTTCCTCCCCCTGAAAGATTATACTCAGTTTTGCTGTGTAGTTTATCCTTGAGTGTAATCCAAGCTCCTTTCCCATATGGAATATCATATTCCAAGTCTTCTGATCTCCTAATGTGGAAGTCACAACATCCTGCATAATCCTGACTATAGTTCTACAATATTTAAATTGTTTCTTTCTAGTTGCTTGCAGTATTTTATCTTTGACCTGATAATTCTGGAATTTGTGTGAAATATTCTTTAATGTTTTCATTTTGAGATCTCTTTTAGGAGGTGATCTGTGGGTTCTTTTTTATTATTATAATTTTAAAATTTATTTTTAGTTTTCAACATTCATTTTCACAAGATTTTGACTTCACATTTTCTTCCTGTCTTCCCCCTAGCTCCACCCCAAGATAGCAAGCATACTGAATACCCCTTCTCCCAATCTGCTTTCACTTACATGCTCCCCAATAGCCACTCTAGGCAAGATGGATTTCTATACCCCAGTGCCTGCATATCTCACTTGCCAGTTGCATGTAAAAAAAACCCAATTTTTTAAACATTTATCTTTTAAACTTTGATTTCTATATTATTTCCCAATTCCCTGCTCACCAACTCCCACTGGGTAGATAAGCCATTCAATATATGTCATACATGTGTAGTTATGCAAAACATTTTCATAGTAGTTATATTGTGAAAGACTAACTATATTTCCCTCCATCCTATTCCACCCCCACTCATTCTATTTTCTACCTTGACCCCATCCCACTTCAAAAGTGCTTGCCTGTAACTACCCTCTCCCCAATCTGTCCTCCCTGCTATCATCTCCTTTCTTATTCTCTTCCCCCCTACTTCTCTGTAGGGTGAGATACCCAAATGAGTGTGTATGTTATTCCCTCCTTAAGCCAAATTGTTGACACATTCCCTTTCACCTTCCTGGTCTTCTCCTCCACTGTAACAATTTTCTCTTCCCTCTTTTATATGACATATAATCTATTTTATCTCTCCTTTTCTCCTTCTCTCATTATATTCCTCTCTCACCTCTTAATTTTATTTTTTAGATATCATCCCTTCCTATTCAACTGATCCTGTGCCCTCTATGTATACATGTATACCCATATACACACACTCACATATGTATTTATACACACACCCTCCTATACATATACATATACATATACATATACACACACACACATATATATTCCCTTCAACTATCCTTATACTGAGAAAAGTTTCATGAGTTATAATTATAGTTTTTCCATGTAGGAATGTAAATAGTTCAACTTTAATAAGTTCCTTATCATTTATTTTTCCTGTTTACCTTCTCATGCTTCTCTTGCTTCTTGTATCTGAAAGTCCAATTTTCTGTTCAGCTCTGCTTTTTTTTTTTCATCAAAAATACTTGAAAGTCCTCAATTTCATTGAATGACCATATTTTTCCCTGAAGCATTCTACTCAGTTTTGCTGGGTAGGTGATTCTTGGTTTTAATCTTAGCTCCTTTGACCTCAAGAATATCATATTCCAAGCCCTTCAATGCCTTAATGTTGAAGCTGCTAGAGCTTGTGTTATCCTTATTGTGTTTCCATAATACTCAAATTGTTTCTTCCAGGCAACTTGTAATATTTTCTCCTTGATCTGGGATCTCTGGAATTTGGCTATGATAATTTGAGGAATTTTCTTTTGGGGATCTTTTTTCAAGAGGTGATCAGAGAATTCTTTCAATTTCTATTTTGCCCTCTGTTTCTTGAATATCAGGGCAATTTTCCTTGAGAATTTCTTGAAGGATGAATTGAAGGCTCTTTTTTTGATCATGGCTTTCAGGTAGTCCAATATTTTTAAATGAACTCTCCTGGATCTATTTTCCAAGTCAGTGTTTTTTCCAGTGAGATATCTCACATTGCCTTCTATTTTTTCATTCGTTTGGATATGTTTTATAGTATCTTGATTTCTCATAAAGTCATTACCTTCTATTTGCTCAAATATAATTTTGAAGGAATTATTCCCTTCAGTGAGTTTTGGAAATTCCTTATCCATCTGGGTAATTTGACTTTTTAAGGCATTGTTCTTCTCATTGGCTTTTTGGGCACTTTTTGCCATTTGAGTTAATCTATTTTTTCAGGTGCTGTTTTCTTTTTTTGGGTCTATTTAGCAGGCTGTTATCCCATTTTTCATGATTTTCTTGCAATGTTCTCATTTCTGTTTCGAAACTTTACTCCACTTTTCTTATTTGATTTTCAAAATCCTTCTTGAGCTTCTCCATGGCCTGTAACCAGCTCATATTTTCTTGGAAGCTTTTGATGCAGGACTTTTTACTTTATTGACTTCTTCTGGTTCCATGTTTTCATCCTTTTTGTCCCCAAAAAAGGATTCTATTTTCTGCTTTTGCTTATTCTACTTACTCATCTTGGCAGCCAATTACTTGACTTTTGAGCTCATAACCACAGTATAACTCTGCTTCCAGATTGCAGAGATCTATGTCCAAAATTACTGGGGTTTTCACAGATGTCAGAGTTATGAAGAATGTGCCTTACTACAGATACCCCAAGCTCTGGCACACTGGCCTCACACCTCAGGACTACCACCCAAGAATGTGCTCCAGATCCAAGCAGGTCAAAGCAGGAACTATTACCCTCTGAATGGTCACTTGGTCCCCATACAATCTGCAGGACAGAAACTCTGGAGGTAGCCATGGGGTGGCAGCTGATTGCATAATTATTTTGAAAGATAAAATATCTAGGATCATAATGAGCAACAATGAAGAAAAGTATATATGAATTCAGCGTTACCTCAGAATTATCTCACATCAAGCTACATTATTATGAAGCAGTTATTTGTTAGAACTATTTTGTAGTACTTGAATCTTGGAAAATAGGTTGGTATATCTGATTAGGTAAGCAATGGAGAACAATAGCACAGTCCTTGATAAGCCTAACATCATAAATTAATCTTGGAAAATTGTAATGATAATGGGATTTGAAGATCTTCCATGCTCCTTATATTGGCAAGCTAACAGGTACTTAGCATTTTGTTTCAAGTTCATTATTGTTTCATATTTTAACACCCAGAATTTGTGACTCGCACAGTGGGATGAACTTGCTGAACTAACAGGAAGGCATGGGGCAGGGAGGAATTAATACTATATATAAGGAGGGGACCCAGCTGGAGAGGGGAGAGATTTTTGGAGAATAGAACTTGTGGTGGTTGAACTTCTTCTGAGAACCAGCCAGAAATTCTTCTGAGAACTTCTGCCGAGAACTGCTGGGAATGAAAACTGCTGGGAGCTGGAACTTCTGGGAGTGAGCACCATGGAGGCTGGGCAGCTACCATGAGGGAGGAGAGGAGGATCCTTGCTTCAGGGAGTGAGTGAGGAAAGGAGGATCTTTACCTGAGAAAGCTGGTTTTGTTTTGAAGACTTGGAAATGTGGGTGTTCACTGCATTGATCATGTGAACCAACTTCATGGTTACTAAAATGATTTGACCTCCTAGTTTTGGGACTCTTTTTTCTGGTATTTGAATAAATGCTTTGGTTCTGTCCTCCATGTGGAGAGCCTCTTAGATTTTGTGATTCACAACTACACTAGTATATTTATAGTCACCATAGGTGCTGTAAATATTACATTGATGTTACAAAAATGCCTTTATTTTGGATAAGAATTTGGAAAAACTGGAAAGCAGTTTGTAAGAAATTAGATTGAAGGAAACACCTTATATAATATGTCCCAATAAGCTCATATGTTAACAGAATATAAAAAGCCACTTAAATGAATGATATTAGAAGAGAATGATATCAGATATCTTTTATAACTTTTGTTAAGGAATCACCTCTTAATTAAACTAGGGATAGAGAAGATAATAAAATAAAAGTATGACTCAAAAATTCTATAAATCAATGTGATGGGGATAGAAAAGAAATGCAGATACTCAGATATATTTGGATCAAACATTGATAAAATGTTTGACATACCATTGATAGAAATAAAACTAATAAAGAACTATTCTACGATAGGTAAGTGGTCAAAAGATATGAACATAGGGTCTTCAGAAGAAAAAAATGAAGTATTTTGACTACAAAAAAACCATGTTCTATGTAACTAATAGTAAGAGAAATACTAAGTAAAACAACTCTGAAATTTCTCCTTGCATCATGTAAATTTTCAAAGGAAAAAAATGTGTAGGCAATTTATACTGCAGGCAATTTATATCTCTTTTGGAAGAGAGATACACTTACTACATGGCTGATAGTACTGTAAAGTATTTTTGGATTTTGATTAGTCACATAAGAGGAAAAGTGACTAGTGCATTAATATCCAAAAGAAATCAAAAGCAGAAGCAAAGATCTAATATATAGAAAAACATTGATTTTAACATTTTTTAGTAATTTTTGCAAAGGTTACCCTGTCTTTTACAGGAGATTGACCCCTTTATCATCATCCCTACTCTCTTATTCATCTTCATCCTTTCTCTGTCTTCTGGCTGCTTACCTATTGTCTACAAACATGCCCATGATTACTCCATCCTCAAAAAACAAACAAACCACAAAATACCTCTCTTGATCCATCCATCCCAACTATCATTTCTTCTTTTCTTTGTGCCTAAACTTGAGAAGACAGTTTGTAATAGGTTACACTACTTCCTTTCCCCTCACTCTCTTCTTTTGTTAAAAGTTTTTTGTCTTTATTAATTTGTTTGTTTACTTTTAGTTTACGAGATTAAGTTCCACAATTCCTTGAGTTTGAAATATTCTCCCCCATCCTCTCCTCCCCACCATGGCAACATGCAATCAAGTATAGGATCTGATCTGCAAATATTTTCAAATTAGTCATTAGTCAGGTTATTAAAAAGGTTTATAACTGATAGAATGAACAATGGGAAAGAGGAAACAAAACCAAACAAGTGGGAAAAAAGAAAACAAGAGCAGGTAGTTTGCTTCAATCTGCATTCAAATTCTGCTCTTTCTAGTTATTTCTAGTTATTTCTCTGAATGTAGACATCTCTTTCCATTATGAGTCTTTTGGAGATGTCTTATAACCTTACATTGCTGAGAAGAGTGCAGTCTATCAAAGTTGATTATCACACATACATTGTGTCTGTAATTGTGTAAAAATTTCTCCTGGTTCTGCTCTTCTCACTCAGCATCAATTTGCATAAGCCTCTCCAGGTAAATATGAAGTCCATCTGCTCCTCATTTCTTATGACACAGTAGTATTCCATTACATTCATATACCACAACTTGTTTAGCCATTCCCCAATTGATGGGCATCCCCTTAATTTTCAGTTCTTTGCCACCACAAAAAGAGCTGCTATAAATATTTTTGTACATATGGGTCTTCCTCCCAGTTCTATGATCTCTTTGGAATACAACCCTAGAAGTGGTAGTGCTGGATCAACTGGTATGAAATTATTTATAGCCCTTTCGGCATAGTTGCTGATTGCTCTCCAGAATGGCCGAATCAGTTCACAACTCGACCAATAATGCATTAGTTTTCCAATTTTTCCACATCCTCTCCAGCATTTGTCATTTTCCTGTTTTGTCATCTTAGCCAATCTGACCAGTGAGATGTGGTACCTCAGAGTTGTTTTGATTTGCATTTCTCTTATCAATAGTGATTTAGAGCATTTTTTCATATACTTATAGATATCTTTTCATTCTCTTCCTAATTCTCTACAATCTAACTTCGTACCTCATCTTTCAACTGAAATTACTCTCATCTGCCAAATCTACTGGACTTTTCTCAGTAATTATTCTTCTTGAACTTTCTGCAGTCTTCGACATAGTTGATCAACTTTCTCTCCTCTTTAGTTCTAGTGGCATTGCTGTCCCTTATTTCTTCTTCTGCCTGTATGACTACTTCTTTCTTTGTCAGATCTTCATCCAGATTGATCCCACTAACCATCAGTGCCCCTTTTCTAAGGCTCTATTTTGGGCCCTCTTCTCTTCACTATATATACCAGTTTGCTTAGTGATCTTATTGATTCCCATGGATTTAGTCATCCCTATGGAAGTGATTCAGATTGAGTTGTCTGGCCATAACTTTGTCTCACATCTCCAATTGCGTATTAGATATGTCAGACTAGATTCTCATAGAAATCTTAAACTCAACATGTCCAAAATCAAATTCATTGCATTTCTCCCTAAATACTACCCTCTTCTTACATTTCTGTTATTTTTGATGATACCACCATGTTTCCAGGCAGCCATGATAGCAACAAAGTTATCATGCTATATTCCTTATTCTCTCTCCTCACTCCATATTCAATCAGTTGCCATGTTATATAATTTCTCCCTTTTAAATCCTTCTCATATACTCATACATTTCTTCTCTGGAATAGATACCCCTCAACTGCAGGTCCTCATCAACTTATAACCATTGCAACAGCATACCCTTCGGTCTCCCTACTTCGAATCTTAGCCAGTCTTATCCATCCTCCACTCAGCTTTCAAACTGATCTTCCTTAAATGGAGTGCTGATTATGTCACCCTCAACCCAAATCAATCAACTCCAGTGGCTTTCTGTTACCTCTTGGAACAAATAAAAAGTCCTCTGTTGGACAGATTCCCTTTCCAATCTTCTTACACCTTACTCACCCCGCCCCCCCCCCCACATGCCCTGTAATCCAGTAACATTTTCTTGCTTTTCCTCACACAGGACACTCTATTATTTTATTCTGGACCTTTTCACTGGTTGTTCATTATGCTTAGAATTTTTTACCTCCTTTTATGTACACATATCCTGCAATCCAGTAACATCTCCTTGATTTTCCTCATACAAGAAACTTTATTATTTGATTCTGGGCCTTTTCATTGCTGTGCTTAGAAATTGTTTTTTTTTTTTTTGTATCTTGTCTTACCTGCCTCTTAGTTTTTCATATTTTTTTCAAGTCTCAGAAAAAATCCCAGCTTTTATAAGAAGCCTTTTGTGAGAAGACTTCCTGGCACTAATTGTGATACCTTTCTGCTGAGATTATCTCTAATTTACCCTATAGAGATGTGATAAGTAAAATGCAACAAAGACACACTGAGGTGGCTTTTCTTTAAGCAAGATAAAAGTTTATTTTCAATGATATGTATGCCTGTTAATAAAGTAGGTCAGTCCCCTCAGTCAAGTAAGATCTGTGATAAGAAGGGGAAAATAAAAAGCTCTTTATTGAAAATCAGGAAAAATTAAGTTCTGAATGGTTGGGGAATGTCACATTTGACTATAGCTGGGAAAGGTGGGCTGTCTTCAGGTATGGATGATCACACCCCTTTGACAAGTAAGGAATGCTAATGGCCTTATGTGATTTACCACTCTCTTGTAATCTAGACTAGGCTAGAACCACCTAAATCTGTACCACCTGATTAGTAGCATTCTTGGGGGACACCAAACCACACCTAATTTTTTTGATGAGGAGGGTGCTTCAGTTTATTCTGGATTATATTTACAAACAATAAAAAGAGATGCCAAATTAAACCGATTAGCAAATAGATGAGCTATCAACTAGATGTGTGTGTAATGATGTCATTTCCCTTCAACCATGCCTTAAGCTAATTTAGTCCCCTACTTTCTTTAACTTAAGTTAGAAATAGAGCTTGACAAAATGGGGAATAGGGTCAATAATAGAATAGGTTATTAAATGCTACAGCATGATTTTAATTTCCTGACAAATCTTTCTTGTTCCAAGTTTTTGGATGTTTTCTTTTCTATGAGACTGATGTCTTCTCAAGAACCAAGACTATTTGTTTTTTGCCTCTCTTTGCATGCCCAGTGTGACAGCTAGGTGCTGTAGTGAATAGAATGCCAGGTGTGGAGTAAGGAAAACTTATCATTCTGATTTCAAATCTAGTCTCAGTTATTTCCTAGTGTGACTCTAAGCAAATCACTTAACCCTATTTGCTTCAGTTGCTCATCTGTACAATGAGCTGGAGAAGGAAATGGCAAACCCCTCCATTATCTTTGCCAAAAAATTCCAAATGTAGTCATGAAGGGTCAGAAATAAATGAATTTACTAAATAACAAGAGCAACAGTATCCCTAGTGCTTAGCTCAGTAACTGGCACATCGTAAATAGTTAATACATTTTTATTCACTTGGGAACTTAGAAGTACATTTTTTACTTAGAGAACCTTTAATGATTTACTTAAAATATGATTTCTCCAGCATAAACATATGTTAAAATCATATAAGATACTCCACATCATATAAAATACTAAAATCATCCTAGATAATTACACATACATGTAAGATACTCAAATGTGGCCATGAAAATAAGTTGAAGTTGTTGTTTTTTCTACCATGATACACTGAATAGCAATATCAAATGAGGTGTAAAGCAAAGAAGTATATATTCATCTCAAGTATTTGCAAATATCATGGAAAATATGTTCATAGGATACATGCCTTACCAATAATAATGAAATTCTTCTAATACTCCAATTTATAATATTCGGCATTATATTGATTATCTTGAGCCCTTTGGCCATTCCATAGCTTAGCTAGTCAAACTATAAAAATATAGATAAAAATACAGTTTTCTTAAATTATGTCCTGTATATGGATAAGCTGCATATTGAGTCCATCCATCACTACATCTTCAACAGTCACTTGACAGGAATGAACAAGAACTATAATCGAATAAAATTAGATTAATTTGGATGGAATTTAGATCCTGAAATATTTACAGCCATAAAACACATCTTTTTTTTTTTTAACAACAATAGTTTCATCTTCAAGCTGTGTGGCTGCAAATCATGGAACATCATGATATCATCTACACTCTCTTGATTTAATATGCCCTACAAAGGGACAGATCACAATGGATCCACACCTTATCTGTACTTGCTGGGTTTTTTTTTTTTAACAGGTTGCTAAATCTCTTATTTTCTTTCTTTTTCATTGGCTATTCCTCATTCCTGAAATGGCATCTCTCCTAGCCTCTATCTCATAATCCTTGGCTTAATTCAAGACTCAGTTTGACAGGTATTATCCAAAGGAAACCTAATCTAGCCCCTGTGTGCTAATATTTTCTCTCCTACTAGTACATTTCATTTACTCTGTATGAATTTGCATGTACCTAAATGTTTACATACTGTTTTACTCACTAGAATGTATATTCCTTTGATTTTCTTTGTATCTTCAACAGTCAGCAAAGTGCCTAGCATATCGTGGCAGTTTAATAAATATTCATAGAATAATTGATTGATAAATTGACAACATGCTTCTTTGTAATCAGGTATAACTTTATTTCCCTCTATTGTATTTTGAATGACCTGCAACTATAACTCCTCAAAAGTCATGATATTTCATGACCATATGTAGCAGCAAGTACTCTAGCATACCCAGGGTGGCTGCTAGCACAGGTTCTTAGATATGCTTTTCTAAAGGAAAGCAACTCAAAATGGGTTAACAATCTTACTTTAATCAATCAAACATATATCATTTACTTAGTTCAGGGGGCAAAGTCAACACCCTGAACTTCAGAGAATACAAACAGAATACAAACAGAAGTTATAAGCAGAAGTTACAAGCAGACAAAGAAACAGATCAGCAGAGGGACTTCCGGCCATCTGACCATTCCATCCATATCTAATTAGTTACCAGAGAGGGAAGCACCAACATCTGGATTTTCAAAGCCGGGGGGAGAGGTGTTTGATGACTGCCAAGAATCTTATCTGGCCAAATCACACAACTCTTTCCAAAGTAAGCCCCAAAGCAAGAACTCACATCAAGGTATATATAATCTTCTCCTGGATCAGAGAATGTCACGAACTGCTTGACCAACTGCCCAAACACAAAGTAATAACGCGTGGGCACTCCTGAAAAGCAGGCTTCTGACCACAGGCTCCATGTGACCACATTCAGCCTATTAGGGGAGAGAGTATATTTTCAAATCAGGGAAGGTTCTCAAAATCACTTAAGCCTATCAAAGGGCCTAGGGGCGGGGAAGATCTTCAGATTCCCACAACATTCTGCCCCAACATCTTTCATGCTATTACACAGGCAATTTACATCTTAATTAGCATTAACATCTATTAAGTACAACATAATCCTCACAAAATAGCGATATCACATTTGCAAGATATATAACATAACAATTCATTACTAGCAATCCAAAACAAAAATGTCCAAATGAAATTCTCTTGGAAGGGGTGTCCTTCCCCCTCCCCCCCCCACTGCCCTTGCAGGCTTCTTCCTGGCACTTTCAGGTGCAGGCTCTAATGAGCCATGTCCCAGTCTTAACACTGCTCCAGCCCCTGCTTCCAAGTCCTGAGGGGTGACTGGGCAACAAAACCAACTGGGGTCCTTGGGGGTCCATAGACACAACTTCATCCTCCCCCTGGTTCTCAAAGTGTGGGATGCAGCAAGAAAACACATTTAGTGCTGGCTTGTGCTCAAGCCCCACCCTAAAATATTGTTTTCTGTGTTTATTGTGTGCTATCCTTGTTAACTGATGTAATGAAATGTATTGTTAATGCATTTTTGCAAATAAGAGACATGAAAGATCTTGGGGCAGAATGTAATGGTTATGGGATTTGAAGATCTACCATGCCCCTTGAACTTGCTGACATAGCAGGAAGGGGTGGGGCAAGAGGAAGCCAGAGCCAAGCCAGAATCAGTGAGGTGGTAACTGTAAGCAGCAGCAGTGGCAGTGGCTGTGGCTGAGGCATGAATTTCTTTTTTTTTTTTTTTTTTTTTAGCCAGCCAGAATCTCTGCTAAGGACTCCTGCTGAGGACTGCCAGGGATGGGAACTGTGGGGTACTGGAGCTGCTGGGAGCAAGCTGCATGGATGCTGAGCAGTTGCTGTGAATGAGGAGAGGAGGATCTTTGCCTGAGGTAGCCTGTCCTGTTTGAAGGCTTGAGAATGTGGGTGTTTACTACTTTAACTACATGTGCCAACTTCATAACTAGTGTGATGGCTTTGACTATCTGCTTTTGGAACTCAGTTTTCTGGCATTTGAATAAATGTTCTATCTATATTTCCCTTGTAGAGAGCTTGTTACATTTTGCAATTAATAACCATATCAGCATATTTATAGTTACTGTAGGCATTGTGAATACTGCATTGTTGATATAACATGTAAAACCAATTTCAAGATAATTGCATTATAATAATCAGAAGAGTTCTGTGGTCATCAAAAGTACTAAACAATTATTCATATGTAATCCAGTGTGTTCTATTCCTTCCTGAAATTCTACAGTTATTACACCAAATACCAACACTTGAGATATAATTTTATTTTTTGATTGGTTACCAAATCACATGATTAAAAAATAATCAGAAATATTATACTCTTTCATGTACTCTATATTTATTAGTCAATTATGGGATCATAAAGATGTGTTCTATTATAAATTATAATTTTTGGAAGGTTTCCCATTTTCTTAATCATGAATGATATGCCCAGTGAATATACTTATTTTCTTGCTAAAATATTTGTAGAATTTTGGAAGTCCATGTGAATTGAGGTCATTCATATTTTCTGTCTCACTTTTCGTAGTAACTTTGTGTGTTATTCTAAGTATTTGGTCTCTCTCTTCCACTCATCTTTCAGAAATCTTAGGAACTTATCTCTCAACAACCTCAAAGTTGTATTGAAGGAGAGGCATTCTTTGTATACTTGACTCAATTCCCTTGCTATTCATGTCTTAGCTATTTTTAGTAACATTTTTATTTTTTGTGCTGCATACTAAATTAAAATCAAATGTGGAGGAGACATGGCCATTTATTTGAGGAGTAATTATTTCAAGTAACCATGGCAGATTTTTCAACTTTGGAACTGTTCCTTGTCCAAACATTTTCAATACCCAACGCCCTAAGGATTATTTAGCTTAATTCATGCTCTTGATGAGACTTTTAAAAATATGTTTTTCCCTCTATACTTCTACCATTTTCCTATATTAAATTTTAGGGAAAGAGTTTATGTGACATATTTGTAATACCCTTAGCTGCAATCATTTACTTGACAAGATCAAGCATTTTCTGGCTAAAGCAATTCCATGGCTCCTTTGTAATAGAAGGTGATTAACAGTGGTTAACTGTCCTTTAGAAATGGGGATATTAATTCATTCAATAGACATTTTTAAAGTGTCTTCTATGCACAAGACACTGTGGAAAATGCTGTGTATAATTAGATAAAAAGTAAATAATCATTGTCCTCAAGTAGCTTATAGTCTATTGGGAGAAAGAGCATGTACACTAATAATATAGGTAGGTAAATATTAGCTAGCTAGCTAAGTAGCTAGATGGATATTTCATGATCACATTTTGTAAGCATCATGATAATTACTTGTAATGCCATGCACCAGCAGATTCCCAAAAGAAAGCTACTGTGAACAGCTTTTATGGTTCAGATTACACAATATAGTGAACACTCTGTTTATTCCATTACAAATCAAGGCAAACATTCACTATATCACAATATAATACTCACTACATTACATGTTATCACAGAAAATGGCCACACAGTTTTCACTGCAGTGGCCACAATATTTAGAACAAGGCATTCAATCAATTCACAATACAGTAATCAATACTTCCACTCATGGGGCAAATCAATACTTAATCATTCAATCAATTCACAATAGAATAATCAAACTTTCACTTATGGGGCAACCATTAACTTAATCAGTCACTATTCTAGATTCACAATTACTAAATATCATTAATCACAAATATACCCCTCTGTGTCCAGAAAACCTCAATTTCATCCAAGGGGACGCCTTTTACTCATCTTGACTCTGGGTGGTCTCTCTGATTCCCTGGAGCCCCTTCCATGGTCCCAGCTCCCTCCTGAATCCACCAAATAGTCACCTGGATTCAGAAGCAGACAACTCCAATGTCCTTGTCCAATCCTGAGAGGTAGACAGCTCCCAGGTCTTTGTCCAGTCCTCAGGGCAGTCCCTGGCACACATTGAAGTTCACAGGGTCTAGCACATCTCAAACTCTTCACCACTTCTCTTGCCTGGAACTCAGGGATCAGCCAGGCCATGAACAAACAAAATCTTATCCTGGTCATGTTTCTTCAGTCCTCCAGAACTTCAGCTGGCCCTAGGACCCAGAAGTAATATCAGCCTTCCAGGCTGCCTTCCAGGCAAGCCCTCTTAGCCTTGCAGGAGGTCTTCCAGAGGAAAACTCCATCTCAGGTCTTTGTCAGCTTCCAGATGCTGGGAGAGAAACTCTCTCTCCCTCAGCTGGCTTCAGTCTCCAAGATTCTTCCTTCACGCAGAGCAACATTCCAATTCTGTCTCTCTGTCTCTGGAATTCTTGCTTATATACACACACTGGCCTCCTGTATCAGCCAATCCCCTTCTTCTACATCAGCAGGGGAGTTTATGCCTGCTCAACAGTGGGACAGAGTTCGCACCTTCCGTACTTAGCCCCAAGGTACAAAGTGCTAAGTATCTGCTAAACTGATTGCTATTACACTATTAGATACACAAATACACATTATCAAGATAGTTCCTACCATCACAGTACTTCCATTCTAACTGACGAAAATTACATATAATGAGGAGATAAAAAAGGGAGGGGAACATTGTTTGGAGGTGGCTAGGAAGGTTGATGGAGGCCTGGATTCAGGCAATATAATGTAAAAACCTACCTTTAGGGGGCGGAGCCAAGATGGCGGCGTAGCAGCAGCAACATATCGCAGCTCTCACATAGCCAACCCAAAATACCCATAAAATAGGACACTAAAACAATCCTAGAACTCCAAAACGCACACAAGGATACTTCCCACTACAGTCAGCTTGGCTACGAGGAACCATATCAGCACTGGGAACCAAAACCAGCCTGCCCTGAAGCTGCGGCTGTGCCCTGGGGGCGGCTGGGCGGGAGGTGCAGAGAAAGCTCTCTGGTGAGTGGATTAGCGACAGCTGCGCATGGGGATTGAGAAAGGGGGAGAGAAGCAGTCCGGCTGAAAGGTCTCCAGAGCAGAAAAGCGAAAGGCAGAGGTTTTGCACCTGCCTCCACGTTGTAGCTTCCCGCCCGCGGCCTGCAGACAGCAGGGGGACTGAGGGATTGTTTTCAGGCCAGGGCTCTC
>CM053591.1:95534899-95555069 GCA_028646515.1 Pseudochirops corinnae
GGAGAGGTTCTGCGTAATTTCACATGTTCAGCCTGTATTTGATTGCTTGTCCTTCCAGTGGGGATGGGTGGTGAGGGAGGAGGAGAAAGAATCTGGAATCTGGAGTTCCATAATCAAATGTTATGAATGTGTATCTATCTATCTATCTATCTATCTATCTATCTATCTATCTATGTATCTATCTGTCTATCTATATATATATATGTATATATATATATATGCAATTATTATTATTATTATTATTGACTACATCCAACTGGAACTTGATATACACAGGCACTGAGATTGGGAGATCCATCCTGCCCTACCGAAAAGTGACATAGGAGAGAATAGACAGGGGTAGGGGGGACACACTGGGATGGCTGTTTTGGGGTAGTGGGTGTGGGAAAGAGGGGGAGAAAATATGTAACTCAAAATCTTGTGGAAATGAATGATGCAAACTTTAATAAAATTAAAAAAAAATAAACACTTCCAAGCTAGGGTCATTTTTAACAAGCAGCAAACTGCTTAAAAGACAATCAGCAAGCTTTGGCGTTACCTGGGTTGGGAGACTTCCTCTGCTACACCTCAGGTACTTTTATCTCAGGGACAGTGAGGGGATTTGGGCATCTGACCTGGGGAAGATCTAAAATACCTCTGCTGAGAAGGAACACCACACCTAGTTGTGCTGAACATACCTCGTAAGTAAAGAAGCAGTGGGATAGGGATGCCACCGACTGTGGGCACTTACAGGAGCCTGAAGGTCTTGGTTTGAGTTCAAGGTGAGAGAGGATAACTGAAGAGGATCAGAGGCCAGCAGCCCAATTCCTCATATCCCAGGGCTAGAGGTGATTATAAAACTAATTTATTACAGAAAAAAAAATGCACATGCAAAGGAAAAAGACTCCAATCATAGAGAGCTACTATGAGAATAGAAAAGACTGGGGTTCATCTTCAGATAAAAAGAAAGTTTCTTCTATGCCAAACAATAGTGTCAAATGATCACATTCCCAAAAAGAATTCATTGAAGAACTTTAAAAAAGACTTTTAAAATGAAATGAGAGAGACTGAGGAAATTGCTGTGAAGCATTAGAACCAGAGAGAAAAGTAAAAATAGAAAAAAAATTCACTGATCACCACCTGAAAGCGGTCCTACTAGGGAAACTCACAGGGGTATTATATTTAAATTCTCAAACACTAAAATCAAGGACAAAATATTATGAGCAACAAGAAAAAGACAATTTATATATGATGCTACCACAATTAGAATCACACAAGATCTAGCATTGGTGACATTAAAAGATCACAGGTCTTGGAACACTATATATTGAAGAGGGGAAGAACTGGGACTCTGGCCAAAAATATCATACCCAGCAAACCTAAGAAAAATTCTGAATTTTTAAAAACTGGACATTTGATCAATTGTCCAACTTTTAAGATTCTGTTAAAACAAAAGAAAACCTGAATTCAACAGAAGATTTGACATACAAGGGAAAAGAGAAATGTAAGGTACCTATCAATGAATAATTACAAATGATTCAATAAGGATAGAATGTTTACCTTTTGTGTATCGAAAATGTAAAACCTATGTCTAAGATTGTTACTGCTAATTAGGTAGCTTATAAGAAATATTGGGGTAGACGTGAGAATGGTATGACTTTAAAACATAGAACCTTTCAAGAATAACTAAAAGAGTTATTATCTATACAAATAAGATGCAAGAGGAAGAACCAATAAAGAGGAATGAGATGGGGGAGGCAGGCTCTTAGTTCTGCAACCGTACTTTCATTGTGAATGGGTTTAAGAAGGGAAAATACATATACATCTAGAAGAGTATAAGAGTTTTCTAAATTTAAAAAAAGAAATAAAATGTTAAGGGGATGGTGGGGAGGAGAATATAAATGAGGTGTCTTTTGAGGGGAGGGTGAGGGAATAGGTTAAAAGGGGGTATAGAGGGTTTTAGATTTAAGGGAATGGGAAGGTAAGGGAGGGATTGCTGGAGTGGGGGTAGGTTAAGAAATAGGAGGGCAAGGTAGCAGGTAGAAGTAAAGTAGAGGAGTTAGGAGAGATAGGTAAAAAGAGATATGCACAAACAAAAACAAGATTAGGAGTAGAATCTCGTAGGGAAAGTATATTTTTATATATGTATGTATGTATACACATATATGTATATGTGTGTATGTGTATATATGTATATATGTATGTATATATCTATACCTATATAAAAATTTAACCCCAATTGTCCTGCCTTCCCACCTCAAAAAAAAAATAAAGCAAATAAAAAAAAGGATAACTTTAAACTCAATGTGCAGTACTTAATATATAGGCTTTCTTTCAATGATAAGTTATTGCTATATATATTGAATCATCTGTTTTCTGCTGTGCACATGACATATTTTTCTTTTCTTATTTTATATTTACATTTAATATTTAAGTATATAATGTTTCTTTTTTCTTTTATTATTATTTATTAAGGTTTACTATTTTTCTAAAATAAAAAACTAGTAAAAGAAATATTCTTTAAAGTTAAAGTATTAATTTCAATTTCGTAGAAAAATATTTGTCTTTAAAGTAAAATATTTAGTTTTATGTGTGTTAAAGAGAAAGCATAGTGTAGTATATAGAACCAGAATTGGAGTCAGTAAGATGTGGGTTCAAATTCTGCCTTAGAAAATTACAAGCTGTTTGACTGTAAGTCACATAACCTCTTCATGCCTCAGGACATTCTCTAAGTTGAGTTGACAAATTGACAAATAGAACCAGTGAAAAGACTTTCCATACAGAGATGCCTGGAATTGATGAAATCAAAGTCTGGAGAATACTTTTTCCTCCGAAAAATAGAAATAAAAGTGCTGGCAAGGTAGGGGATTGACATTTTGTCAAAAAAAATTCCTGTTGATTTGCTGATATCTTACATTTTTAAATCCTAATTTTGATTTGCTGTCTTATATTTTGAAATCTTAAATTTAAAAATATAATTCCCCAAAAAGAAGGGTTGCTTTAATTTCTCTTTTTTCATAATTTCATCTAATAAGCTTTCAGAAATGATATTTGTTTTATTGCCATGTGACCAACTATTCGTTATGACAATGACCAAGATTTAATAACAGATTGAATATGTATGAATGCATAAATGGGTGATTTGAGCTAGTTTTCCAGTTTTTAATCTGAATAATGTAGATCATCCATCACATCTTACATGCATTTTTTGGAAGCTGAATGACATCCAATTGTTATTGTTTTGGAAGTTGGTTTTGTTTTTTTTTTTAAGCTGGGGGAAAAAAATATCTTTATTTTTCAAAGATTTCAAGTGGCATCTGACTTTTGAAACACAAAGTAAATGACATCAACTGTTTTACATTTTTTCATAATGATATGAAAGACCTTTTATAAAAGATCTCTCTTCTATTATGGGTTATGTGAGTTGTATCAAACTATATATATTTTTAAACTAAGGAAAATATGTTCCACAAAAGATGATTTTTATAAATAGCATAATAATCTGAAAGTTTGACAAATCTGGAGACACAGTTGTTTGATTTCAACATATGTTCATTTTTAATATAGGACTTCAAAAGGTTAGCATTATGTTTAGCTCAACTCAACTAAAACTCACACGTGGCTAACATGTGCAATACATCATGCTAATTATTGGGAAGTAACACTTTTAGATAGTCTCTGCCTAATGTAGTTTATAATAGCAGAAGAGATAGCATGTATCCAAATAAAATGTTGTTTGCTGTTGTTGAGTTATTCAGTCGTGTTCAACTCTTTGCGACTTGGTAGACCATTTTCTCCATGGACTTTTCTTGAAAAAGATCCTGGAGTGGTTTGCCATTTCCTTTTCCAGTAGATTAAGACAGAGATTAAGAAATTTGCCCAGGGTCACACTGCTAATAAGTGTCTGAAGCCAAATTTGGATGCAGGTGTTCCTAACTCCAGGCCTAGCACTCTATCCCCTGAGCAACCTAGCTGTCTCTAAATAGACATGTTACAAAATGATGTTTGTGAGTTAGTCAAGAAAGTGGAAATTACTTCTAAAAGAAAAATCATGGGATGCTTCAAAAAGGAGGTGATAGTAGAGGTTGGCCTTGGAGGGTGTATAGGATTGCAACAAGTATAAGTCTACTAGACTTTTTATTTTCACTCTCTCTCTCTCTCTCTCTCTCTCTCTCTCTCTCTCTCTCTCTCTCTCTCTGTCTCTCTCTGTCTCTGTCTCTCTCTGTCTCTCTGTCTCTCTCTCTCCTGATAAAATATGTTCCCGGGAAAGAGAAGTTAAACTTTGGTTAAATGTTTTCATTGAGTTATAAATAATATAATAAGAAAGCATTTAATGATTACAGTGAGGCCACTGAAGAAAATAACATCCAGTGTGTTTACATAACTACTGCTCATAGAAGAGAGTAAATCTGGTGATTTTCTGGAAATAAGATGAACATTATCCAATTCCGTTAAGCCAAACCCATATATTTTGATAGAAAATATGAAACAATTTTATATGTCCCTCCTTCCTACCCTCAAAAAAACACTTAGAAAGCTATTTATTACCCTCATCAAAGCAGCCTTAATATGAAAGAGTACAGTAGAATATGCCACGGTGTGAAAGTTGTAATTATATTAATGGTACTCTTTTTCTGCTTTTGCTTATCATGTGCATTGAAGCATGTTATGAGGAACTGTGATTTTATTGTTGCCTTACACAAAGTACTAGAACCAGGAAAACCTAGGTTCCCAACCTCCCTCTCATGTATATCAACTGCACAACTCTGAAAAGTTACAAACTAATCTTCTATCACCTTTTCAAGTACATGTGCGACACTTTTAACAACAAATAACATGCTAGATCACAGGGAAACATTACATAAATGCTAAAACGTTTAAATAATACCTACTATATTTTCAAATCATAATGCATTACAGTTAGAATTACATAGCAATAACAGTAGCAAGAAAGGCAGCAAGGTGTAGTAGATAAAGAATTGACCTTGAAACCCGTTGGCCATGAACACCTGAGTTTGTCTGACTTTTGACACACTCTGGCTGTGTGATCTTGGACAAGTCATTTAAAATCTCATTGCTCAGACAATTATTTAAGATTATAAATCACAGAGAAGTATACCCATTTGGACAGGTAGTTCATATATAACATATTTCGAGTATTATCTGGGAAACAGAGAAGAAAGAAGGAAGGAAACAAACATTTATTAAGCACCTACTGTACTCTAGGCGTTATGCTCTGTGATTTACAGATATTATATTTCATTTGATCCTTCTAACAACTCTGGGAGGTAGATGCTATTATTATCTTCATTTCACAATAAAGGAAAATGAGGCAGGCAGGTTAAATGACTTATTTAGGGTCACATAACTAATAAGGGTCTGACGCATGTTTTGAAGTCATGTTTCTGATTCCAGGCCCAGTTCTCTATCCACTGTACTACCTAAAGTTCTAAGCAACTTAAGGAAATCAATGCAGAGGTTAAATAATTTGTCCCTGGCCACAGAAGATAGTATGTATCAGAAGCAAAATTTGAATCCGCATCTTGATTTTCTGTTATGCCATGATAACTCTCATGAATTCTATTATTTGAAGGTTTTTTTTTTTTTTCTAAATTCATTACCTTGTGTTTGGCTATATTAAACCACATCTGTCACTTTTCCACCTATTCACAAAATTTACTTTATCTCCATCTGCTTGGCATTTCATTTCCTGGATGAAATTTGTATCATCTAAAAAAAAAAAAATCAAGATGTTACTGTATTATTTTTCTTTTAGATAATTTATTATTTTTTCAATTGTGGAAAAAATAACTATGGGTCACTTTTTTAATACTTTTTTTTTCCCCACAAGGAGGCGTCCAATTGAAGTGCACCTTCCGATTCCTGTCTCTAAACCTATGTTTTCCTATTTTTTAGTCATTAGATAATACTTCCCCTTATTCTAGTATAATTTTTAAAAATATCTTCTAAGTAGGACTTTGGAAACTTTTTAAAAAATCAAAATCAATTATTGTTACTGATTCATTCTTTCTACCGAGATGATTTACCCTTTTGAAATTTCTGACCTAAATTTGTATCTTTGCCAAGTGTGTTTAACATTTATTTATAATTCTGTTTTGTTATCCTGATTATGTGGTCTACAGTTTGTGCTTATTATGTGGTACCATATTTAGAGTTGAGAAGGAACAATTCCCATTTCTAATATTTTTTTTTTTACTAAATAGTGTTATTTCTAGGCTGCATCTGTTCAAATTTCATATAGAAAAACATGTACCTGAAAATTAAAGGGATTGAAAGGGACTTATTTGCCACAAAATAAAAGGAAAATATTTATCTCTAATTCTGACAATAAAATAAATTAGAACCTTTTCTATAATGTTCTTGTGATGGACATAATATTCTTCTTCAATGATACATGTAAACAAAAACTGGGCTTTGAATTTGCTGTATATTATACTATACAGAGTTCACATGTACAATTTGATATATCATCGAGTTCTAATATTAATTATTAAATTGAAAAATTATTAAATAAGGAACACCAGTAAACTACTAAGCATCAATTTCTTGCATCGGAAGTACTTTGTAATGTTTGACATTACAGGGTTAATTTTTTTTAATATTCCTTAAGCAAAAAAAAAAAAAGAAAGAAAAATCAGCACTGTTCTTCACAATTACAATGCAAGGGAGAGCCCTACTGGTGGACCTTTATAAAGACATCTATTGGTTCTGTAATTGAAGCAAACTACCTTTGGAAAAACCTACTGTGAAGTATAACAGACCTAAGTTTTGCCTTCTCTTCTGTCTCTTCATTTCTCATTACCTTAGCCTAATGTTTCATTCCTTGCTGTTTCCTTTGAAGTTATCTGTAAATTGTCAGTTGTTTAAAGGGCATTCAGGAATATTGGAATATTCAGTACAGATTATTCACCCTTAGGGTTACTGGAGTTGTCTTAATTTCTTTCACAATTAGCATCCAATCTGATTAATGGCACAACTTCCTATCTTATTGTATTCCCCATTGTTTAATTTATAAATAGAAAAGTTCTTTGTAACTAAACCAACTCCCCAGCTACAAGGAAAGCTTGAACTAGGGAAAAACCTGCATCAGTCCAACAAAAATGTCTTATTTCCCATGTGATATGAAATATAGGTAGAAGTTAAATTGGATGGGGATGAGGCAATTGGGATAAAAAAAATGGGAATCATGACAACTGCTTTATAAATCCTCAATCAGGTTTTCACAATTTGGCTTCCTTGTTTTCTTTTAAGTGAGTTCGCTGAGTATCAGAAATATCCATATCAAATTATAATCCTAGCTCTGCTAATAATTAGTTTTATGTCCTCAGGCAAGTCACTCTACCTCACTAAACCTCAGTTCCCTTATCCATGAAATAGGGGTGGGTGTTAATTAGATGATCTCTAAGGTCCCTTCCAATTACAACAATCTTGGAATCTATGAAACATGAGTACAATCACCTTCTGGAGTCAAATATGCAAGAATATTAGGTCATCCATATTATCAGTTGCTTTCCTTTTAATAAGAGGTTTGGGGTAGGGTAGACTTGCAATTTCATCCATACGGAAAATTCTCAGTGGGAAAACTTTTTTCCACCAGTGCAGATGGGCAACTGCTTGCTGCACTTAAAGTATTAGGGAGCTTCCCAGGAGTATTTTTAGTTCATGTAATTTGTACTTGGTTGCACACATAATATGTGTATAAAGTACTTTGCAAAAATATAAAGCCTAAGTGAATTCTAGCTATTATTGTAATGATGAGAATGAGAATGGTTGACATTCTAATTATAGGAAGCTAAATACTTAATATCTTTTTTGATATTTACTGTTATTATTTCTATCTCTACTACCACTAAGATTGCTGCTGCTGCTGCTGCTGCTACTACTGCTACTGCTACTGTTATCACAAAGGCAGATGTCAAGAGCAGGTTTTTGAATACGGTTTATTTGACTCCAATGGCTTCATCCACTACTTTTCACTACCTTACCTCTCTCAGTATGCATAATATAGAATTGGTGATAGGGGGCATTTTAATTACAGCAAGACATTTATATACTTGCAGGAGTATTAATTCTGAATTGTAAGTCACTAAGCATTTACTAAGCATCTACTATGCGTCAGACATTTTGTTAAGCACTAGAGAAAGGCAAAAGGCAATCCCTACTCTCAAGGACCTCACAAGTAATGAATCAGAAAGACTCTAAATAGAAGTAAATATATATGACAGCTTCCTGACAGTCTAAAAGGTAGAAGAAAACACAAATATATATTTTGATCTTTAATCAATATATACTTCATCCTGGAGCAACTCAATTTACATAATTTGATTGTGATAGAAAGTAATAAATGAAGGGGAAATTTTGCATATTTATTCAAAATTTGTACTTACAAAATTGGAGTAACACTTTGGAAAATTCCTTGATTGAGAACAGATCAAAAGGCAAATTGTTTCATAGTATATTTCTTAGTTGAATTCTTGGTTGGCCAAACAAATTCAGAGTAACAATTAGAAAAATTATGAAAAAGACATTGGTCATTTTACCTTTTGAAAGCTTTTGTTTTTGAGGAATGCATATCTTTTCTAAAAATAGAAGTAAATGAAAATAAGGATTCTATAGAAATGCTGTTTTTTAATTCTCTTCTCAGCATCACATCTTTTTTTCCCCATGTATTAAGGAATATCTTAAGAGTCTGATTTGTTTTGTAACCTCTAGGGATGTCATACTGCTAAAATTGAATTTGCTATGCATTTGTATATTTTTGAGTGTTCAATACATAAATAATATTTTTCTAGAATTATTAATGCTAATTATTGTCATATTTAGACTCATATTGAAAAGTATTTTGCAATAATAAACATTCCTATTCTAATTCAATATTATGTCATTAGACGTCAATTAAGCACAGAAGTGAGGAACACTGTATTAGAAATCGGGGAGAAATACATATCTGCAATGAAACAAAGATGGGAAAGGTAATAAATTAATATTTAAATAGTACCTATTACTTCCCAAGCACTGTATTAAGCACTTTACAAATATAATCTCATTTGATCCTGATAAGCACTCCGTGACACAAGTGTTGTTTTTATTATGCCTATATTACAATTGAAGAAAATGAGGCAAACAGAGGTTAAGTGACCTGACCACTGGTTCCCTTTAGCTAATATCTGAGGGAATGTTTAAACTCAAGTATCCCTGACTCCAAGACCATCACTCTATCCACTGTCATCTAGGTGCTTCATAATATTTCTTAGCAGATGGTAGGGCACTGACACTATACACAAATATAGAAAAGATATATTCTCAGCCCTTTAAGAGTATATAATCATAGGGGTGGCCAGGTGGCTCAATGAATACAGAACCAGCTCTGGAGTCAGGAGGACCTCGTTCAAATTCTAACTCAGACACTTAACACTTATTAGCTATGTAACAAGTCACTTAACCCCACTTGCCCTGCCTTCCCCCTCCAAAAAAAAAAGAGTATACAGTCATAATATTCTTTTGAAAAATGCTCACTATCACAATCTTTTATATCTCCTTTCAGGAATGAGAAAAAAGAACAAAGAATCTATTAATCGTCTGTACACACACATAACTTTACAGCTAGAATGGAACTCAAGAGATCATCTAGTCCAGTTCCTTCACTTTAAAGAGGAAGAAACTATGGCACAGATTTACCTGTGGACACAGTAAGTGAGAGGGTGCAGATTGGTCCCAATACCTACAACCTAACAAACAAATATATATTAGATTTGTATACTATCTAACATCCGAGTGTTCAAAGTCCTGAGGTCTATTGTATTGCATTATCTGTGGAACCATCTTTTTATTATGAATAAACGTGAAACCCTATGAGGCAAACAGCCCATCTAGCTCTACGTAGTGTTGTAACAGGAGCCCAGGCCCAAAAGTATAGTATAAATTGGGGCCTGAGGGAGTACATACATGTATTGGATCAGTGTCATACCTGAAAAGGAGAAAAAGCGAAGCATAAAAATTTTGGGGATTTTTCTGGTAATGTATCTATCATTGATGCTAGAACAAAGTGAAACCTCCTTTTAGAAAAATGCATCTCATTTAGGGATTTACTTTAATTGTAGTTCTTTGCTTTGTGCTACTTTGCATTTCACAACTTTCCTCATATGCCTCTCTCTCTTAAGAACATTTCCTTCTCACTACATTACCCACTCATTTAATGTTTCTGTTGAGGTTTAAACAGATGAATGCGACAGCAAATGTTAAGCCCGATTTAGGATGATCCGCCTTACTGAGGAGGTTTCCAGGAATACTGCATCATCAAAATGGGGATGGCCTTCATTGGCAGAAAAATCCAATTGTCTCTTCTATCACCATCTGGAGTCACACCTAAGCCCATGCCAGAATAAGAGAACATTTACCAGTTTGCAGAATGAATTATAACTGGCTTTTTAAAAATCAAATTTACAGAGCTGGCTCTGAACTGCAAATCTTCTTTTACAATACAATTTTGTCTGGATTACCTTTGTGAAATCCTATAACTGTTTTATTTGGAACTCTGCAACACACCTTAGTTTTTTATAGGACATTTCAATATAATTCGTACTTCATTTTGTCATTCGACAAGCATTTAATGAATGCCTGCAATGCAAAAACCACTGCATTTACTTCACTTTGCTAAAATAAAAAAGCACACCATAGTGAACAACATAAGATGATGTGAACTGCATATTTAGCACCAGCACATTGTGCCTTAATGAAGATTATATGCAATTTTGCATTTATTTCATTGCTTAAATTAATATAATACTAAGACAATAATAAGATCCTCATTAGGGAAGTTCATTATAATAATTTGCTATTGATATAGGAATCTTGTGGCTGAGAAGTAAAAAAGTACAATCTTCATACTATGTCTTTCTTTTTAATAGCATAACTCCAGAGACAGATAAAAGCATTGATGGTAATGAAGGGGCAGGATAGTTACCATATTGATATCTGCCTTTTCCTTTGCCCTTCTGGTACAGAAGTATTTGGTCATGCCTGACAGGAAACACAAGCTTTTCCACATTACAACCTGAGTAAAAGAATTATATAATGAGTGTTCAGAATACAGATGAACAGCAAATCTGAGCTTGGTTTTCCTTTGTTTCTATTCAATAGAATCTTTCTCATTCCAGAATACAGCTGAGTCATAGCATTAAAAAGGGAACTTTCAAAAACTTGAATGAACCATTTAACATCAGTCCTAGTTGGAACACTAAGTGTTAAAACAAAGTGATGAGGGTTTAGGCTTCATAGAAAAAAAATGAGCAATCTCATTTTACAAATGGTTATTTGGGTTACTTTAGATTTTCTAGATCACTCTTCAATTTGTTCCCTTTCTACAAAGAAGTACAACATCTTTTCTAATGAACTTAAGTTTTCACATTACATTAAAAAAACAATAGTTAAAATTGTCATTCAATAAATTTCTAAAAGGATTTTGTTTTTGATTTTAAAATTAGTTTTCTATGTTTATGTAGATCAGCGAGCTAAGTCTTGAAGGAAATTATGGATTGTAAAACATAGATATGAGGTGAAAGTTTCTTTCAGTATTGGGGCATAGACATGCAGAGGTATGGAGATTGAAAATGACGAATGTGAGGACAAGAAGATCAATTTTGTTTTTGACCATCAACTTAGAGAAGGTAAGTAGTGCATAACAGGAATGGAAACTAAGGTTACAGTGAGATTGTAAAAAGTCTCCAATGCCAACAGTGGTGATTATATCTTATCTTAGAAACAATACTAATTCAATTTAATTTATTGAACAAAAATATTACAAGATCGTATCATTTTGTTAGGAAAATGATTTTGGTACCTGTGTGGAGAATTGATTGGAGATGAGACAGGAAAATCAATTAAGAGCCTATTGAAGTGGTGAAAGGAAAAGGTGGTCAGGATAGGGAGCTTAAAAAAAAAAAGGTTAGTAATTATAGGAATATAAGCGAGGAGCCAGACGCAATACATGACTCAACAACTGAAACAATATGTAGTCTTTGAATTCTGCCTCAGGTACTAATTATGGGTGGCTAAGCAAACCATATAATCCTTAAAGTTTCACATTCCTCATTTCTAACCACGTAAACTAGAATTTCAGTCAGGCAAAGATATACCAAAGTGGAAATTATTTCTATAAGAATAAACATATTGAAACCTATATTTCACTTCATATACAAGTATTGGTAACTGCTTGAGGCATATAGGGTCTGAATGACTTACCCTGGGTCACAGAACTAGGAAGTACCAGAAACAAGACTTGAATCCAGATTTTTGACTTGAATCCAGATTTTTTTACAGCTCCAAGCCCATTAGTTGATATACTACACCAGATTGCCTCATTTTTAATATGAAATAATGATGCTATTAAGAACCTATTTCATATGGGTGGAGGGAGGTTCAAATAAGATCACATATGTAAAGTATATCACCAAATTTCACATATGATAAATATAAAAGTTACTTAGACAAATTTTGACCCTTTCAATCCTAACATTCCTTCTAGCTAGACTGTTTGTTCATAGCTCATACTTTGATATTAGTTTATGGGAGATTCTTTGACTCTTCCAGCAGTAGCAGTAGAGGTTAAAAATGATGCAATAAATTGTACTGATAAATAGATAAATGTATATTTAGGATATGGAAAGGTAAAAGTTATACTGACAAATCACATTGAGGAATCTATAAGAGAACATCGAGCCAAGATGGTGGAGAAAAGGCAGTGACTCACCTGAGCTCATCTCAAACCCCCTCTGAACACTTTTAAATAATGCCAGACGGGTACAGTTAAATGCAGATATATTATTTTACATATATATATGCATGCCTATATGTATGTGTATTTATGCACAAATACACACACACATAACTACATCCATATATATGCTTATATACATAAATATCTAGATATATACTTTCCCTAATAAATTCTACTCCTGATCTTTGTTTTTATGTTTATGGGTATCCCTTTTTATATAGTTTCCTCCCAACTGCTCTTCTTTACTCCTACCTGCTACTTTGCCCTCCTATTACTTACCCTAGGCCTTTCCAAGGATGCCTCCATGATCCTCCCATTCCCATATATCTAAACACCCTCCTGAGGTCCCCTATAACCTATTCCATTGTCCTCCCCTCTAGAAATCCCTCCTTTGTTCTCTCCCCCATCCCTATCCCCTTACCATTTTATTTTCTGAATTTAGAAGATTTTATTCTCTCTCTCTTTCTCTTCATATATATATATGTATATATATATATATACACACATATATATATGTACATATACACATGTATGCATATATATGTGTGTATGTGTGTGTGCATGTGTCTGAGTGTGTCTGTGTGTGTATGTAAATGTATTATTATTCCCTCTTAAACCCATTCCTGACAAAAGTTGGTTACCAGAACTACCAGTCCTCCTCCCCATCTAATTCCAGTGTATCAATTCTTCCTCTTGCATCTCATTTCTATAAAATAATTACTCTTTTCAGCTTGTGCTAGATGGTTTTGCTTTTTTTTTTTCTTTTTGGAAGGAGGAGGACAGGGAAATTGAGGTTAAGTGACTTTTCCAAGGTCACACAGCTAGAAAGTATTAAGTGTCTGAGGCTGGATTTGAACTCAGGTCCTCCAGCCTTCAGGGCTGGTGCTCTATTCACTGTGTCACCTAACAATTCCATGGTTTTACTTTTTAAAGTCATTTCATACTCAAGTCTACTACAATCTATTTTTTACAAACTACCCAATTACTAATAAAAATCTTAGACATATATACATTTTGAATATATAAAAAGTAAATGGCCCACCCTTATTAAATTCCTTTTAATCAGTCTTTGGTATGTGCCTTATGTTTCTCTCTGTTCTTATATATCAAATCTTCTATTAAGTTCAGGTTTTGTTTGTTTTTTCTTTTTTTAATGAAGTCTTGAAAGTCTGATGCTCATCAAATGTCCATTTTTTCTCCATTTAGGATTATGTTTAACTCTGCTAGATATGATATTTTCAACCAGAGCCCCAGTTCTTTTACTCTTTGATATATAGAATTCCAAGACCTTTGGTCTTTTAGTTTCTCCACTACTAGGTCTTATGTGATTATAATTTGGCATCATTATATCTAAATTGATTATTTTCTTGTTGCTTTTAATATTTTGTCTCTTAGCTGGGGATTTCAGAATTTGACTATAATATTCTTATGAGTTTCTCTTGTAGGATCCCTTTCAAGTGGTTTTCAAAGAATTTTTTTTCAATTTCTACTATCCCCTCTTGTTCTAATGGTTCAGGACAAGTATCTTCCATTTTTTCTTTTATTATTATATCGAGATTCTTTTTATGATCAGCACTTTCAGGTAGTGCAATTTTTTTTTTTGTTTTCCCTTCTTGATCTCTTCTCCAAATCAGTTGTTTTTTCTTATAATACATTTCACTTTGCCTTCTATATTTTCATTCTTCATATTTTGTTGAATTATTTCTTGATCTTTTATAACTTCACTAGCTTCACCTTGCCCAATTCTGATTTTTGATGTGTCATTTTCTTCCTTAATATTCTAGATCACCTTTTCTAATTGGTTGAGTTTTTCTTCAAAATCTTCTTTTTCTTGGATTATTTTTTTTTCTTTAATTTTTTTCTCCATCTCTGTCATTTGTGTTTTAAAATCTTTTAAAAGTTTTATATGGATTCCTTTTGGGCAGGTGATCATTTGATGTAACTCTTTGGTGCAGAAGAGGGTTTCTTTGCTTCAGTATCCTCCTCTGAAGATGAACCCTAGTCTTCTCTATTCTCATAATAACTTTCTATGGTTGGATTCTTTTTCCTTTTCCGTTGCATTTTTTTGTAGTATTAACTTAATTTTTGTAATCACCTCTAGCACTGGGGTAGGGGGATGGTGCCACTTGCCCCAGATCTCAGTTCTCCCCTCTACCCTGGAAACAAAGTCAAACCTCCAGTGAGTAAGTGCCCACAGACAGGGGTGTTCTGCCCCTCTGCTTCTGCACTCACTGGACATATGCTGGTTCCTTCTCACCCTCACTGCTCTCCACAGCACAGCTGGAGTCACAGCTCTGTGTGGCAGTCCCAAGGTGACAAGAAGCACTATATAGCACAACAGAGCTTGCAACCATAATGGAACAGGTACCATTGCCACAGTTCCAGGACAGAAAAGGGTGCTTGTGGTCACTCACAAACCAGAACACAAGTCAAGATAACAGAAAACACACCTCTCCTTAGACCATAACACCTTGGAAGAACTAAAAACTTAACAGGTATTCAGAAGCATCTCTGAAAAAAAGCTACAAAAAACTCCTAAAGTTTGGGACAGTGTAACCTCCACCCTGGTAGCAGAGTCCGACTTTAACAGTTAAGAATTAAAAGTCAAGAAATAGACTGGAAAAGTAAGCAAACAACAGGAAAAAAAATTCTGACCATGGAAAGTTACTATGGTGACAAGGAAGATCAAAACACACTCAGATGAAGATAACAAAGTCAAAGTTCCAACATGTGTAATTTTAATGGAATCTGAAGATGTTCTATGCCCCTTTGTATTGGCAAGTAAGCAGGTATTTAGCACTTTTTTTCAAGTTAACACCTTGTTTAAGCTATTTAATTAACACAGAAGTAGTTAACACCTTGGGAGGAAGTTGCTGATGTAACAAGAAAGGGCAGAACATGAAGGATCTATACCTATAAAAGGAAGAACACAAGCTGGACAGTTAGAATTTCTCTCAGTGTGCATCTGGAGACTGAAGCTTCTGCTGAGACCTTTCTCCTAGGAATTTCTGCTGAGACCTTTCCTTTGGGAATTTCTGCTGAGAACTTCCAAGACACAGGCTGAGCAGCTAAAATGAGTGAAAGAGGAGGATCCCTGCTTGAGGGAGCCTGTTCTTTTGTGAATGCTTGGGAATGTGGGTATTCACTGCATTAACCATGTGTATGAACTTTGTGGCTATTGTAATGAAATTTGCTTTCTGGTTCTGGGACTCAATTTTCTGGTATTTGAAGAAAGGCTTTGTTTCTGCCCTCCACATGGAGAGTTTTTAACATTTTTTGATTCACAACTATACCAGCATATTCATAACCACCATAGGTGTTGTAAATATTGCATTGTTGTTACAACATGCAAAACCTCTGAGAAAAATATGAATTAGTCTCAGGTCATGGAAGAGTTCAAAAAGGATTTGGAAAATCAAGTAAGAGAAGAAGAAAATAAAATGGGAAGAGAAATGAGAGTGATGCAAGAAAATCATGAAAAAAGTCAACAGCTTGGTAAAGGAGACACAAAAAATACTGAAGCAAACAACAACTTTAAAAAAAGAATGGGCCAACTGGTAAAAAAAAAAAAAAAAAAAAGCAGTTTTGGCCAAATGGAAAAATAGGTACAAAAATTCACTGGAGAAAAATACTTTACAAGTAGAATTGGTCAGATGGAAAAGGAAGCACAAAAGCTCACTGAAGAAAATAAAACCTTAAAAATTACAATTGAGCAAATGGAAGCTAATAACTTCATGATAAGTCAAGAAACAATAAAACAAAACCAAAAGAAGGAAAACGTAGAAGGCTGGGAAATATCTAATTGGAAAAACAATTGAACTGGAAAAGATATTCAGGAGAATTTTTTTTTAATTATTGAACTCCCTGAAAGCCATAAACAAAAGAAAAACTGCCCTGATATTCTAGAAATAAAGGGTAAAATAGAAACTGAAAGAATCTACCACTGATTTCTGGGAGCCAAGATGGTGGAGAAAATATAACCTGCTGCAACTTTTCCATACTCATCTCCAAATTACATTCCCAAAGAGAAATATAGAACAGAAGAATCAGAAAAAAAATAACAGGATGAAACAATCTTTTGGTCCAAGGAACTTGGAGGATCAGTTATCCCACTTGTGTGGAAGAGGATTGCAGCCCAGGACAGGAAGTATCCCAGCAAACCAGGAGCAAGTTCCACCTCAGCAAACCAGCAGGAAATCCTGAGCCCCAGTGTGTGGAGCAGGCAAACTCCAATACAAGGACCCCTATGTACCTTAGCATAACCGAGGCAACTGACAGACTCTAGATCTGAGAACCACCACATATTGAAGCATAGCCACAGACAAACCAGAACCCTCAAGCAAGCCACAGCCCTTCCATGCTTCAGCTTAGCCTCAAGCAAAGAGGCAGTCTCCAGAGGGATGACCCCATGTGCTTCAGTATAGACACTGGAAAATGAAAAACACCTCATTGGGCTTCTGCACATGCCAGACACCACCACTAGGACCACTGTTCAGTAAAAGGTACGTTGCCAGACTTCTACAGCCTCCATCAGTGTCAGCCAACTTCCACCTTCCCCGGGCATCACGGTACCAAATATGGGGGTTTCCCATGGAACTTAGAACAATATCAGTGCACCATGAGGTTGCACAAGAAGCCAGAGACAGAACCCCTTTCACTCTGGGAGCAGAAATCAAATGTAAAAGAAATTTAAAAGGCCAAGAAAAAAAGATGAGCAGACAACAACAAAAAGAATCTGACCAGAAAAATTTTTATGGTAATAGGGAAGACCAAGAATCAAATTCAGAAGAGGACAGCAATGTCAAAATACCTGTGCATAAAATGAAAAAGAAAAATGGAAAGTAGTCTCAAGTCCAGAAAGATCTCATGAAAAAGCTCAAAAGGGATCTTAAAAATCATATAAGATATAGGAAAAATGAGAATTATGCAAGAGAATTATGAACAAAAAGAGTTAATAGCATGGAAAACTGCTTAAACAGAAGAATTGGACAAATAGAAAAGGAGATATGAAAATGAACTGAAGAAAATAGGTCCTGAAAAAGTACACTTGGCCAAATGGAAAAGAAAGTATAAAAGCTAATAGATGAGAACTGTACTGTGAAAGTTAGAACTGAGCAAGTGAAAGGCAATGGCTCTGTGAGATATCATGAATCAATCAAACAAATTCAAAAGAAGGAAAACATGGAAGAAAGTGTAAAACACCTCATGAGAAAAAAACAACTTACCTGGAAAATAGATACAGGAAAGACAATATAAGAACCTTACTTTCATCTATATTGGCTCTAAGCGTTTTCATAATATACACAATCTTTTGAATACAGAAATCTATCTTACCTGACAGGGAAGTAGGAAGGGAAGAGATTATGTAAAGGGAGTCAGGAAGGGGACTGACATAAGAGAGGGAAGATCAATAGAAGTGGAGACAGAAGCAAAACTCTGGTGAGGTGGAAAAAGATGAAAGGAGTTAAAGATCAAACAGGAGAAAGAATAGGATGGAGGAAAATATACAGGTAGTTATCATAACTGTGAAAATGAATGGTATGAACTCTCCCATAAGTTGGACATGGATAGTAAAGTGGATCAAAAACCAAAATTCTACAATGTATTGCTTACAGGACACACACCTGAAGCAGAGTAAAGTTGAGTAAAGGTAAAGGGATGGAGCAAAATCAATCATGTTTCAGCAATAGTAAAAAAAAAAACAAACACTAATCCCCCTCACCCCCAAAAAATAGGAGTAGCATTCCTGATCTTAGACAAAGTAAAAGAAAAACTTGACCTAACTAAAAGAGATAAGGAATGAAAATATATCTCATTAAAAGATCCTGTAGGCACTGAAACAGTCAGTAGTTTACCACTCAATAGACAACTGAGTCAAATTTATAAGAATATAAGCCATGCACCAACAGGCTGTTTTCCAATGATGAAATCAAAGTAATCTACAAGAAAATGAAGAAGCACTCTAAATCAACTTTGATTAGAGAAATGTAAATTAAAACAACTCTTAAATACCATCTCATACCAATCAGATGGGCTAAAATGACAAAAAGGAAAATGATAAATGTTGGAGAGGATGTGGGAAAATTGAAACACTGATATATTGTTGATGGAGTTGTGAACTGATCCAACATTTCTGGAGAACAATTTGGAACTTTGCCCAAAGGGCAAGCAAATTATGCATACTGTTTGATCTAGTAATACCACTGCTCAGTCTTTTTCACAAAAAACATTCACAGAAAGGGAAAAGGACCAACATGTGAAAAAATATTTATAGCAGCCCTTTTCATATTGGAAAAATATTAAAAATTTAAAAGATGCCCATCAATTGGAGAAGGGCTATAAAAGTTGTGGAATACCAATATAATGGAATATTACTACACAATAAGAAATGATGAATACGAAATTGAAGAAAAAAAACATGGAAAGACTTGTACAAACTAATGCAAAGTGAAATGAGCAGAACCAGGAAAACATTGTGTACAGTATAAATAATATTGTATGATGATCTACTGTGAATGATTCAGCTCTTCTGTGTAAGTACTATCCACATCTAGATAAAGAACTAATGGATTCAGAATGCAGAATGAAGGATTTTTTTTTGTTCTTGTTTTTATTGTTTTATAACTATTTCAATCTAATTGGATTATTTTTTAATCATATGCATTTTATTTTAAGATTTAAAACATTATTCTGAGGAGTCTATAGACTCCCCAATCTGCCAATAGGGTTTATCATATAAAAGAATATTGGGGCAGCTAGGTGGCTCAGTGAATAGAGCACTGGCCCTGGAGTCAGGAGGACCTGAGTTCAAATCCAACCTCAGAAACTTAACACTTCCCAGCTGTGTGACCTTGAGAAAGTCCCTTAACCCCAACTGCTCTGCCTTTGCCCTCCACAAAAGCAAAATAAATAAATTAATTAAATAAAAGATTAAGGACACTTACCCTACTGGAAAACTCTCTTTTAGAAGACATTAATTACCATCTAAGTGGGAAATATATATTTTGAATTTTGCATAATTACTAGTAATTTTTTAAATCTTTATTGTCCCTTGCTTCTCACCACAGTGTTCAGGTTTTCTCCTGACCTCAATGGACACTCAATCTCTAGTTTCTTTCTTCACTAGCTCCTCTTTGTCAGGTATCTCCTTAAAAAATGGATAAGCTTTTCTCCAAAGTCAGACAGCATTCATTAAGCTTTAAGTAGCACCTTTATAGAGATGACCCCAAAATCTATTCTTTCAATACTCACAATGTGTGTTTTTCTTTTACTTGAGATCCAACAAGGTATTATCCATGTCAACAAATACCTACTGTATATCTCTAATTGGATTTCAAGTTATAACTTCAAAATGAACATGTATATGACCACTTTTTCATCCTTTGCTTCAAATTT
>CM053591.1:95562800-95592699 GCA_028646515.1 Pseudochirops corinnae
TTCAGTTTGGTCTTTTTCTAGTTTTTCAGTTGCATGCCCAATTCCTTGATCTCCATTTTCTCTAATTTATTAATAAATGCCTTCAGGGATAAAAACCTTTCCTTCAGAACTGCCTTTGCTGTATCCCACAAGTTTTGGTATGTTGTCTCTTTATTTTCATTCTCTTGAATGAAGTTGCTGACTTTTTCTATAATTTCTTGTTTGACCCATTAATTCTTTAGAATTAAGTTATTTAGTTTTCATCTAGTTTTTTGTCTATCCTTCCATGGCCCTTTACTACATATAATTTTTATTGCATCATGATCTGAGAAGGACACATTTAATATTTCTGCCTTTCTGCACTGAATTGTGACATTTTTATTCCCTAGTACATGGTCAATTTTTTTTTGTATATGCCATGTACCACTGAGGAGAAGGTATATTCCTTTTTATCCCCATTCAATTTTCTCCTGAGTTCTATCATATCTATCTTCTCTAAGATTCTATTTACCTCCTTAACTTCTTTCTTGTTTATTTTGTGGTTAGATTTAGCAATCTCAGAGAGGGGGGGATTAAAGTCCCCCACTAGTACAGTTTTGCTATCTATTCTTCGTCTAGTATCTTTAATGTCTCCTTTAGGAATGTAGATTCTGTACCACTTGGTGCATAAATGTTTAGTAATGGTATTGCCTCATTTTCAATTGTGCCTTTTAGCAGGATGTAGTTTCCTCCCTTATCTCTTTTAATTAGGTCTATTTTTGCTTTTGCTTTATCTGAGATAAGGATTGCTACCCCTGCTTTTTTTACTTTAGCTGTGCCATGATATATTTCATGCCACTTTTACTTTTACCCTGTGTGTATCCTTCTGTTTCAGATGTGTTTTTTGTAAACAGCATATCGTAGGATTATGGTTTTTAATCCATTCTGCTATCTGCCTCTGTTTTATGGGAGAGTTCATCTCATTCACATTGACAGCTATGATTACTATCCATGTTTTTCCCTCCATCCTATTTCCTCCCCTATTTATGCTTTTGTTTTTCCCCTTCTTCCTTCCCCTTTTTAAGAGTTTTCCTTTTGACCACCACCTCCTTCAGTATTCCCTTCTTATTTGCCCCCTCCCTTTTCCTACCCTCTTCCCTTACTACTTTTTCCCTCCCTTCTAAAACTCTCCTGCTCCCCATTTCTTGGCCCTTCCCCCCTCCCACTCCTCTAGGATATGATTGATTGTTATACTCAATGTTGTATGCTATTTCTTCCTTGGACCAAGACTGACATGACTAGATCTCATGCAGTGCTCCTCTCCATCCCCTCTTTCCCTCTATTATGATAAGTTTTATGTCTCTTCTTGATAAAGTCTATTCTTTAGCTGGTTGTGTTATTCCCTCCTTGCCCCAGAACCAGTGAGGGAAAAACTCATATAATGATCACCTCCTTCCATTCTTTCCCTCTACTATATTGTTTTTATGCCTCTTTGTGTAGCATAATTTACCCTTTTCTGCTTCATTCTTTCCTCTTCTTCTGTTACAGTCCCTTAATAAGGATTTTTATTTTCATTTTGCATAGTTTATACTCATGCCCTCTGTTTGTCTATATACCTTTTAGATGTTGCCATAGCTATAGAGTTCATGATATTAACAGGTTATCAGCTTCCCATATAGACATGTAAATAGTTTGCTCTTGTTAAATAACTGGTTATGTGTATGTATATTTTTTCCTTATTTACCTTTCTATGTCTCTCTTGGGTCTTGGAGTTGGAGGATAAATTTTCCATTGAGCTCTGGCTTTTTCATCAGGAAGGTCTAGAATTCTGGTGACCATCTCCTTGCCTGGGAGATTATGCTCATTCTCGCTGGTTAGGTCATCCTTGGTTGTAGCCTGAGATATTTTGCCTTGTGAAAAATCATATTCCAGTTCCTCCATTCTTTCAACTTTGAGGCTGCCAGATCCTGTGCTATCCTTGCTGTGTTTCCACAATAACTGAGTTGTTTCTTCCTGGTTGCTTGTAGTATTTTCTCCTTTACCTGATAGTTCTGGACTTTATCCACAATGTTTCATGGACTTTTCAGTTTGGGATCTCTTTCAGGGGATATCTGGTGAATTCTCTTGATTTCTATTTTACCCTCTGGTTCTAGGATGTCAGGGCAGTTTTCCTTGATAAGCTCTTGGAAGATGTTGTCCAGGTTAATTTTTTATCATGATTTTCTGGTAGAACAATGATTCTCAGATTGTCTCTTCTGGATCTGTTTTCCAGGTCAGTTATTTTTCCACTGAGATATTTTAACTCTTTTTCTAATTTTTCAGTCTTGATATTTTGTTTGACTGATTCTTGGTTCTTCATAGAGTCATTGGCTTCAATCTGGTTGATTCTAATTTTTAGCGAATTATTCTCCTCAGTTAGTTTTTGAAGTTCCTTTTCCATATGCTCAGATTTCATTTTTAGTGCACACATTTTACTTTTTAAGGATCTGTTCTCTTCATTATAATGTTTTTCTAATTTCATAATTTTGTTTTGGTAGGAGGTGTTGATTTTATCTTCTACCTCTCTAAGCTGGACTTCAAAGTTCTTTTTGAGCTCATCTAGGAATGCTTTCTGTGACTGAGACCAGGTCATAATCCCCGTTAAGGTTTCATCTGTGGGTGTGGAGTCAGTACTCTTTCCTTCTTAGTTTCATTCCTCCCTCTCACGGTAATAGGATTCCAGAGTCTTTGTTTATGTCTTTGTAGCCTGCTTTCTTCCCATTTTGAGCCAGGACCTTAGTCACGCCCTTTCTCTGGAGTTCTTAAGCTTTTACTGCTTAAAATTTTCCTCTGGGGCAATAATTACTGTGTTTTGGGGTTGGGGGGGTTTGGAGCATCAGGGCTTCAGTCTGTCGTCATGGTCCCTGGAGGTTCACCTAGGGGCTTTTTAAATTTCCAGGCTGTAAATGGTGGTTTCCCCCAGGGGATAGCTGCTGCCCCTGCTGTGGGCTCTCCCTTTGTCTCTTACCCACTCAGTTTTTTCTTGCCCTGTGGTGATAGATCTGGGAGTGGCCATTGTGGTTGGTGGGTCAGCAGGCCATGTCTAACAAGGGCCTCTTAGTGCCCAGCCGGTCTCTGGGGCCTTCCTAGTGGGTCGCACTGATGCAATGGGTGTCTGGGGCCCGCCTGAGTTGTGAGGATTTTTATCAAACTTTTTCTTATATGGGAAGAAAATCAATAACTATCATGTACTTGGGTGAAAAGAGGAAGGAGGGATCAAAATAGGCAAAAAGAATAATCATGCCATATAATTTGAGGGATGATATGAAAGGGTTTCTACCCATGTGAAATCTCATGAATTCCAAAATATATTCCTTAAGGTTAAATCAATGAACATTGTTGTTAAAATGCACACATACCCTGGGAGCAGTAACTCATTGAGATATAATCTGTGATCATTCCTTGGCAAAATCCTCTTGCAAGGAGAAATATTGTGATTAAATGTTGGTATCCAAAGAGATCAGAAAAGGCATTTCAAATGAGATGCCACCTTAGGAAAATAAATTTGAGTGGGATTTTGGGATAACTCAATAATGGTTCAGTCAGGTGAGAGTTGGGGCCAAGGAGATGGGAACATTATAAACGTTGTTGAGGACAGAGAAAAGAGATTAAAGCATCATTAAAAATAATCATGCTGTAGTTGAAAGGAAAGTTTGGCAATCATATGGGTGCTTGAACAAATAGCTCTTTATAATTTAGCTGCCCTAGGATAATGAGTTTCCACTGCTCTTTCAGAAGGAGTCTGTCAAGCCACTTTTTATTGAAATAGCAACATGTCATTCCTTATGGAAGGACTTTGACTATAGACATTGACCCAGGCTGTGGCTTTCAAGCCATCTGGCTTTGATCATAGATTACTTCAATGTAAAAGTAGCAGGTTTATCCCAGTGCTACCCCAGTTAAGTGGTTTCAAAATATGTTTACTAGGACTCTTCACTTTGAATTATGCATTTTTTTCCTATACCATGGCTTCTGGGAAAAAGAACCCAATGTGAACCCCTCTAGACTCATGGAATAATCTTCCATACTAAGCCATTACACTGACCTGAAATCAGCTGCTCATCTAATACCTTGACTAATTCCAATGCCCACTTATAGCACTAAATTGATTCTATCACAGCTTAAACTTTTGTGTGCTAGGAAAAATTATCTAGTGCTCATAATACTGTTATCTTTTAAAATACATTGATTACCTCCTCTATCATATACTTATCAATACTGCTCCAGGAATCTATTTGATGGTACAATTGATTCTTCTTTCAATCCACCAGGAATAGGAATCTTTCAACAAGTACTAATGATATGTGATAGAAAATTGAAAGTATCCATGACTTAGAATCATGCACCAATACTGGTAGCATTTTTATGTAAAAATTATGGACCTTATGGGAGAAGTTTTAGGTTTTTAAATAGCTTTTCAATTTCGCAAAAGTCACATGTAGCTCTCTCCTCTCCTTAGATTCTGGAGCCAGTTTTACCACCATTTGCAATATCTATCCACTGGTCATAATCTGAAAAAAAGACATTGTCTTTTTGTCTTGCCTATATGTAGAGTTGGGGCAAATGCTCTAAGCTGTTACAGATCTATAAAATGTCTGAGGGCTTGATGCAATCAGCATCAGGAAAATAGTATCGTAAAAACATCATCTTCTATTGTGGATTCCTCTTCAACTTTTACTCTACACTAAAACTTTTTTATGATAGATATGATACACATAACCTTGGTTAGTGTATAGCTCATTATTTTATGCTGAATAAGACAACCTCAAGAAACCTGAAACCAAAATGAAGGTCTGATTCTGGAGGTGAACAACTTCATCAAGAGGAAGAAACAGGCAATAAGTGCAAAAAGAAACAAGTATCTATCCATGTTAATGTGTACCACATGAGAGGAAAGTTGAAGACTCTCCTGCTGCTACTGAAGAGAGTAGAATGATTTCCAAACACCGTTGCTGAAATTTATATGTATATATGTGTGTGTGTGTATGTATATACACACATACATATGTGTAATATAGATATTAAGATATATAATATAGATACTAAATTTATAGATACTAAGATTCTACTATGTGCCATCAAGATGTACTAAATGCATCACAAATATTTCATTTGATCCTCACAACAACCCTGAGAGGTAGGTACTGTTATTATTCTTATTTTACAATTGAGGAAACTGAGGCAAATAGAGATTAAGTGACTTGTTTAAGGTCACACAGCTAGTAAGTATCTGAGGCCAAATTTAACTTAGGTATTCCTGACTCCAATCCTAGAGACCTGTCATACCACCTAGCTGTTTCCTAAGAGGTGCCACTTGTAGGTGTTGTAATACTTTGCAGAAAGGATTTTTACCTCGGACTCTCATTATAGATAGGTTTCAGTGGGTTCATGAATTTGCATAGGAAAAATTACATCTTTATTTTCACTAATCTCTAACTAAAATTTAGCATTTCATTCAATTATGAACATAGGCAACAGCTGCTTTCATACTCATGTGCCTTAAAAAAGAAAAAGTGAACTTTTACCTGAATATATTTAAAATTTAATAAATTGTTATTTAATGTCTTAGTGAAGAAGCAAATATGCTCCTATTTCTCATTTTTTGACAACTGCATTTCAATATAATTAGTTTCCTTTATAATTCTATGTATTTTATCTCAGGCATTTAAAAATATTCATCTAAGTAGTGGTTCACAGGATTCTACAGATTGTCAAAGAGGTCAATAACACAGACATATTAAAGGACTCCTAGTCTACTAGGTATATTTTTCAAATTATAATTGAAATATGTCTCATGTTTTACATGAGAAACGACTAGTTTTAGACTGATTTCAATTTCTACTTTTACTGAAAAAACCAGCTTGTGTAAGCTTAACTAGTCATCCCATTATCATTCCATGTGCAAATGACTCATTCAAGTCCTCTCTCTTAAAGTATCTAAGTGTTTTGCTGTTGAAATGTATCTGTTTTTGGGCAGGGGGTAACCCTTGAAGACCTTATTCCCCCTTATCATATTGATATACATTAATTTGGAGTCAAGGAGATCTGAATTCAAATACAATTCTGGGCACTTGCTAGTTGTGTAACTCTGCCTCCCTCAGTTTTATCTTTTGTTAAATAGGGATAATAATTGTAACTTCCTCTTAGGATTGTTGTGAGAATAAAATAATTAATATTCGCCAATCCTAAAGCACTATATAAGTGTTGTTGTTATTATTATTGTTATCATCATCATCATTGTATTAGATAGTTAAGTTTTGAATGAGGAAGATTGGGGTAGAATAATAATATATATTTCGTTAAGTTGAAATGAAGTGAATTTACTAAATGTAGACTTCAATTACTTCCCAGGAAAATAATCATAATTAAAATTTTAACATAACTATAATTATTATCAAAGAACTACTACAACTTTCTTGTCTGGCTTTCATAATCATATCAAGTCTTATATGACTAATAAGGGAAGAGAATACTAGGGATGTCAGATCTGTGCTCATTTGAGCTGACTATGTAAGAAGATAACATTGCTAGTCCTTCCTTATGTGTAGATGGTAGTGCAAGGATAACCAATAAACCTGGAGAAGGAGGAGGGAGAGGAAAAGTGTGCTTTGTGGGCATGCTGCTAACATCCAAATAAGAAGACATTCTAATCATCACTCCAGTTTTATGTCTTTCATAGATGTGCATAAAATCAGAAGGTTTTATTCCCCTCTATACCTGAAGCCTCAATGATAACATCAGAGCTATTTCAGAGCCAACAAAAACATACAGGGTATACAGCATGAGGTAGCATATGTGCCAAATTAACTTTATGCATATAAATCTCCTCTTTACAGTTCCCAGCTGTGTTGAAAAGTAGAAATCTGAGGGAGTTTCCCCTTGAAGGTGTACAAGGAAGGTATTATTGTCTGTGATATTAGAACAACCAATGAGTTTGAGAGAAGGCTAGGTGATTTTTTCTTCATCTTTTCCCTTTTCTGCAATTGGGTTGTGTTCTCCTTTATATTATTATATTGGAAAACAAATAATTTATTTACTAATCTTGACCATGCAGAAGTATTTTAATTATTATTCTATATTTATAACTCATCTTCCACCCACTATTTTTGGTGCCCTCAGCAAAGTGTCAACCAGGGATACTTCTCAGCAAATTTGTGATATAGAAACATAAAATTGTATCATATCTTGAAAGATCACCTATCTCAACTAACAACTAAGACAATGAACTGTTTTCATGGATGCTTAAATTGTTGTCTGTGAGCATCATTATCTTCATCAATAACAACATGATCGTCACCTTGAAAAATGCATTTAAATGTACTTGCTTTTCTTTGTAATTTTATGAATTTAGATTCATATGTTTAAAAATGTTATTCTAAGAAGTCCATAGGCTTCATGGGCCCATGACAAAATAAAAGTTAAAAATCCCTAATCTAAAGTCATATAGTTAGTTAGTTGTCATTCTTCATAATCAAAAATAACCAAAATGGCATCACTGTGTCAGGATCAAGGTACAGTGTGTCCGATTGTGATTAGAAGATTAAGAGCTTGGAAGGGTCTACCATAAATCAGGCACATATAGTTCATGTGAATATTTGGAATCTAAAAAAGGCTTCTCAGACATCCAAGGGACTGCCAAATCTCCCTGCTGTTTCAGCCCAGTGGGAGGATGACCCTGTGACCTGGGCTGCTTGTGTGCAGAATTCTGAATCTAGTTCCCAGTATATCCATACCTGCTACTTCATAAGTAACCTATTACTACAGTACTTCAAGGTATATGTAATAATAATAAGATGGTTTAAGTGATATATTTTGACTTGCGTATAAACTGGATCTAAGTGAAGCAGAATTATACATTTTCAGCTTTACTCCCTCTTCCACAGGCATCAAAGTCCAGTGACAAGACAAAAGTCAAGGCAACTGGTAATGCATAAGGATGCAACAGATGTTCTTGACATCTTTGATGTCTAACCAAACTAAGCACTCTATAGCCCCTGTTTCTTCCATCTTCCTAAATCCTTGGAAAAAATTGTTCACATCTACGTATTCTACCAGGGAAATCTTCACATACTTGGAATAGATACCCACCCACCCCCAAGTCACCAATAGCTCTGAGAATCTCTGATTAGCCTCAACCTGGTTTAGCCTGACTGTCTGCTGAAATGGTCTTGCCATGATTTGGCCACTACACATGCTACAGGACCTTGGAGCCACCCTGCCTTGGGTGGCAGGTAAATACCAAAAAGCAGCCCTGAAAAGGGCTTGGCAGCCTACACACCAAAGTTACTATTCTTTCCTTAATGCCCCATACATCCTAGTCTAAAGTAATATAATTACTTTATAGTAGAAGTGGTACAAGATGTAATTACTAATATCTTTTAGAATGATGCTTCATTAACTTTAGAACATTGGTGTAATAATACAAACCACCTTCAAAACTATCAGCCATAACAAAAGCCCATGGAAAAAATGTATAATAATCAGCTGTATGACTGACCAGAATTCAGGAAGCAGGGAAGAGAAAATAAAGCAAAGGGAAACAATCCCACTAAGGAGGAAAAAATGGGAATTGTCTAAAGACACTGATATGGATACAACAAGAATTCTGCAAATATTTTAGATGTTAAAAAAAGGTATATAGAAATCATGGTTGTACAATATAGGAGCTCTTGGTTTGCTGTTGTGTAGCAGACTGGGTTTCCAGAGAATTGCTGACTACTTTTCCCTCAGGGTTTTAGAAGACTGTGTAAGGGCTTGCCACTCCATTTTCAGGACTGGACATTCAACTTTTGTGTCCAGCTTGTCACCAACTCTCACCTGACTCTATAGAATCTGTAGCATGTGCAGTAGCAACAACTCAGTAAATGGGCTAAACCAGGTCAAGGGTAACTGACAGACCTCAAACCCATCAGAATATCTACCCCAATAGTGTATAGAGTTTGCAAAATTGAAAGAGGCCAATGAGAGCAGTTGGCTTCAGTGGCCATGAAGGTGACTGAAACAGGCACTGTGGTGTGCTGAGAATTTAGTCAGACATTTAAGGCTCCAATTTCACCAACTGCTTTTGGGGCTATTGTCAATTATCCTGGCTTTTATCTTGCCACTGGATTTTTTTGACTCTGTAAGACTGAAGCTGACAATTTTGTGCAACTCTTTCTCACTTAAAGTCAATTCACATGCAAGTCAAGTCATCATCCCATGATGTTATTGGTCCTTCTATAAAAGAAAGGCAAACAAGAACAACAGAGGACCATGAGGACCTGAAATGTTTATCTAGTACTATATCTTAGTGGCTCTCTCTGGTGCACTATACTGATTCTCAATTTACATCAATTAGCCAATAAGACATCACTAGTTTTCAGAAGTGGATATTTAATAAATAATATTCAAGCTGGTGAAAAACACCCTTCCCCCAAACTGGGACACACTCTCCCACAAATACATACAGAGTACAAGAGAACATGGAACCATATTTACAGTATATGTAGGAAATGGGATAACTCATAGCTCTTGGAAGTCTTTTTGCGGTAAGGCATTCTTTCCTTCATTGATTCATCATAAAGTTTCATTTAGGTAATGAATGGCTCCCTGGGATGGAGTCCTTAGAGTTTTGAACTAACTTTCCTCAGTGCACCCAATTTAATCTTAGCTTCTAATATAAAAACAACAGTAGCTATTCCAGGAGGTTTGTTAGTAGACAGATGAGAAGTCCAAATTCTTTAACCCTCAGAGGTTCATTAGCTTATCCTCTGGTTTGGAAGCAATAGGAGAGGCTGTTGTCCTTCTACTCCCTTCCTCAAGGAATTTACCCTCAAGGGCTGGATGATATTGGTTCCACATTAGACTAGCTAGCCAGATGTTGTAATGAATAGGTTCCAAAGTACCTTGATATTAAATGCAAATGTCATGGAGTATAACCAAATATCTTTGGTCAATCCCAATGCACTCCCTTAATAGTTGTTTCATTTCATTCAGTAACTTGAAGCATTCTACACTTCCCCCACATGATTAAGTATACTAGGACTTAATGTAGTGACTTTGATCAATTTATTGATTCAAAATGGATGTCTACACATTATTCCCACCTTATTCATACCACTGATTGATTAATGATGGACCATCTGTAATAATTGAGATAAGGGATTGGAATATCCCTCTTATAGAAACAAAGGTAGGAAGAACAGTATAAACACAAAAGGATTATAATAGATGGTAATATTTTGTCAAAAATTTATTAGAATGTAAGCATTTTGAAAGTAGCAACTTTTCTTGCTTTTGCTTTTTACCTCTGGTATTTAGCACAATTTTTTGGCACTTAGTAAATGCTTAATAAATATTTGTCAAATGAATAATAAGCTCAGAATAAGGTGGAGTTGATGTGGAAAACTAAAGACAATCAAAATAGTTTTCAATTTGCTTTTAGTTTTTTTTTAAGATACATTGGAGAAAAAGAATAATCACAGAAGAGATCTTACTTTTCAGTAAAACTGATAAGATTATGATCGCTGAATAGTAAGCAAACAGAATCTATCACAGATTTACTTCCATTTTCTCAACCAATCAATATGATCTTTGGACTAGAAAGAAAAACAACAACAGTAACATAATAAGGACTTGATTTTTTTATATAGGTGTAGGGATTAGCATGAGTCTAAAAGGACCTATGGTGCTGAGGGTGACAGCCCAGTTGCTAAGCTCATGGGGAAGTCTTTTGTGAGATCGCTTGCCTGATGAGCAGCAGCTGAGATGATTGGATTGGCCTGTACTCCATTGGCCCATTCCTCCAGTGCATGAGGAGATCATGCTCTAATCATGTTACCTCTAGGGTATTTAAGGAGGATGCTACAATACAATAAAGGACAGCTGCTGTACACTTCTCTTTGCCTCTGGTCTCTTCAGTCCCTCCTGAGAATACAGCCTGAGGCTGGCCCTTAGGCTACTGAGTTAAGAAGCGGCCAAAACATATAGGTATGCAATTTTTACAGAACTGGAAATTCCTAATGAGAAAACATCCTCTCATGTAGATCAGTAATTATTTTGAAACTTTTGTTCTTTCTATTCATCCATTTTAGTCATGTCTGACTCTTCATGATCCCATTTGGGGCATTCTCAACAAAGATACTGAAGTGGCTTGCCCCTTCCTTCTCTAGCTCATTTTGGAAATGAGGAAACTGAGGCAAAGAGGTTTGTCCAGGATCACATAGCTAGTAAGTCTCTGAGGCCAGATTTGAGCTCACGTCTTCCTAAGTTCAGATCGAGAACTCTATTTAATATATCACCTAAATGCCTATAGGAGAGGAATTGTGTAACGAATTCAAATGTTCCAATTTAAAACAAACAAAACACAGCCTAAAAAGTATAGGTCGGGAATCTTGATTTTGATTTCTTGCAAAAATCTATAAGGTTTAATTAATGATATTATGACTGAGCATATAGAAAAGGAGGTGTGATCACAAAGAGTTAGCTTTGTTTCATCAGTCATAGGTCATGCTGAATTAGCTTTCTTTACTTTTTTATTTTTTGCTATTTAAGAAGTGATAGGCTAATGATGTAGATATTAATCATTTAGATTCAATTCATTTTATGCTATTCTTTAGTAAAAGATGGAGTTATATGGAATAGATGATAGCATATTTGTATGGTTTTAGAACTCAAAGATCAGTTATCATAAGTTGATTCTCTTTACTATATAAAAAGAAATTAATATTTTGAAGCCTTGTGAGCTCCCATGATTTTAAATGGAAGAGATGACTGCTTTTAGGGGAGCTCCCACAACTGATATGATCAAATTCCACTTAGATTCTGATAAGGAGTCACAGAAGTACAAGATGATCAAAATGTAACTGGGTCCTTTTTGTTGGTTGGGAACCTTTGACACAAATGTTATAGATTTATCATATATTACCTTCTTAATATTGAGAGCTCTAAACAAAAAATGGCTTTCTCTTGATCATTCAAAATAATTATGAGCATCCTTTATTACATTTTATATTATATGGTTTCCCTAAAAACTTTTTCTGATGTCTGGTTGTACTATGGAACTGACCCCAAGATATTAAGTGCTGTGGCGATAAAACAAAAAGCTTGTATATCATAGAAAGCTAGAATGAGATCATGTATGGGTTTGGTGATGACTTAATTACATAGTTGTCATTTGAAGAGCTGTTGAGATATTTTTAAAGAGACTTGGTACCAGAGAGTTGGTTATTATATAATAAAACTGGCAACAACAACAACAACAAAACAACCACATAGAAATCTTGGCAAAAAACTTATTCACTCAGGTATTGTAGCCTTATTATCAGTATTACTAAGTGGAGTCCCAATACAGAGAAAATTTTATAACAAAACACAATTATTTCATTACTTATTTGGGGGTTTTCTTCATTTCAAGTTTCTAGTTTTCACTTTTGACTTGACTCCTTTTTTGTGTAATTGATTTCCCTCACTAATTTTCTACAAATTTGGAGCTTCTAATATGTTATAGACTGGGACAAATAAAGATTTTCATAATTATCAGTTAAAGAAAAGTAAACAGGCCACAACTGAGTCCATATAATATAAAATTAGTGGGTTTAACATTTGGATTATTAAAGTGTTCTCAGATACCCAAAGAGTTCTGGGTGATGTCTAACTTTGGGAACTCTTAGATATACTTTTAAATAAAAACAAAATAAAAAACCACATATGTCACTAGAACAAAATCAAAATTTGAATATTCAAATATAGCTATGAAATTAGACTTATTATTGAGGTGACTGCTAGTTTTTGTTCCATGTCACTACTGATACTAAGCATAAGAATATTATACAAGTGTTTTTGCCTCACTCTTAAATACTGGAAATTCATTATCTAGTAACTCTTAGACACATTTAGGGATCAAGTTCCAGGCTCAACTCTCATCTTGCTCCCTGTGATTAGTTGGAGAAACATTTCCATATTAGCCATATCTCAAAAGAAAACATACCAAAAATGGAAAAAAGAATAATAGATAAATAGATAAAAGGGGTCTCAGAAGGCATTTAAGTTAATCTATTGTCAACACAAAAATTAAGATACTGAGGTTCAGGAAAGTTAAATGATTTGTCCAAAGCTACACATGCATAAATGGTGAGAGTTGAACTCAGGTTCTCAGGTTCTCTGACTGTCAAAAAGGTGCTTTCTCACGTGTTACACTGAGCGCTTCCCACCTCATCTTATTTAGTATTCTTAAAACAGACATGGAATCCACCACCAGTCTAATTTTCAAATCATTCTCAATTTTAGTGAAACCTTCTGGAGCTTGCAGTCTGCTGGCATAACCTTTTGAGAACCAAGAGTCAAATCCATACTTCAATGAATAAACTTCAGTTTAGAAATGGAAACAATAAGACAGAGCTCTTCAAGACCCTTTACTTTCCATTAATATTCTTTAAAACTTTTTGAAAGAATCTTTTTTGGAAATCAAGTCTGACACCAACAGTCATAGTAAATTGAATTCAAATTATAACAGTCTTCATTCTAAATGTGTTTCAGATATTTATTTCTTTATTCTTTCATGAAGTGGTTGATGTGAGGTTTGTTTCTGAAGTGCTAAATTTGTTTGTCCAGAATTTCAATCACCTGATTTGAGACATCTCATTATTATGATTTTTTGTAAATGTCAGTGATGATACTTTTGCACAAAACTTTCTGAAGAATCCTATTAATGTATTCAGTGTCCCAGTCCCTATCTCTTAATACCATATGTAAATACATTTTCATCTTTTTCGCTATAAATCTTTGTTCTGGTCATTCTTTGCAAATATAAATATTATGTGCAAACTTTTCTGTATCTTTTCTAAAAGAACATACTATTTTCATTCTCCTTTTTTCTTTGAAGATTTTCTTATTAAATTAAAAATTATCAAATACATGTAAACAAAAACAATACACATTTTTAACAATTTTGAATTCCAAATTCTGTCCCTCTCTCCCTCTCTCCCCCAATTTTTGAGAAGGTAAACAATTAGACATAGATTATACAGTTTAGTCATACAAAACAAATTCCCATATTAGCCATGTTGCAAAAGAAAAGGCCAGTTTTAAAAAAATAAGACCATCAGAGTAAAAGAAAATGCTGCAATCTGTATTAAGATTTAGTCTGTTTTTTTTTTTTCTGGAGGTGTATTACAGTTTTCATCACAAGTCATTCAGAATTGTGTTAGAGAGTTGTATTGCTGAAAATTGCTAAGTTATTAAGAGTTGATCATCACACAATATTGCTGTTACTGTATGCAATGTTCTCCTGGTGCTGCTTATTCGACTTTGCCTCAGTTCATGTAAATTTACTGAGGTTTTTTCTAATCATTCTGCTCATCATTTCTTATAGCACAAGAATATTCCATCACAATCATATGTGTTCATTTTATTTTCTTTCTTGTCATTATTTATTTGAAATCCTCTTGTCTTTTTCATGATGAAATTTAAAAATTCCCTTGTTCAATATCTAGCTAAATTCCAAGTCTTGATATACATTTAATTGATTCTATGAGACTTCAGATTTCACATTCCAAGACTATAAGTTCTAGAAAAGGCAAAGTCCTTTGTCAATGAAAGAAGTTGTTTTATCTAAGATTTCCTCATACCAATGAAATCATATGTCTAGGCTAAACTATTAAATAATTAGAGATTTTGTTATTTATCTACCTACCAACCAAAGTTTCTCTCTCTCTCTCTCTCTCTCTCTCTCTCTCTCTCTCTCTCTCTCTCTCTCTCTCTCTCTCTGTCCTTCTTTCCATCTATCTCTCTTTATCATGTTATCAACAATTTGTCTCTGTCTCTGTCTGTCTGTCTGTCTGTCTCTGTCTCTCTCTGTGTTGTCTCTCTCTCTCTCTTTCTCTCCCCTATTTATGTATTTATTTTGAAAAGGGAAGACCTGTGATTTCATTGACATGAAGGAAATCAAAATGAGGAGATTCTGTTGATGCAGATCAAACACCTATTCTGTCTGGGAGATTTGTCTAAACTGCTAAGAGGATAAGAGACTTGTTCAGGGTCAGATAGAGTTTTTCAGAAATGTGACTTAAATTCAGATCTTCCTGATTCCAAGGCAAGCTACATATCCAATTTTTCATGTTGTCTCTTTACAGGGTATATGTGTGCTTAATATACGACCACATTTTACCCAAAATATAGTTTTCTTTTAGTAAGACAAATTTTCAATTTTATCATTTATCAAATCAAATAGGTAGAATAAGGATAGATGGATCGATTACTTACTGTGTCTCTCTGTGTATCCATTGATCCATTGTTTGTATTTTGACCTTAGAGATGGAAAAGATCTATAGTATAGCTTCAGGCACTGAGAACTTGGCTTTGCTTTTCCAGACCCTTTTCCAAAATAGCTGCATGACAGTGGCAACATTTAATTAAAATGTGAAGAGTGAAAAATTCCGTCAGAGTACTTGTACAATTTAAGCAATGACAAGTATACTTTATTTTTTTAAACAATTTCCTCTTCTTTAAAAGAATTCCAAACAAAACATAGTAGCTTCACACTCCTATGACCAACTCATTTGCTTTGGTACTGTTTGTCCTTCATTCACAAAGAGGACCATGACATCAGGGAGGTTATGCCATGACATGCAAGTGAATTTGATTTAAGTGAAGGAGTATTGTACAAAGTCACCAGCCTTTCTTTTTCCTCCAGAGTCATATGGGTCCAGTGACCAGACACAGATCAGGACACCAGGAGATGACTGAGAATTCACTGTGAAACCTTGGTCTTTTCAAGCTAATGTCTTCAACAGGTCTCAGTTTGACTCATATATATTCCATGTAAATGATAGTAAATGATATATCAAGGCAACATTTATGCCTAAATACTTTGGAAACGTATTGTTTTCACTGCATGACCCATTCTACCTAGGCAGCCCGAAACCACTCTATGTCTTATTTGATAGTTTAAAGAGCTTCTTTGACATCATTTCTGATATATAGCTAGTATCTGAATAGTATAGGCAATAGGCCTATTTTTTAAGCGTTTCCAGTCTGTTATGAGTCAAACCAGAGTCTGTTCCCTACTTACATAGATTTTTTAGAATTCAGGATTACATTTACATGACCAGATATTAAATTAGTCTGGAAAGAAAAAAAATGAAAAGAAAAAATCAGGAAACATCTGTTTCTTTTAAAAGGTGCTGAAGGTTAAAGTTCTTATAATGTAATGAAGTCTGACTACCTGTTTAGTAATTTCTTTGAAATACAAGATATAATTAACCTTATGACATGGAAAAGAGATACACACACATATATAATCATATCTATAAGTCACAATATTAAGGAATAAAGTAAAATAGGCATGCTAAATTAAGAAATACACTATATAAAGGAATATTCATATAGACTATATCACAAATCTTTTAAGTGCTGAAGTCTGAATATTTCTATTCAACATAAGGGATATCTCAACTCTCATGGAACATGTAAAACCATAATTTTCTTCTTCTGAATAATATAGAGGTTAGAATCGATGGTTTCTCTGCTCACTTCCACCTTCTAAGAATATGAACTTCAATTCTACCTCTGTCATAAAAAAGGGCAAACAATTACAAAAAGTCAGAATTTTAAAAAAACAAAATATGAGGAAGTATAAAAAAAAAAAGAATCCATCACTCTTAATGATGGAACTCTGATTCTCCAAAGCACTATCCATGTCATAGATTTTTTATGCTCCTCCTTTTTCTTTTTCTTTCCTTTTCCTGCTCTTTGGTCATTTCACAGTTCAATAGTACCTCCTCTGGTTAATGAATAATGGAATTGAAAAGAACAGAATTTTATAGAATCATAGACCATTAAAGCTAAAAGAGATAGTAGATACTATCTACTCGAAGGTCTCATAGTGGCTGGTCTGTAATTTTTTTTTTTTAATAGAAAAATTCTTTCTTCAAACTTTTAAATTTTTACCTATTTAAAACCACAAATCTTATGGAAACTCCTTGAGGACACAGATGATATCATTTTTGTCTTTGTATCCCCAGCACCCAGCACATAGTAGGCACTTCATAAATATCTCTTAAATTGACTTTAATTCTTTTCCCTATTGTATTTCTTTCTCACTTCCATTTCTCCTCTCTCTAGTTTCCAGGTCTCACTCACTAAAATGTAAATTGCTGAAAGTAACAATGATGAGGCTGTGGAGATTGAAATGATCCATAGTAGAGAATTTGGATATTTAATTGTTCCCAGTATATTTTTATTTGAGGACTTTGGTGAAGGATAGTTCCTCATTTTACAAAGACAGATGTAGAAGGGCTGAATGGCTTGAATAAGCTAGAATTTCTATTGGTTTAAAAAAAATGTTTTTGCAAACTGCACTGGACTTTCTGAGGGCTTAAAAGTTAGCAAAGTGCTTTACATATATTATCTCATTTGATCCACAGATTGTAAGGTTACATAAGTAATCAGTAACATATACAGAACTAGAATGCAGTTCCCCTGGTTTTATCTGAGCATAAATTGACCTTCATATCTTCTAAGGTATTTTCAAATTCTAAGATTCCATGATCCCCAGATCAGGGCTTTTACTAAATACGTTTGGATTCCAGCTGATTTAAGTGGCTTGGTCTATGGTCGTTAAGTGCTTAGAAACAGTTTTTGGACTACAGAAAAATAGAAACAGTTCCCTTATTTCTTGAAAAGTTATATTTGTGTATACTGGAACAAGCAAAAAAGGAAACTTGAAGTTAAAACATAGTCTATACCCATAAAGAACATTTTTTCCTCTGTCATTAGAGGTTAAAGACTACTGATAGATTTATATTCCTTTACTGTAGTTATTTCAGTGTTTTTGACTATGGTTTGTAGTATTTGAAATAATTTTTACAAGTATTGAGTTGTATCCTGAGAAATGCATTCTTTCCATTTTCACTGGAATAACCCTTTTCTGCATTATGTTAAAGGTAGTGATGTGGAGAGGAATGGAACAGCTTTCCCTGAGGAACTTTTAAAAGTAATTCCAAAGATGAACTTTTATATGAAAAATGAAAGAATGGATGATATGATCATTTAGTTTCTTTACAAATCTGACATTCTATGTTTGGTGACTTAGTCAGTTTTGTCAAAAAGAAAAAAAGATAGAATTTCTGTACATTGCATTGAATTTTCTACATTTTCCTGTAGATAAAAATGCAACTTCACTGTCATTGGGGGAAAAATCAATGTTTTTGTTTTTCAATCAAGAGTCCATACATATAAGATGTAGTCCTTAAAGCTCTCTCAAATATCTTAAGACTCAAATAAATTATGTACTTAAAATATAAAATATGTGTTTCCAAGTTTATTTTACAATCTTATGGGACAAAAATAGATAAAAGTATTGACCTAAAGCATAATGTAATAAGGAAGAAGTTTCTTCATTCACACAAAGACACATAAACACATATAAACTCATAAAGAGCATATGTTTTCCTCTCCTTTGATGGAAAAAAAAAGCAATTATAGAAAAAGAGAGCAAGATGTGGTTATGTTTAGTAGTCCAAATAGAATTTCCTGCTGTCAATTGAATTTTCATCTGGATAATCACAAGTAAATCAATTCAGTTCAATAAGCATTTATTAAATACCTAGTTTATGCAAGGAACTTTTCTAGGATCTGAGGAAATAAAGGTGATATGAGAACTGAGCACTAAAGGAAGAGAAATATTTAAGTGAGTAGAAATGTGGAGGAACTTCATTCCAGACATGAGGCTTGGCTGGTAGGGATCTCTATGTTTCAGATTCTTCACTTGTGAAATGAGAGGAGTAAAACTTGTCCCATCTACCTCAAAAGCTTCTTGTAAAAATCATATAAGTTGATAATATCTGATAGTTACATAAGGCTTTAAGATTTTCAAAATTTTCTATATACATTATCTCCTTTAACATCACTACACCCCATGTGAGAAAATTTCTATTATACCAATTTTATCAGATGAAGCAACTGTGGCCTAGAGAGATTAAATGATTTACCCAGGTCATGCAATTGGTCCCTGCCTGGGACAAGACTTGAAACCAGAACATTATTCCAAATCTAGTACTCTAGACACAGTATAGATTACTAATATTCAGATAGGATGCATGAAAGCACTGGAAAAATATAAATTTCTATTATAATAGGAAGTCAGATTACTAAATAAAGCTGTTGACTGTCTCATAGTGTAATTCTTATTAGTTGGTACATCTAATTCTGAAGAATTAGGAAGGAAGATTGCAAGGCACATTAAGGTATCACTTATCATGGTTACTTAGAGGTCTTTTGGTGTTGTTGTTGTTTTAAATTTCAGTAGCTTTTCCTAGATCATTGGTTCAGAAGTCACTTGAAAAACCTTGTTTGAAAATAGAGACTGAAAGGGTGGAAACAATAATGAGCTCAGATTATTTCCTTCAGTCTTGTGCAGGCATAGAAAGTCAGAGGATTTTCTTTAATTGCATAATTGTCAAGAGGTTAGAATACTAATACATTATTTACATTCAAGTTAGAAACCAATTCTTACCACAGATTAAAAAGAAACGCATAATTAGAATAAGAACAAAAGAGTAAGAGAGCACAATAACTCTATCCATACCAAGGCAGGGTGTAGGGGTGTGTGCCTGTGTGTGTGTATGTGTGTGTATGTGACTATACACTTAGGATGCAATTCCTCATAATACATTAACAAAAATTTCATAAGATATCATTGACTATCAATCTGAAATGGATAGTAAAAGGTGTCTTAATTGAAAAGAAAAATAGTCAAATCTGTAAAGAAAAATTCCTGGTCTGATCTCTTATAGCAGCTCTCTTAGTGCTAATTAGCATCAACAGCAATATCAGTAATGGCTCAGGCTTGTCAAATAAATTAGAAATTTTTAAGCAGGACTTTAATATGCACAATTTCTCATGTATTGCTTTTGATTGGTAAAAACCAAGGGAATGTGAAGTTTTATATAGGTGAAAAGGAAACTACTAAATTTAGGGCTTTTTGTCTTAGTAATCAAAGATTTCACTTAAGTTCATTGAGAATGCCAGCAATGCCTTATTTTACTCAGAATAATTGGTTTATACAGATCTATAATGAACAGGTTTTTTAAATGCCTTTTCTAGGATACATCTTTTCATGTTTTTAAATTATTTCCCATAATATATCAAAAGCTAGTTGTCACTGTCAAGTATGGAAATGATTTTTTATTTTGCTTTTTGGGGGGGAAGGTATGGCAGTTGGGGTTAAGTGACTTGCCCAAGGTCACATGGCTAGTAAGTATTAAGTTTCTGAGGTGATTTTTTTAAGTAAAAAAATATCAAGCCTTTAGCTTAGAGAAAGTCCAGCACATTGCCTATCAGATAGTAGATGTTTAATAAATGTTTATTGTTTTTGATTGATTTAAGAAAAGGTTTTTTTTCAAATATTCTCCCAAGTAATTTGTTCAATTACTCACTAGTAGGCAGCTGACCTCACCAAACATCATAGTTATAATTAATAATAACAGTGATAGTGGCAGCAACAACAATAATAATCATAAGAATAAAGACAATAATATGAGGAAGAGGATTCTTCCATCAGCTTGTTGTACTCACTCAAAAGATAGGCTCTTAGTCTGAAGTTAAAGCCTCAAAATCCCCATTACAAGTAACATAAGAGTTCTGGAAGATACCATATTTTACTTGTTCAAAATTACAGATGAAGACCACATTTGAAGAATTTAATGCCCTAGTCCTTGATAATTTTGAAAAAGAAATTTTGGTAGGTGATGATATTTGCCAAAGTAACGAGGGAGATTAAACTTCGATGAATTTCATCAGGAATGGAAGAATATCAGAATAGCCGTTTTAATGTAATATCTTATTCATATACAAACTGAGCTCTGAGTTTGATACCTATGCTATTTTGCTTCACTATATTATGTTCAAAATATTTATTAAGCATATAATATGGACAATGCATTGTAGAAGGTATCAGGGATATGAAGACAAAATTTAAATAGTCTTCACCTCTCAAGTAACTAATATTCATTTGGGTTTGATAGGAGATAAAGTCATTGACTTAGATCTGGAAAAGATTAGTCATAGACCAATTAGTCCATTCTCCTTATTCTTACAGCTAAGGAAACTAAGGTCCATATAGATGATCAGCACAAGGTCACATAAGTAGGAAGGACAAAAGTGGAATTAGAACTCAGAGCCTCTGATTTCAGATCTACTATCCATACACTATCACATATGTATATACATACAGATGCGTGTATTTATATGTGCACCTTTTTATTGTATATGTATAAATACATATATATGTAGATAGATAGATAGAAAGATAGATAGAAAGATAGATCGATCGATCGATCGATCGATAGATAGATAGATGAAATGTTAGTTAGAGAGTTATGGGGACAAAGAGAAGATACTGACAAAGTATGCTAGGAATGTTTAAGCAGAGGGAGAAAATTTTAATAATAATTTATATAGCTTTTATGTTCAAGTCTACATTATCCTAATAATTTTCTATATTGTAGTTAGAGACAGCATGTGCAGTGGATTGAAGTGCTGTGTGACCCTAGACAAGTTAGTTAATATATTTTTGCCTAAAGCAAATACTTAAGACACATATACAGAATTAGAGATAGGTTAAATGGAGTCTCAATTACAGATGACTTTTATATGGATTAATAAAAAATTGGTTTAATTTTGTGCTGAAAAATACAAATTACACACTAGCATAATGATCCTGTTCACATATACTCAAAATGAGGTTAATTTAAATTTTACTGACATTATCAAATTTAAAATTTGCAGCTGATTTGTATATTTAATTTTGTTTTGAAAAACTCAATTCTCTTCAGGAAATTATGTCTATCTGGGAGAGAAGTTAATTCTCCAAAAGGAGTTCTATATTAATATACTTGACTTGGATCCTCAGAGATCATAAATTACCCTCTTGGAATGTACATTTATGGAAGCTGCATTAACATTTCAAGTTAGAGGGGTCTTAAAAGCATGGAAGCAGTTACCTATGTCCTACCCTGGTTTCCTGGAAGGATTCACACAGCTTCAGAAATATCTGACATATTTCAGGTTTAGCTTGGACAGTGGCAGAAACTGAATAAATATCTTGCATTTGTGCATTTCATTTACATGAGTGTTTGTCTCCATCATGTTATTGAAACCTGTTAGTATTTTTTTCTTGGGGTATGGAGGGAAAAAATACAGGGTATCCTAAAAGTTTTAGAGCAATTTTAGTCTATTTAGGTTCATAATTACTCTAAGACTTTTGGGATACCTTGTATTTTTCCATGGGTAAATGAAGGATATTATGGAAGAATATTCTATAGAATTTTGTAATTCTGGTTCTCTGAATAAATTGTTATGTCTCCCAAATTGGTCTTGGACTACTAAAACATAGGTATTAGTAACATTATTGTACATTAATATATTATATATTATTATTTATTTTTAATAATAGATAATCCTTATTTTATATTTACATCAATTTTGTTTACAGGATGTTTTTAAGTGTTAGTGTACTCTTGAAAGTAAACTCTTGAAATGGAATGACTCTTGTTTCCCTTCCCCTCTCCCATAATTTCAGGCACTAGAAAGCTACATTATAAGTCTCAGGAACATAATAAATATTTGCTGAGTTGAATTTATATGATATTAATGAATTTGTTGATATCACTAGCCTACCAAGGATTAAAGCCAATAGGTTTTGGTTGAATCCTGTGTTTTTGAAGCTATAAGCTAGAAAAGATTTTAAGATCATTTAATTTTAAAAAATCTTAGCTTTTCTTCTTTTATGGATGAAGCAATTGAGGCCCAAGTATGTTCAATGACTTGCCTAAAGTTGAACTATTTGATGCTAGATTCTCAAATTCCTAAGTCTCTGATCTTGCCAACGTATAGTGTTTTTCCCACACTCATTGTAAGTATCCTTAAATATTTTAGGCATCACTATGAACCATAGGAGGCATGCTTTTAATGGGATCTTTCAAGGAAAACTACAGGTACTCTATAAGGCAAGGGTTGGAGCTCTTTATTGGAGAAAGCTTTATGATGTCAGAATCCTGTGAAAATCCGCAGTTGGGTATGATGATTGGATCACATAGTACAAACTTGAGAAAAAAAAAGAAGAAGATGTACGAAACAGAAAAATTCCAATAAAGAAAAGACAATATGAACTACATAAAGAGCCAACTGGGATCAGTATTCAGGGAATCTCGAGTGTTCTCAAACGGCCATCAAATAGAGAAAGAAGCTCCGGGCTATTATAAAATAAATAGGTTGAAATGAAAGACACAACACAAAATGTTAAATCTTTTTTTTTAAAACTTTTTAGAAGGGGGAGAGCAAGGCAATTGGGGTTAAGTGACCTTAGGTCACATGGCTATTAAGTGTTAAGGTCACATGGCTATTAAGTGTTAAGTGTCTGAGGTCAAATTTGAACTCAGGCCCTCCTGACTTTAGGGCCAGTGATCTATTCATTGCGCCACCTAGCTGCCCCTAAAATCATCTTTGAACCTAGAAAGTTCAGCAGAATTCTAATGAACTTAGAGCATAGAGGAGACACTGCAAAGATTTGTAGCTTTCCTTTACTTCCTTGTAGAATTCCATGAGGCAGAGGATTGGTGTTGTTACTCTTATCATTTCAGCTGTGTCCAACTCTTTAGGCACTATTTGGAGTTTTCTTGACAAAAATATAGTTTGCCATTTCCTTATCCATCTCTCTTTACAGATGATGAAACTGAGGCAGATAGGGTTAAGTGACTTGCTTAGGGACACGTGGCTAGCAAGTGTTTGAAGTCAGATATGAACTAAGGAAAAAGAATCTTCCTGACTACAGGTGTGGCACTCTATCCACAATACCACCTAGATGCACACAAAGCAAAGGCTACTAAAAATGAAGGTTTTACAACTGGATGCACAATGTCTCAAGTGACTTTGTCACCTTCTCACCATGTTGCAGGATTAGCCAAAATTAGGTTACATTTTCACTGGAGTCTATTATAGTTTATGCCATTTGTATATTAGAGCCTCTGATATTTATTGCTCTATTTTATTTTCTTAGAAATTTTAAATTATATTTTATGACAATTATACACACATGTATATGTACACATGTGTATGTGTGCATGAGTGTACTTGCTATTAGACTTGTGACTCTTGCAACTTCATTGTATTTGATCATTTGCATTATCAGTTATACAAAAGAGTTCACAATGAGCCCAAGAGAAAGAGAAAGACATTCCAAAGTCAGAATTTTCAAACACATCAAGGGCCCAGGTAATACAAACAATTGACTCAATTCATAATAATGTTTCAGTGGATATGTGGTCTTACTTATTGCTTAAGTCCTTGATGTGGTGGAGCCAGGTCATGGAAGTTCATGAGAGCTAATTGTTAAATTTTTAATGGAAGCATTTGTACCTAAAAAAAAAAAAAATGGAAAAAACTGCTAAAAAGCAGGTCTCACTTTCTTGTTTTATTTCTTTCTAGATTTAGTGATAGGAGAAACGTTTTTAATGTACAGATTTCTTATTTTTGTCCAGCAAGCTGGTAGTTAAACATTTACTAACATGCCACTGGCCTTATTGATATGGATACTGCCTAAAGCAAATATTGCAGCTTCTCATCCTGAGCAATCTTGCTCATGTTCTCTCATAAATTGTGCAGATAGGATTTAAATAATGCCTGGGATGACCTGAAGATCTTTTAACATTTAATGTATGGCTCTCCCTGTCAACAGATGATCAGTTCTCCTCCTTTTCCAATCATATGTTTCCTTGATATCTTTTACTCGACTTATAAGAAAATTATTGCTGGCTATGTAGAGCAGCATACTTATATAACTCATGTTCCTCCTTTGCTTTTTGGTTCAGCTGAAATTTTGATAAATAAAAAATGGACTTTTCTAAGGTTATATGTTTATATAATTACCAATGGAAACCTAGTGTTACTTGACTACTTTCACGGTCTTCTGATTGATCTCTCCTTCTTCTAATGTCTATTTTTTCTGATATATTTCCCCAAACAGCTATCAGAAAGTTATTCTTAAGGTACAAGTTTTATTTTGTCATTACCAAACATGAAAGGTTCCCCATTGCTTATGCAATAAAACATAAACTGGTTCCAAACTACTTAGGTACCTCCATTCATAAATTCTAGGTTCTGGCAGAATTGGAGTATTTGTGGTTCCATTTCCCACTTCTCATTGTTCATACAACTCATCTTCCATACCTACAATGAGCTCTCAACTTATTGTTTTCATAAATCAGAATATTATGGAGCCACAATCAGGGTAACACAAGATTCACCAGCGTCTCCAATAAAGATGGTTGTAATATGATATTCTGGAAGGCAAAGAATCTAGAATTACAAACAAGAATCACCTATCCAGCAAAAGTAAGTATAATTCTTCAAAGGAAAATGGGCATTCAATGAAAAAGAGAAGAGACCAGAGCTGAATAGAAAATAAGACTTTCAAATACAAGATTCAAAAAAAGCATAAAAATATAAGCAGGAAAGAGAAATCATAAGGATTCAACAAGCTGAAATGGTTTACATTTCTACATGGGAAGATGATACTTATAATTCCTAAGAATAATATCATTATTAATGCAGTTAGAAGGAATATATATTGACGGAAACCATTGTTATGGGTTGAGTATAGTGGGATGATATTTTTTTAAAAATAAAATTAAAGAGAAAGAAAAAAATGCAGTAGAAAAAAGATAATAGAGGACTAGAAAGGATTAAATTATCTGACATAAAAGAGGTGTGGAAGACCTTTTACAATTGAGGGAAAGCTCAGGGAGTGGGAGGGGGAGCACATGAACCTTACTCTTTTCAAACTTAGCTCAAAGAAGGAGTGACATTCATACTCAATTCTGTATAGAATTCTATCTTACAGTACAGGAAAGTAGGAGGAGAAAGAAATAAGAGAAGGAGGAGGATTGATAGAAAACAGGGTGTAATAGTCAGAAGCAAAATAATACTTTTGATGATAGACAGGATGAGAGAGAGAGAGAAAGAGAGAGAGAGAGAGTGAGTGAGTTCAAATGGGATGGAGCGAAAAACACAACAATCATAACTATGAAAAGATTTTACTCAAAGTTTCTCTGATAAAACCCTCATTTCTCTCATATATAAAGAACTGAATCACATTTTTAAGAATATAATGCATCAATTGATAAATGGTCAAAAGATAGGAACAAGCAGTTTTCAAATTAAGTAATCAACACTCCCTATAGTCATATGACAAAATGCTCCAAATCACTATTGATTAGAGAAATACTAATTAAAACAAATCTGAGGTACCACCCCATGTGTATGAAATTGGCTAATGTGACATAAATGTATAATAACAAATGTTGGAGCTGATGTGGGAAAACTGAGAAACTAATGTATTCTGGATGGAGTGATGAACTGAATCAATGTTCCTAAAGAGCAATTTGGATCTATGAGCCAAAGAAAAAATTTTTAAAAATGTACAATCTTTGACCCAGTACTGGGTCTCTATCCCAAAGATATTTAAAGAAAGAAAAATAATGGGTGGCAAGTGGTACAGTGAATAGAGCACTGACCTATAGTGGTAATGGAATTCAAAGATCCCTCTGTATTGACTTGGTTTTCAGGTTGATTGTTAAAACCCAGAGTTTGTTAATCCCCCTTGTGAGATGGACTTTTTGATGTAAAGAGAGAGGACTGAACTGGGAGGAGCTGGTGCCATGGATTTCGAGAGAAGCCCAAGCAGAGAGAAGCACAAGCAGAGAAGGCCTGTTCCTGTCTTTTGGGGAGCAGTATCATGGAGGCAGAGAGAGAGAGAATTGCCAGGGGCCAGAGTTGCTGAGAGAAAGACTCCTGAGGGCCAATTGCAGCTGCCTCGGACTTTTGAGTACTGCTACCTAGAGCTGCTGAGAACTGAGGAGGCACGGCTGTGATGCCAGTGTTTTGTCTGTCTGTTTTGATGCTGTTTTTTTGGATTCATATACTGGTAAAGGACAGTGCTGCTGTTACAGAGGTCCTGGAACTCTGGAGTCAGGAGGAACTGAATTCAAATCTGGCCTCAGACATTTGACACAGTTACTAGCCGTGTGACTTTGGGCAAGTAACTTAACCCCAATTGCCCTCCAAAAAAAAAGAAAAAAAACTCCTTTTATGACACAATTATGTTTTTATATCTAAACCAGGAAAAGCAAAAACAGGGAAAGAAAACCAAACAGCAATTCACTTAATGAATATTGATGTAAAAAAAATGGAATAAAATATTTGCAAATTAATTAGAGCAACATATCAAAAAGATCATACACTATAGCCAAATGAGACTTATACCAGGAATGCAGGGCTGGTTCATTGTAAGGAAAACTATCAACATAATTGGCCATATTAATAACAAAACCAATAGAAATCATGTGAGTATGTCAATAGATATAGAAAAAGCTCACGACAAAATAAAACACTAATTCCTATTAAAATACTCAAAAGCATAGTAATGAGAGGGACTTTTTCTCAAAATCATAAATAATATCTATTTAAACACAAGAGTAAGCACTATCTATAATGGGGATAAGCTTGAAGCCTTCCCAGTAAGATCAAGAGTGAAACAAAGATGTCCATTATTACTGCTATGGTTCAGTATGGTACTAGAATTGCAGCTGTAGCAATAGAAAAATAAAAAGAAATAAAGGAATCAACCAAAAAAAATAGGTGAAACAATGAACAACTTCAGAAAAGTTGCAGGATATAAAATAAACTCACAGAAATCAACATCTCTCCAAACCATAAACTTTCTTGATAGAAATAAAGATAAACTGATACACCATGTGACCTTGGACAAGTCACTTAATCTCAACTGCCCTCCCTTCCCCCCTCCAAAAAAAAGAAAGATAAACTGATACAGTAAAGTCCCAGTCTTATTCCTTTTGTTAGCAAGACCAATGTTTTCTGGTAAAATGGACAAATAATTACTCAATAACCAAAAGATTCTGAATGAGGAGTAACAAATTTCTTTTATAGTCAAAAAGAAGAATATCAAAGGAGCAAGAAAAGGAAAAAAAAATCTTGAGTAACATATGTGTCTTCTAATTGGTCAAAATATAAAAAAAAATCTTCTAATATCAGTTTCACATTACAGCATTCATACCCTCTGTTTTGAAATACCCTTAACTACAAATAAGACATACAATTCAGAGGATTTGAGAGTTGCTATAATGGCTTAGATTGAATAAATTTGACTTTAATTTAGGCAAGAATCTCTGAAATATGGGTGATAGGTGAATTTACAGAGGTGCAGGTACAAGTCACAAGAACAGAATTGTGACCCAAGGGACCTGAGGCTAATTGAATAAACTTGCAAGGGTAAGGAATTTAGACTTGTGTAGAAAAGGACAATTAAAAAAAAATAAATCAATTTTCAATTTCATGATTCTCCCTTTTAATTTTTGGGAGGTCATGCCTCCCATGAATAACTTAGCTTGATTAAATGTACACATTTAGACATAGTAACAATCGTGTATGTCTATCTCTGTATAATGTTTAGTAATGTTGGAATAATGATTACAGGAGCAGAAATGCCATGAATAAGAAATTTGAATTATTGTGAACCATCACAAGTTTCTTAGGAATCAGTTTATTAAAGACAACTATGAGTGCTAGAGTTAGGAGAGACCTATGATATAGCACAGACCCCTTGAATGTTTCACATGTAGTTTTGACTAGTATCACTGCTTGATTTAATACTGCAACTCAAATATATGGGAAGAGACTGAACATCACAAATATTCTGCTTTAATGGATATAATTTGAGAAGGTATAGCCCCAGAAGGGATCCCAAAAGGGATGACTTAATCTTGTAACAATTCATTTCTTGGTCTTATTTAAACCATCTGTGATTTCTCCATTGACTAACACTAGCAGGGAGGGTCCATTTCTGCAAGAACTTATAGAGGTAGCAAAGGAAGTAAAATGAAGGGTAAGCATCAAGTCTTCTTATAAGTGTTGTAACCCCCATTTTGTGAATATCCCCTATCTCTCCTCATCATAGGAGACCTGCCTAGGAGACCGGCTCAAACCCAACAAAGCCCACCTAGGCAACAAACCTGCCAAGTAAACCCACTCAGATCTTTCACCTGGAACCCATAGCCCCTTTTGGTTAGTTCTTGGAATAGACTTCGGAACTTTCCAGTTGGGCAACAAACTGATAGCTGGGCAATGGGTCAGTAGGCTATGAACTGATTGCTACATTTTGGCTTCAGTATTTTCCCCACTTGTGTAGCAACTGACTAAGTTGTGGTTTCTCCCTGGTAACAGTTATGTTGTAACTTTTGTCTATGTAAGCCCTGAGGAAATGCATCTTGGATCTGCTTGATTTGATTGGTGCTCACCCCTTGCAGTCACCAGCTATTAAACTCTACTTACAATAAATAATGGTCTCACTCACTGAATTCTCGGTACAGCATTAGTAACACATTGCCAATGTCCATTGTATCAGTTTATCTTATCTGAGGGCTCAGATATTTCATGTAGTTATCTGTTTTCTGAAAATAACTCCTTTTAGGCATTCTGGCATAGATATGTTTTCAGAGCATCTCTGAAGAGAGGGTCTGATCCTAGAAGATCTGGTTCAGGTTACTTGCAAAAATATTAGATGTTTCTGCTATAATCTTTTGCAAAACGGACATAAATAGAACTTAGTACACCCTCTTAAATTTGGTTTTCCAGCAACCAACTCAAGCCACTACAACTGTATCAGCAATGCAGTATTCACAATGCCTACAGTAACTATAAATATGCTGATATAGTTATTAATCACAAAATAGAACAGGCTCTCTACATAAGAAATATAGATAGTGCATTCATTTAAATACCAGAAGACTGAGTCCCAAAACCAGAAAGTCAAAGCCAACCCAGTCATGATGAAGTTGGCACATGTGGCCAA
>CM053591.1:95593199-95610594 GCA_028646515.1 Pseudochirops corinnae
AATTAATTGGAAACTAAATAACCTAATCCTTAAGAATGAGTGGGTCAAAAAAAAAATCTTAGAAATAATCTATAATTTCAGCAAAAGAAGAGTAAACATGAGACAGCATAATAAAATTTATGTTACAGCTAAAGTAGTTCTTAGGGCAAGTTTTATATCTCTAAATATTTACATGAACAAAGTAGAAAAAGAGGAGATCAATGAATTGGGCATGCAATTAAACAAAGTTAGGAAAAGAACATATTAAACATCCCCAAATAAATACCAAATTAGAACTTCTGAAAGACAATGGAGATATTAATAAAATTGAAAACATGAAAACTATTGAATTAATAAATAAAACCAAGAGCTCATTTTATGAAAAAGAAAACATTAAACAGATAATATTTTAATTAATGTGATAGAAAAGAAAGAAGAAAATCAAATTACCATATCAAGAATGAAAAGGGTGAATTCATCACCAATGAAGAGAAAATTAAAGGAATACTTTAGTTTGCCCAACTGTATGCTGATATAAGGGAAAAGGATGAATATAAAAAATATATAAATTGCGCAGATTAATGGAAAAGGAAATACAATAGTTAACTCCAATTCAGAAAAAAAATAAATAAATTGAAGAAGTCATCAATGAACTCCCTAAAAAAAAATCTCCGGGATCAGATGGATTTAGAATGGAATTCTACCAAACATTTAAAATAAAATTAATTCCAATACTATATAAAGTATTTGAAAAAACAGATGAAGAAGGAGTCCTACCAAATTCATTTTATAACACAAATATAGTGCTGATAACTAAACCAAAAAGAGCCAAAGCAGAGAAGTTAAATTATAGACCAATCTCCCTAATGAATACAGATGCAAAAAATTTTAATAAAATATCAGCAAAGTGTTCATAGCAACTTGTCACCAGGAAAATACACTAAGACCAGATGGGATTTACATCAGGAATGCTAGACAGTATTAGGAAAACTATCAGCATAATTGATGGTATCAATAACAACAGAACTAACAGAAATCATATGATTATCTCAATAGATGCATAAAAAGCTTTTGACAAAATATAACACCCATTCCTATTACAAATACTAGAGAGCACAGGAATAAATGGAATTTTCCTTAAAATGATCAGTAGTATCTATCTAAAATCATCAGCAAGCATTTTATGTAATGGTGATAAGCTAGAAGCTTTCCCAATAAGATCAGGGGTGAAATACGGATGTTCATTATTACCACTATTATATTATACTAGAAATGTTAGCTTTAGCAATAATAGAAGAAAACAATTGAAGGAATTAAAATAGACAATGAGAGAACAAAATTTTCATTCTTTGATGATGATATGATGATATACTTAGAGAATCCTAGAGAATCAATTTAAAAAAACTACTTGAAACAAATAATTTTAGCAAAGTTGCAGGATTATAAAATAAATGCATGCAAATCATCAGAATTTCTATATACTACTAACAAAGCCCAATAGCAAGAAATAGAAAGAGAAATTCCATTTAAAATAACTATAGACAATACAAAAAAGTATATAGTATTCTACCTGCCAAGACAAACACAGGAATTATATGAAGACAATTACAGAATACTTTTCATACAAGTAAAATCAGATCTAAACAACTGCAAAACTATTAATTGCTCATGGGTATGGTGAGCTAATATATTAAAAAATGGCAATTCTACCTAAGTCCATTTACTTATTCAGTGCCATACCAAAATTATTTCGTACTTGCTAAGAAATAGGTCAATGGAATAGGTTAGGTACAGAAGACACAATAGTCCATGACTGTCACAATGTACTATTTGATAAACCTAAACATTCCAACTTCTGGGATAAGAACTCACTATTTCATAAAACTGTTGGGAAAACTGGAAAATAGTATTGCAGAAATCAGGCATAGGTCAACATATCATAGAGTATATCAAGATAAGGTCAAAAAGGCTACATGATTTATACATAAAGTGTTATACTAGAAGTAAATTAGGAGAGCAACGAATACCTGTCAGATAAGGTATAACCTGTCAGATAAATAGAGATCAGAAGAATTTATGACCAAGCAAGAGACAGAGAACATTATCAAATGCAAAATGGGTATTGATTGCATGAAATTTAAAAAAAAAAAGCTTTTGCACAAACAATGCCAATTCAACCCAGAGTAGAAGGAAAGCAAAATGCTGGGAAAATAATTTCTGTAGCCTGTGTTTCTGATAAAGACCTCCTTTCTGAAATATATACAGAAATGAGTGAAATTTATAAGAATACAAGTAATTTCCCAATTGACATATGGTGAAAGGATATGAACAGTCATTTTTCAGATAAAGAAATTAGAAGTATCTATAGTCATATTAAGAAATGCTATATATCCCTATTGCTTAAATAAATGCAAATTAAAACATCTCTGAAGTACACCCTCATACGTATAATATTGACTAATATGACTGAAAGGGAAAATGATAAATACTGGAAATGTGGGAAAATTGGAACACATTGTTCATAGAGTTGTGAAGTGGTACAACCATTCGGAAGTATAATTTGGAACTGTCCAAATGGCTATAAAACTGTGTATATCTTTCGATCCTGTAATATCACTACTAGGTCTGTATCCCAAAGAGATCATAAAAAAGGGAAAAGGACCCACATATGCAAAAATATTTATAGTAGCTCTTTTTAGTGGTGGCTAAGAATTGCAAAAGGAGGGGATGGCAATAAATTGGGGAACGGCTGAACAAGTTATGGTATATGGATGTTTTTGAATAATATTGTGCTTTAAGAAATGATGAACAGGTGTATTTCAGGAAAAAACCTAGAAAGACTTACATGAACTGATCCTGAGTAGAGTGAGCAGAACCAGGAGAACATTATACACAGTAATAGAAGGATTGTGTAATGATGAAATTTTTTGGATTTGCTTTTCTCAGAAATACCTAGATTTAGGACAATTATAAAAGACTCACAATGGAAAATGCTATCCATATCCAGAGAAAGAACTATGGAGTCTGAATACAGATCACAGCACACAATTTTAACTTTGTTTTTTTTTTTTCATTCTTGTGGTTTTTCCCTTTTGTTCATATTCCTCTTTCAGAACATTAATAATTCAGCAATATGTTTAATACAGTTGTATATGTATAATCAATATTAGAGTGCTTGCTGTATTTGGGAGGTGGAGAGGAAAGAGGAAGGGAAAAATATTTAGGACGCAAAATCTTATAAAAGTGAATGTTGAAAACTATCTTTCCATGTAATTGGAGAAAATAAAGTACTATTAAGTGGGGAAAAAGTCAAAACTGCAGATCAATTCCACTTAGAACATAGAAATTGTAGGGGACTCATAAGAGATTATCCCTCCCCCTTAGGCTATGACTGCCCACTGACTGTGGAAAATGACAGTGTCAGCATCAAAAAGACAGGGCAAAGATTCATGAAAGCTGAGAAATTTTGTATGGTGATTTTTCTCTTGTGTCTTCCCTCTTTTTTCTTGAATTTCTTTCTGAAGAAGAGCTAAACAGGGTTTTCTATATATTGTCTTTCTTTTCAGTAACTCTTAAATCTATTATAGTTTAATCATAAAGGTGGTTAAATAACTATTGTGACATCAAATTTGCATTCTCATTTAATTTCTTTTGTTTTCAGTTGGTTTTCTCCCTATCTTCTGACTTTTATGGTTGCATTTAATGAATTTTATGAAGTTAAAAAAAAAGCCCCAAAGAAAATAATTCTAACCTCCTGAGATGATGAGTATTCAACATATTATATACATTCTTTTTAAAATTTTTTGTCTATGCTTTAATGCTTCATTATTTGTCACCCTAAAATTTGCTGAGACAAGCTCATCTATTGCCTCAATCAAATAATCTGTGACCCGCAGTTTATGATTGTAATGGTGACCATCTCAGTAGTGATTTATGTCAGCTTTATTCAACATGGGGAAAAAAGTGAAATCTGTTCACTTCCAAAGAAAACCTAAAATTATATATCCAACTTAATATTCCCTTAGTATCTTTAATGTGGGAATATATTCCTATGATTAGGCTGTAATTTCTCTGGGACATTTTGAATGATTCCTTTATCTTTCTAAATGTGTTCCAGAGTTGGAACACTTCTGAATGTGAATTTGAATTGTGTGATATTGCTAATCAATTACACTACTGGGTTTCATTAGTAAGAAACTACACTTGATATGCAATAGGTTCTAGGAACCCCCTTGAATCTTCCAGCTTCATCTGACCTTCACCAGAAGCCAAAAGCCTTCTATTATCAATATGCTGGAATCTCTGTTACCCTTAACCTAGACTAGCCCCCAATGTCGATTATCTGCAGCGAGCCTTCAGCTACCTCCCACTCTTGATCCCATCAAAAAGAGAATGAGTTCTCTTGGTTTATGGAGTCTGACCTCAGTCCCATCAAGATCCTCGTTAGACTCCTTTAAAAAACCCTCCCCAAACCCCTGTTCTATACCACCCCTAGAGCCTTCCCATAATCTTCCTGTATATAAGATCCACCTTGCTTACATGAAGTGACTCATTCAATCTAGCCAGATTCAGTCTGTGTCATATTGTTCTGGCTCACTTGTCAACACAAGTGTCACAGACAATTTGACTCCATAAGAGTCTACCCAATATGACAATTCTTAATAAACTTTTACTTTGGGTGAGAGAAGAGTCTAATCAAAAGAGTCTATACCTATCCAAATAGTAGGAAATTTCCAGAGCACCTCTATGTTAGGAAATATGGACATGCTCTACAGGTCCCATTACAAAAATACTAACAAAAATATGCAAATATATCTAGCAAACAAAAAACAAGATAAACAAAAAAAAAACTATTCTGCAAACTCATAGTAGTTAAATTTAATAAGACATAATTTCAGATATAAAGGAATAGACATTCAAATAATTTAAGACTTTTCTATATTCACAGAAACTGCAAGAGGGGGTAGAAACTGCAAGTGGGGATAAACTCCCCACTGGGGATAAACATGCCACTACCATTTGGGCAATACTTCCTCCTTCTTTGCTTCCTTGCTTCCTTGCTTCCTTCCTTCCTTGCTTCCTTCCTTCCTTCCTTCCTTCTTTCCTTCTTTCCTTCCTTCCTTCTTACCTTCCTTCCTTCCTCCTTCCTTCCATCCCTATACATGGGTAATCACACTTATGGGTACTCTGCCCAAAGTTATATGGTTATGTCTAAGCTTAGGAAAAATCCGTTTGGCAGCTGTGTGAAGAATTGGAGTGGGCAGGAGGTCCAATTAGAAGGCAATTACATTAGTAAGCTTGAGAGGTGATTGGGGCCTGAACTATAAGTGGTGACTGTTTTAGGAGAGAGAAAGCTTCACATGTGAGAGATTAAAATGGCAAGATTTGACAAACAAATGGATGCGTGGATAAAAGAAACTGAGGAAAGAATTATAATGATGAATTTATAAACCTGGAGGAAAGGATGAATGTTGGTGTAATTGACACAGAAAATTTTGGTGCAGAGAAATGTTTCTGGAGAAAAAAAAAGAATTCTGTTTTGCACATGTCATGTTTTATATGTTTACATATCATCCCATCTGAAATGCCCTATGGTGATAAGAGCCCAAAGCTCATCAAGAGGGGCTAGGTCTGGCATATTGATCTGTAAATAATCTTCACAAAGATAATAAACCAATAGGAAATGACGAGGTTACAAAAAAGAAAGAGTATAAAAAGCAGAGAATTGGGCCCAGGACAAAACATTTTTGGCCAGACTCACAGTTTTGGATCTACTGTAAATGATGAGGCAGCTAAGTAGATTGAGGAATAATCAGCTAGTAAAATGAACAGAGCATAATATCATGACCCTCAGTCAGTTTACTAGTTTACTTACACAACTTACTGTGTCACCCTAGATAAGTCATGTAACCTCTCTCAGCCTCAGTGTTTTATCTGTAAAATAGTTGGAATCGACTATCTCTAAGTTCACTTTCAGCTCCAAATATGTTAACTTGTGCCCTGGAATTATGAGTATACACCAGGACCCAATTCAGTTAATAGATTAAAAAGCATGAGGACCAAGTAAAAGAGTATAAGTTGTGGCAACTAATCAAGCAGTTAATTTGGAAATAATAGTTGCAATTGAGTGATGAGGTCAGAGATCAGATTGTAAAAGTCGAGTCATGAACAGGAGGACAGGGAGTAAGTACTTATCTTATATAGCCTTATAAGATATACAGAGATGAAAACACATATGTAGTCTCTCATGTATAATTTTTTATTATGTGTATGCATATATGATACATGTAAACATAAATGTAAGTGTTCAGTTGAACTTGAAAATTTGAAAAACAAAGTTATTTTGATGTGTTGTCCCAAGAGAGAGTTGGGCTCAGCTCTCCCTTTTTTAGTGATAGATTATATCCATTCACACATATCAGTTTCTAGAGAGTATATTTTGCTTTGCTTAAAAGTTCTAATTTATCTTGTCTTACTGAATTAAATGGGTCTCTTATATTTGCCATTTCTTTAAAATAGCTGAACCCAACTTTGGGTGACTGAATTTTCTTGGTGAGATTCATCTAAGCAGATGATACAAATGTAGGCGATTTTCTTTAATGAGGCTTTTTCTAGAAAGGAGTTTTAAAAAGGAGTCTACTTTTAATGAATGAAATGGTAAAGCATAAAAAAATGTGTCGAACATAGCTGGAGGCAGCAAGCTAACAACTCAGAATCAAATTAACCAGCTATAAAAGCTTCTTAGTGAAGTTAATGATGTAACTGTACTGTCTACTAGAAGTTGTTTTTTTCCCCCTAAGTCTGCATCTTATTAAAGAACTCCATACTCCATTGCAAAGCAAAAGGAACATTTCATGCCACGCATAATTTAAAGCCTTCAAATTTCAGGTAAAAATACTGAAATTTATAAAAAATAAATTTAATTTTTTAATATTTTTACTTAAAAGACAGGTGTTTAAGTCTAAACTTCTCTTCTTGAACATCCCAATACTCTTGATGACAAGACAAAGTATAGAATTATGTGTTTTTGGTTTGTACTGAATAATAAATCATACTTTGGAAAATAAAATGACTTTAAAATATTTATCTGCTGTATGATTGCACTTTGGCAAATAATGGTAGTAACTATTCTTATTTGTAATTATGTACCACTAGATAAAATTATAACTTTTGGTAATAGAGTGGTGTGAAATGGTTTAAAATATCATCTATATGGATATTTTCTTTTTGTTGTTGTTGTTCTAAAAAGCATTAGAACTATTTGTGCTCTCAGATTCTGTGTTATCCCCTTAGAAAACAGAAAATATAAGTTGAGCTTAAGGATAGAGTGACAACACTCCAGTGAAAATAAGATTTTTTCAATGATTTTAAAAGAACTGCATGAACCCAATGATAAATGGAATATCTGCTAAATAGCCTTGCTATACTGAAAGAGTCTTATAACCTGGCTGACTGCAAGATGTTGAAGTTTTCATTAACAACTCCCAATGACCATCTACCAAGTCATCTGTCAAGGTTGTATGGGATAAATGCTAGTGAAGGAACTATTGAAATTGATGAAATTGTAGATTCTTGAAGTATTAAAGATGTATTTTAAAAAACAGCAGTTCATTACAAAAACTCTGTAGACTGTGATTGATGAGATAAATACAAAGTGTATTTTCAAACAAAATTTTTCATGACCAGTACCCAAGAGATTAGAGGGATTTCTCCTGTTACTTATTTTATGATTTATTGTTATTAAATATTCCTCCTTCAGATTAATTTTTCACAATATCATGTGCTCAGGCACATTTATGGAACATATGTAATTAATTTAGTGCACACAGAATGGAGTATCTCAGGGTATACTCCAGTCACATATCTACAAATACAAATATATAGGATGACCTACTTAGTGTGCATGTTTATATACACACACATATATACACATACATATATATTAATGTATGAATGCACACATACGAGTTCTAGATCTATCTCTATATAAAAGAGAAAGGGAGAGAGAGAGAGAGAAACAGAGAGAGAAAGAGAGGGAGAGAATTACAAATATACAGGATGCCCAGCTAAGTTCGTCCTAGTTCTTCACTGAACTTCTTGGGTTTCCTAAAAAACCTTGCCCCCCTTAGATTCCTACTATATTGCAAATTCTTTCAGGGCAGGGACTATACCTTACCTAAACTTCTATCAGGCAGTCAGTCAATAAGCATTTATTAAGTGCTTACTATGTCAGACACAATAAAGTCCTATATGATCACAGACATGATGACAACAATAATAATGATGATTGTTGTGATGATGATGATGATGATGATGATGATGATGATGATTTGCACACAGTGGTAACTTAAAGTTTTATGTATGTCATAACTTCTTCATGGTAAAGTCATATAACTCTTCCATACCCCTGGAAAAGCAACTGTTTCTGTTTTTTATTGGCCAAGTGTAATTCCTTATGTCAGACAAATTCCTTTTCAGGATACCTCTTAAGATGAGCAGTCTCTTGTCCCTAGACGACAGGGCAAAAAGGCTCATGGCCCCAGTGAAATCTGTCTTCTTCCTTAGTTCACTATTCCTTGTGTTTTTCCTGTCATATATAGTTTTATTCATACTTCCCTTATCCCTAGCCATATGATATTAGCTCATCTATCTTGCTATTTTTTATGTCCTACTTAGCCCTTTCTAGGATAATCATATACCTAATATGACTTTACTATTACAAAATACCTGCATTTACATATTGTGAGCCTAAGACTTTTCTTGTCTAGCACATGCATACAAAATGCCTAATACAAGATTTGTACAAAAGAAGTAGTTGACAATTCATCATAAATACCCAAAGGGGCCATCACAATAACATGGGAATGTTTTTGATTTGATGAGTACAGGTGTCTTCAGTGCGGGGTTAATTGTGTACCTAACAGTTTATATTTTCGCTGTGTGTGACTTCTAGTCATGTACATTATTCCTTGCTTTGAAAGTGTATTTTCTTGGTACAGAGTCAAATTTACAGACTTTGTACTGCACTTCTGGCTTTACAACAGTGAATTGCTGAGAAACACTACATGCTATGATACCTAGGTTTGCAGACAGAAAAATGCAATAATGATTGCCAGGAAGGTTGTTAGCCTGAGATTCCTTGATTGAACCTTAGTTTTTAGTTCTTTTTAAATGGTTTTTTTCTAAAGTTCAGTCACCTTTGTGGATGTCTTTGAATGAATTCATCTTTCAGGACAGTACAAGTTCTCCCAGAACTCTGACTTGATATAATATTTTATGCATTCCTCTCTTTTTCCGCAGGGCTCTGTCATGGGCTGTCTCTTCCAGTTCCAGAACATGAGGTCATTTTGCCAGAACAGTAATGCTCTCTCACCCACAACTAACCTGATTGAATATTGGTCAATATGTGTGAGTTATGGAGTGTAGAAAAATACTTTGCATCATTTGTCACTAAAATGAATAACATAAAGAAAATACTTTGACAAAATATATTTTCCCCCAAATTGAACATAGATGCACATGACTGAAATGATATGAACATTTATTACATATCAAACATATTGGATACCACTGAGGGGCAGGGAGTAAAGATGGAGAAAATATATGGACCTTAAATATTTGTGGGCATAATTGGAATAAACCAGAGGGAATAAAAGAAAATGAATAATTATAGGCAGACAAATGATTTCAAGTTCCTTTCAAACATATTGCATTCTCCTTCCAATGCAATATGCTACTTTTTTCAGCATAGGCTAGGTACAAGAAAGATGTATAATTCCCCTCTTCCTCTTCCTCTTTCCCTCCACATCTCTCCCATCACAACTTAACATTAAAACACTAATGTTCAATGCCCTGCATCTTCAGTCCATCTATGTTGTCAAAGAGATTAAATTTACTTGATGTGACCATCTTTCTAAACCGATTGTCAGCTTGTACAGAGGTAACAGGTGGCTTCCATATGACAACTACTACTGCACGTGATTATCTAGTGATTATATCAGGCTTTAGGGACAAATAAACAACTATTTATGAGATTGTGACAGCTACCAACTCCACTTACTCTTAGCCCATCTGACAGGCTTTTAAATTTTCCTGTTAATCATGGGACTAAATTAGCAAGAAGGCTCTCCTGAGACTTCCACATAAAATGGATTCCTTGCACATGTCTTCAGGTAGTCTCTAAAAGGTTTTAAGTTCATTGATTACCATCTATTTTTTATTTTTTTGAACGGTACCTCAAGAACTACTGCAGGATTCCAGAAAGTGATTTTTGCTTTAGTAAAGCTACATACCTAATTGCTTCCAAGAAAGATGTGACAAAAGATGGCATGGTACAGTGGGAAGTGAACTGGAGGGAATGTTTTCAAACACTGGGCATAGCACAATGTAACCTAAGAAAAATTACTTAAACTTTCTGGGTCTCAGTTCGCTCGTCTATAAACCAGGAAGAAGAACTGGATTACCCTTCCAGTTCTTAATCTCTACGATGCTATTACTAAATATTTATCTTATTAGACTGAAGATTTTCATGTATTCAGGATTTTTTGTTTTGTGCTGTATTCATTCTTGAGATAACATATAATCATGACATAGACACCTCAGTGGAAGCATGGAATAGTGGGATAAAGGGCAAATCTTAGAATTAGAAAGACTCAGATGCAAGTCTGCCTTTTACCATGAGGAAGTCACATAACCTCTCACTACCCCAGGAAACTCCCTATGACTAAGACACAGACAGGTGTCCATTTATAACAGTACAGGCAGTTTTTCACACTGGTAAAAGCTCAGGCCTAGACATACACACACACACACACACACACATATACACACGTGTATGTATATATACATACACACATATAAGCATATGTATATATAGACATATGCATATGTGTACATACATCTATACATATATGTATATATACATACACATACATATATATGTATATACATGTGTGTGTATAAGTGTGTGATATGAATCATGAACATGATGAATCATGAATATGATTGAGGTTGAAATGTTACTGCTCAATTGCGGAAAGGATATGAGTGGCATTGTTACAGAATTTCCATGCCCCACCCCCCAAAAAATTTCCTATAATTGAGAAAGATCAGAATAAGAGTCAAACCTAAAAAGGGGGGTACTTTAATAATTTATCATTTAGATTATATAGGCAATATTTTCATGATGAAATGAAAATTTTAGTAAATGGTTTCCTAAAACAATGCGCATTCCACTGTCTTACCTCCAAGTGGTTATCTGGAACAATTTCTGTAGATGATTTTTTCTGAGCTTCATCTGATCTCACAAGATAGATTCACAGTGTGTCTCAGAACATAAACTAGAAGCTTTCATACATTGAAATGACTTGTCATACTCTACTGGCATAGACTAAAAGAAATAAGGGTTATCTCCATGATAAAATGAGAATGATATAAGAATAATTCTCTAGTTAGAGGGAATAAAATGAGGAAATAACATGGAGGAATGAGGAGGGTAGCTAAAGAAAACTGAAGCCTGAGAAAACAAGTTGCTTTTGTAACCCTAAAGTATATGTGAGAATGTAAAGTGCAATGGGGAGTTGGCAGCTCTCTAGTGACTTTGGTCATTGTTGGCAGACACAAGATAATTCAGCTGGTAAAATAGATTTCTTTACCTAATTTTCTGTGTCTGGCTTTCTGGGGATTTTCAGGCTTTACTATTTTTAAAACACTTTAACTTAATTCAATAAAGTTTCAAAGTATTACATTGATATTAAATGCCAATTTATAGCTGTCTGTGAGGAAATACTGTCATTAATTCTTCTAAGAGAATCTATTTAGACTCTGCACTGTGTCTAGCAGCTTCACCAATAAAGGAGTAAGAAAATACTGATTTCTGTGATAGTATATTATAGTATATCAGTAGATTACTTCATCATCTGAGAAGACATAAAAACAAAACAAAAATCCTGAATTTTTCCATGTGACAGGCATTGAATTAATCTCCAACAGAAGGCAGAATAACATTGAAAGTGCATTTGTCATTTTCCCTTGTACTGTGTGCATCTGTGCTGACACTAGACCTAAAAGTTTACAAGACCACTTTAGCTATTGCTTGAGGACATTTATTTTTGTGGTTCTATAAATTGCTTGTTTAGTGATTTACAATTGATATTTATACAAAAAAAGGGAAGTTGCAGATGGAAGCTACTTTATTAATGCTGAACTGATGTTTTGTAGAAGCATCATTATAATAATGGGCATTTTTTTTTACAATATTTTTTTTCTGGTCATAGAATCTAAACTAAATGTAAAACAGCATGGTGAAATTTAATTCAATATATTGAATTTACATTTCTTTAGATGAAAAAGTAATCATTGCATTTTCATATATGCTGATACAGAGAGGGAAATTACTGTAGGTGGACTCCTTTTTCCATTTATAAAGTCAATTGAAATATTAATTTAATTAATAAAATAGAGAGTATTCTAGTAATTTTCTCTTAAAAACAAAACAATAATGCAAGTTACTATAAATTGTGCCTTTCAGAAGACTTTCATTTTTGTGACATTTCTTTCATTAAAATAAGAGGAAAGTTTAAAAAAAAAGTGCCTTTTATTTTCCAAAGTCCTCATTACAAAGTCCTCATTACATTCTACCAAAGCACAAAATAGCAGGGGTGGGCAGGGCATTCTCTTAGAAAAGAGAATGAACAACGTGCAGTAATCAGACAGGAAACTGGGGACAATATAAAGATAGTTGGGTAAAACTGGAATAGAGGTTCAATAAGGATAGCCTCCTTTCCCTCTTCCTCTTCTTCCCATATCTTCATTAGCAGTGTCTCCATAGCCCAATTGGCTACCTCACCTCTACAGGGGGTACATCCTGGGTGTTTCTTGAGGATTGTAGTCATTGAGAAGTTTAATATATGGCCATAGCAATTTCAATTAACTCAGCAAGCCCATTCCTGCTTAAAGCTATCTTCCTTTCACTCCCATGAGCATATCTACCAACCCATAGTTTTTACAGCAAGGCATTCCATATCCTTGAGCTGGTTATTCTGGACCTCAGTCTGTGCCAATGCTCCGACATACTTCAGAGTCTTTTTATATTCCATGAGGTGAATTTTATATTCCCCACAGTCAACTATAACACATAATGTGATTATTTCTCCTGCAGCCAGATACCCTTTTTTGATATCACTGTATTTGTTTTATACCAGATATTACTGTTAATAAAAGGTAGATGTGCACTCTAGAGAGTAGTAGATTTCCTCAGTGAGAACTTAGAGAAGACAGTAAATATTGATAACATTAACTAATATGAGGTGAATAAGGGTAATTATGGTACATAAGTAGTCTGGAAGTAGCATCATGGAAGGAAAATTAAGGCAAGCTATGTTCCTCTTCTATTGAATTATGGTGGGGCAAGGGGAGGTGGATGAAAGAATGGAAGTCTCTAAACAAAGAAAGTGAAGAATGTATTATCACTCGTAATAAGCCTGGTTTGGGGCAACAGAAAGAAGTAGAAAGAGACGAAAAGGATGAGAGATATAAAGTCTAGAGAGACCAATGTGGAACTACAAGCATAATAGAAGCTATTCTTTATACGGATACACACTATATAAAAGCATATACATACATATACACCTATACATGTATATGTATGTTTGGTAATGGCATGAAACTGACCCCAATTCTTCCTAGTCTCTCTTTATTCATAATCTAGGGATTCCTGGCTCACTAATCTCATCTATTTTTATACCAGTATGACAGGATGATGTCCATATGGATTCTGTTCATTCTCTTGTCCCAAATAATAACTCTGACATGGAGGAATACTCTTCTACTACTTGCTACTATAACTACTGACTCTTCATTGCTAGGATTAACATTTATACAAATCAGACACCGATGAAATCATTAACTGTTAAACATGAAACATTAAAACACAAGAAAAAAGCAAAAGTAATCATAAGAACATCTATTCAAAAGATGATAAAAATGAGAATGATCATACTACAACTGTCCATCCATAAATATGGGTCACACTTTCCCACCAATTTATACAGTAAATTTTTTTTGGTGAAAGGGGGAGGGTGTGTGTGTGGAGTGAAAATACACTTAGAGGTACCTATTAGTGTGGTACCTCAATATAGAGACCTATGTTCCTGGAGGATCTCATGACTGCTGATCTGGTTGTCAATATTCTCCTTTAAGTAAGAATCTACACCATAGGTCAAAAGTTATTTTGCAAAATGTTCTATTCTCCTTGCAGATGAATTCACTTCTATGAAACTTTCAGGCAATCAAAGTAATGTTAAACATTTTTAGGAAAAGAGTAGAATTTCACTCCTTCAGTTAAAGAGCAGCCCAAGTCCACGATCTACAGCTTTTTGGACTTGCTGCCTTTGTTGTTTGCTGAAGAAATGCTCAGATATTTCAGGGACAAGAATTTTCTTTAAGTCAGAGAACTTAAAAAGCCCTTTCTCTGGCCTTTGGCCAATTTCTACCTCTAAAATACGAGAGTGAACTAGCCCTCAGGACTTCTCTTTATCTCTCCGTCTTTCTGTCTCTCTGTCTCTGTCCCTTTCTCTCTCTCTCTCTCTCTCTCTCTCTCTCTCTGATTCTTCATTTTTCATTTATAGCCTTCAAAATTCTGGAAATAATCATTAGTAAATGAAATAATTTTAAAAATAATGCTTTGCAACCATACTGCCTTCATTCAGTACTTATGACTTAAAATTACTTTCAGTTTCTTAGTACATTTTTTGCTGAGGATCCAATATCTCTCAAATTCTAATAACTTTTTCAAGGTGTTTGATTATTGTTGGTTTTTTTTTTTCTGCCTCAAGTTAATGTTCTTTTTCTGTCTCATTCAGCAAATAAAATATCCGTATGTAAAATGAATGGTACCATCCATATATACAAAATAATTGAGAGAAATCTATTCATTTTGACAATCTATTAAGGAATGCTTACTACTTTTGGGGTAATACACCACTTTTTACCTGTCATATTGGCTCTTTTTCCTGATTGAGGGCCATGCCAGAACCTGTACTTTCCCCTTGCCTTTCCTTTGCTTTATTCCATAAGGAAGGGGCCACTGAGACACATAGGGTATTTTGTGAATGTGAATGAGATGAACTCACCATAAAACAGAAACAGATAGCAGAATGGATTAGAAACCATCATTGAGCAATATGTTGTTGTAAGAGACTGACTTGAAACAGAAAGACACACAGAGAGTTAAAATAAAGGGCTAGAGAAGAGTCTATTATGCTTCACTCTGCTGGAGTAAAACAAGTTGGCTTAGCAATTGTGATCTCAGAAAACAATTTCAAAATATAAGTAATTAAAAAAGATATTCAAGGAAACAATATTTTGACAAAAGGTACCTTAGACAATGAAATGATACCATTTTTAATAGCAAGTTTCTCTGATAAAGCCATCTTTTTTTTCCAAATATATAGGGAACTTAATCAAATTTATAAAAATATCAACCTTTTCCCAACTGAAAAATCTCAAGGAATATCAAAAGGCATTTTTCAGAAGAAGGAGTTAAAACTATCTATAGTCATAGGAAAAATATTGTAAATCACTATTGATTAGAGAAAGACAAAGTAAAACATCTCTGAAGATACCACTCAAATCTGTCAGAATTGACAAATGCTGGAGGAGGTAAGGTAAAATAAATATGCTAATGAAATGTTGGTGAAATAGCAAACTGGTTAAATCATTCTGGGGACTGGAGACTCTGTTCTGGAGTCTAAAGCGTTATGAAATTATAAATACCCTTTCATTCAACAATAGTATTTCAAGGTCAATATTTCAAAGATTTTTTTTTTCTTTTTGGAGGGAGGAAGTTAGGGAAATTAGGATAAGTGACTTGCCCAAGGTCACATGGCTAGATTTATGTTAAGTATCTGAGGTCAGATTTGAACTCCAGGGTTGGTGCTGTATTCACTGTGCCACCTAACCACCCCCCAAAGGTTTTTTTTTTTAAATGAAAAGAAGCTATATGTACAAATTATTGATAGTAGCTCTTTTTGTGATGGCAATGGATTGGAAATTGATGGCATGCTCATCAACTGGAGAATTGTCAAACAAGTTCAGATATGTGTTTGTGATGGTATACTAGTGTGCTATGAGAAATGTTAGGAGAGATAGTTTCAGAAGGACACATGAATACCTATATGAAATTATGTAAAGGGAAGTGACAAAAACTAGGAGATCACTGTACACAGTACCAGCAATACTGTAAGCACTCCTGTAAAAGATAACTATTCTGATCAATAAAATGATAAAAGGCAATTTCAAAGGATTCATAATGAAAAATGTTATCCTCCTTTAGAGAAAGACCTGATAAACTGTGAGTACAAAATTAAGCATAGTTTTCTCTAGAAGCAGGAAAACTCTGCAGCTCCCACACAATCACCTCAAACCATAAAATATGATATTAAAAAAATTTTAAAGCTTGAGAAATCATAAAATTACAGAAAAACACGTCTCCCATTGAAGGTAGCTCAACAGGCAGGACAGGAAGGGCTCATTGTAGTGAGCTGGGAGCTGGCCAGCCTGGCCTAAAACCACAGCTTGGTCCCAGGGAAGCCAGGAAAAGCTGCAGCTGGAGCCTTCAGGAGAGTGGATCAGCAGCAGTTCTGGCAATTTTGAGAATTATTAAGCCAAAAGAAATAAGGACTAAGTGAAAGGTTAGTGGAACTTGGCTAAAGCTGAGGGAGAAACACGGCTCCAGCCAAACTGCCTCCAGAGCAAGGAAGCAGCTGGCAGCATCCCTGCAGCTGCCTCCACATGGCTGCCTCAGATCTCCCAGCCTGCAGATTGCAGGGGGGCCAAGCAATCATTCAGAGGCTAAGTGCTCTTGCCTTGAGCTGCCTCGATCAGGATTGGAGTCTTGGGTGGTGATCCTGAGCTGCATTTTCAGTGAGCCAAGGATGGTTGGGGCTGCAGAGTCAGTGGCTCCTAATAGCTTCAGCAGCTGTGAAAACCCCAGAGATTTGGGACAAAGCTCTCCACAGAGCTAAAAAGTCAAGCGATTGACTTGGCAACATGAGCAGGCAAAGGAAGCAAAGTAAGAACAGCAATCCAACTTAAGATTCCCTTCTTGGGGACAAAAAGGATCAAAGCATGGAATGGGAGGAAGACAACACAGATAGAATTTCTGCACAAAAAGCTTTCAAGGAAAAGATAGATTGGTTACAAGCCATAGAGCAGCTTAAGAAGGATTTTGAAAACTAAATAAGAGAAGTGGAGGAAAAATTAAGAAGAGAAAAGAGAATGATGCAAGAAAATGATGAAAAGAGAGTCAATAACCTGACTGAAGAATATAACAGCTTAAAAAATAGATGAACTCAAATGGCAAAAGAGGCCCAAAAGCCAATGAGGAGAAGAATGCCTTAAAAAGTCGAATTAAGAT
>CM053591.1:95611094-95630084 GCA_028646515.1 Pseudochirops corinnae
TGAATAAAATACTTTTTAAAAAAATCAACCAAAAATAAAGAGAAGGGGGTCATGTTTTTCACACTTCTCAATCATGTGAGGGGCTGTTAAGATGTAATCTACCATTTGTGGTAGATCTATCATTTGTGGAAGTCTACTCTGACTCACTTTAAATTTCATCATGAATATCTTTAATGCATGTATTCTCATGAATATTTTAGAGATGAGAGAGAAGACAAATGGGTCAGAAGATATTGCTAATATATATTATCTAATTAAAATATATCTTTCATAGCAAGTCTAGATTTTTAAGCACTATAGTTGGTCTGGTTATAGCAAGTAGCCTGCTACATTAGGAAAAAGTGGAGACAGGAACATAAGGCTTAAAGCACTATGCTCTAACATGTACCTGATTCAGCGTTCTCATATTTTGGGGAATTTCCTTCAACAATGCATATCATAAACCATCCATACCTGCCCACATAGGATTTACTGACCAATGGTAAAGCCAACAGCTGGGAATAAAGATAAGCATCTGGCATTTGATGACCCTAGAGGTCTGTCTCCTCAAATCTGTCAATGTGAAGGAATCTAAGGGTAGGACCACAAAGATGAGTATAGAATTATATACAAAAATTCATCTTATAAAATAATTGCCCTAGCTAAAATGGTTCAGCCTCCTAACACGTAGCATGCCATCACTGGCTCACCTGAAATTTTGATTCTCCTCAAATTGTATTGTTCCTTAGTATAGGGAGCAGCTACATGGCAACCACCTTTACTGAAACAATTTAAAGTTAAGTAGACAAGACCTAGTGAATTATCTGAGGAGCACTGCAGTTGAGAGAGATGTCAAACAGGTAATAAATGTCAGAGGCACTGACACTAAGACCAGAGCTTTAATTGCTACACCAGGCTGCCTCTATAGGAGGGTGATATAAAGAACAAGAAGGAAAAGACAAGATGCATTTTTTTTTCTGTCAGCCTACCTCTACCAAAAAAGGAGATGAGGAAATACAATATACAGAATATAAAGAGGTGTAGTAATGAATTGAATTACATTTCTCAGAGTTCAATAGTTAATGCATGACGTTTTTGTTTTTGTTTTTAATCTAAAGTCCCTCCAGAAAGTTTAAAATTGTGTACTAGTAAACTGAAATCCCTGTATTATGTATATGTAAGTACCCAGGCAAAGACCAAGAGTCTTTGTTTTGTCCCCGATAGTTTCACTAGATGTTAATGATGAGTCCCTCTTTCCTCAGTCCAGAAAATTGGACTCTGGGCTTCAGTACCCTTGACCTATTTACCTTCTTAATGCTGAGGAGCAATTCAATGTATGATACTGTACCTGGAATTACTATTAGAACATTTTAATGCATTGAAATAACTTGAACACCCTTTCTATTTCACTAATGGGATTTCATACATCTGAGTTCATGCCACTTGATTTATACAAATTATGTTTTTTCCCCTCATAACTAAAATAGTTGACAATTTTTTGAGTAAGTCATCCAAGAACATTTGATTTTTAAACTATTTTAAATGGGTTTATGTAAGAAAACACACATTATTACTATTATTATTATTATTATTATTATTATCATTATAATTATTATTTACAACAGGAACAATAGTAAAGACCTTATAGTATATATAAAAACCTATCCATCTTTTCTGGTTTTATTGGACGTAAAACTCATTATTTGTAGTAGTGAGCACTTTATAAAAATGAACATCTACCCAAGGAGACATCTTGTTTGATTCTTGAGTCCTTCCCAAAATATCTGTAGTAGAGTACTTAAGTTTAATTAATAGAAAAGCTAATCTGAAATATAAAGGAACTATCCTGTTTAACAGAGCCTATATTGTGAGTTTGTTTTTTTTTTTTTTTGGAAATAGTGCATATATAAGAATGCCTTAGTTAAGAGATAGATTAGATTTCCAAAGATAGCCTGGCCCTGTGGTTACCAGCAAAATATGTAGCCACCATAATATTTTACTGTTTACTTTTTTTTTATTCCTATTTCTCAGGTATGTACATTAGTCTGTCATTAAGTTACTCAATAAATGTTGTATTACACGCTTACTTATGTGCCAGGCACTGTGTTAATTAGTGAGGATACATTGAAAGGCAAAAACAGTCACTGTCTTCATATCTAATGGGTGAGGGAGAAAACATGAAAACAACTGTTTGTATACAACTGTATGTAGAGGAAGATGAAAGATAATCTCAGAGTCACTGGAAAAAGCCCTTTGCTAAAAGTAGAGTGTCAGTTGTGTCTTAAAGAAAAACAAGTAGGGGTGGCTAGGTGGCACAGTGAATAGAGCACAGGGCCTGAAGTCAGGAGGATCTGAGTTCAAATGTGGCCTCACACACTTGACACATTTACTGGCTGTGTGACTTTGGGCAAGTCACTCAACCACAATTGCTCTCCAAAAAGCAAAAAACAAAAAACAAGTAAACTAATAAATACAGGTGACGCTAGAGATCTTTCCAGGAATGGGTGATAGTTGAAAGATTCAGAGGTAAGAGAAGTATCATTCTGTGTGAAGAGCACCAGACTAGTATATGTCAATCATAGAGTAAATGGAATAAATTAAAGAGCAAGAAGACTGAAAGTATAAGAAGAAACAAGGTTATGATAAGCATTAAATATCAGAAGACCTGATATATTATCCTGGAGATAATAGAAACCCAATAGTTTTTATTGATTAGAGAGTGTCATGGTCTGGTATGGTAGGAATTGGCAGTCAGTTACAATTATCCAGTGTGTGAGAAAAGAAGATAAAAGATAAAAAAAGAAAAAAGATTTAAAAAAAAAAGAACACATATGAGATGCCCTGTGAATTTATTAGCAGCAAGATTAGGCAACTATTGCCAAATTGGGTGATAGAAAAGGAAAAGTGAAGGATCAAGGTTTAGAGTATGGTTGACTAGGAAGGCCTTCAACATTAACAAGAAAATTGAAAAGAAGAGCGTAAAAAAATCAAAAGGGTGGCTAGATGGCACAGTGAATGGAGCACCAGCCCTGGAGTCAGGAGGACCTGAGTTCAAATGTGACCTTAGACATTTAAACACTTACGAGCCATGTGAACTTGGGCAAGTCACTTAACCCCAATTGCCCTGCCTTCTCCCCTCCAAAAAGACAAGAAATGAAGGGAGAATTTTGGGAGTAAATAGTAGGTTCTACTTATGACACATTGCTTTTGAAATATCTGCTAGATATCTATTACAAGATATCCAAAAGGTAGTTTGGTGATGCTCTGGAGAGACGATAGAGATAGATATACAGATACTTATAAGGGAAGTCATAGTAGCTGGAAATACCCAGAGAGATAAGATAGAAGGAAAAGAGGTCCTAGGACAGAAATGTGGGGGTCATCCAATATTAGTGAGAATGTCATGGGAAAACGCAAAGCATAAGCAACTCAGAAGGAATAATCATATGCATATATATATATATGATTATATGCATATATATGATTATATGTATATATATGATTATATATATATATATATATATATATATATGATTATATGTATATGAGGAAAATCAAGGGAAACCAATGTCTTGAAATATGACACAGGTTACAGGTGGGAGACTTTTTATTGTTTAGCATTAACTATACGTGGTGGGGAGAGAAAAAAATGTTATGTCAGGAAACCTATGGCCAAATTAATAAGCATAACACTTCAGAGAGTAGAGGCATATTGACCACATATGTTATGGACTATTGTTGCCCAATAATATCCTTAAAGATATTTCTTCAGTAATAATACAAAAATCAAACAACAACAACAACAACAACAACAACAACAACAAAAGCCCCACAAAGAATATGTGACAAATATATTTTATATAGATTAGGAAATCCAATGTTTTGAATATTTTGTTCTTCAGGGCAAATCATATGACCCAATTCTTTATCAAATTTCTCCTTTTGAATGAATTCTGATTTGTAAATTACATATTGAATTAAAAAATGTATTGTGCCAGTAATATCTTTCCCTTTCACCAAGTTTATATAATTGGTGAGACACTTTATTTTAGATACTATATTTATAAGTGGAGATCAATTATAGATTCAATCTAATCCTTGTTTCCTGATGAATTTCTAATGACCTGAAAAATAAGATTCTTCTAATCAAAATATGGACACACTCTCATCTAGGATTCTTCCAATGCATCCTTGCAGGGATTCCTCCCCTCTGTTAGCTTGAAATTTAAATGCCAAAAGTTGCAAATGATTGGGGAAGATACTGCTATTCCATTTAATGAATAATATATATGGCCTAAGGTAGTAAAAGTGATTTTTGTATTTCTGTCAAGATCTCTGGCAACAAGTCTTTATGGTATTTCATTAAAAAGAACTACATGAGGTCATAGATCCAATTGATATGCTGCCCTAATAACACTGCTGTTATTTTAGTTTTTTCATTCTCTGGAAATAAATCACACTTTTAGAGTACATGCTTTAATTGATTAAATGATCTATGTGAGTTGTTATATGCTTTGTCTTTTACCAGTCTGCCAGTTTTGTAGCCCTTAATGTTGAGGAGAATTTCCTTTATATAAACTTTATGATAAAAAAATCTATCATCAGCCCCAGTGACCTTGAGGAAACAAGATCACAGCTATATGGAGTTTTTCAAAGAAGAAAAGAATAAGATACAGCTGTTTTTACTTGTATCTCATGAAACTGTGAAAAATGAATTTAACTAACACTAGGATGATCGAAAGCAGTTTTGTGAAGGGAATAGTAAATATTTAGCATAATTCTCTCAGTGGTAGAGGAAGGGAAGAGTCCAAGAAAAACTTGCACCTAGAAATTCATCTTTGGTTAAAAATAATGTCATAAATAATGTTATATATTTTTGATTGTTTATATTTTGTTGCCTTTTAACACACTAAGCAAATGCCTGCCACGTAGAAGATACTTAATAACATCTAGTTGACTAACTAGTTGATTTATTAATGCCTTTAGTTTTTAAATCACAGTTATTTCTAGATATACCATTCTTGTGCCCATTAATCATTCTCTTGAAAAAAAAGCAAACCAATTAAGTCAAACTTCACATAGTATCCATGCAAACTTTATACTATAATCAATCTATATTTGCAGCAAACAAGTTCTACATAGTAGAGATATGAAGTTTTATTACAAACCACTCCAGTTCTTCAATGTTTGTGAAAATGTTTATTTGGTTTTAGTTGATTGTCAAGGTCAAAATAAACTAGAAATTTAAAACAATGAATGTGACACTGAGTGTCCATACCCCACCTACTTCTTCAAGAAAAGAAGAGAGTTCTAGAGTTAAATATAAGAAAATTAATTTTTCAAGACTTCCATCATATTTTGAAATCTTTTATTCATAAATAAACAACATAATTTGATTGAAATATTTTCAAAAGTCATAATCTGGAACATCATAAATTGGATATGAATAAAATTTAATTCAGTAACATGGAAAGAGAAGAAAAGATAATTGATAATTTTAAAGAAACATTTTATGCTAATGAATATGAATCACTGTGCATTATTCAAAATGGAAGCCATCATGAAGAAATGATTGTTTTGACTGGCAAAATTTTTAGACAGTTAAATCTATGAAATGTTCTCTTTTAAAATTAATAGAAATCATCAAATTACTATTATATCTGTCATAAGAATTACTACTAAACATTCAGAGATAGGATAACAATTCTCAAAGGAGGTATAAGACAAATAATTATTATATAAGTATTATTTTTCATATATCATTAAGCTTCATTGTGCTAGTTTTGCTGCTAAACTTTTATTCGCTGAGTATGATGAAGAAAAATCACAACTGCATCCTCTCCTTTATCATCTTCAATTATCATTGTCTTTACTCTCTAAAAGCTATTTACAAATATGTTACAATGGCATGGAATTACTGTTTTGGTTAAATAATGTCAGGAAGGACATATAAACCATCCAGTTTTTATCTCTCTCAATGTCATACTGAGTCCATATTATCTCAGTCAAATTTTGGTAAACACCAAAAGACAAAAAAAAAGGAATGCATTAATTAAGAGAATTGCTGGGATGCAGAGTAGAATTGTGTTAATTTTGTCAAAATATCTGTATTTTGGTAGGTGGGACAGAAGGAACTTTGAAAAACAAAATCCAGTGACTGACCCAGAAGGAAATTCCAGTTACATGGGAACAAGGAGAAACAAACAAACAAGCAAACAGCTATTAGAATAACTCCTGGAATATAATCAGCTTTTTCTTTGATTTATGCATAAAAGTTTTTTATTGATGATGACATAACACCTGGAAACTAACCCCACCTTCCCCTTCCAGTAGCATATAAAAGAACTCAGCCAGAACCTTTGCAAAACTGTCAGGTTCCTTACCATGTCAAAGGCTATTAAAGCCACCATTAGGGACTCAAGTGCTCAACAGGATTATCATCAGCATGTGTCTTTGACCTGTGCTGAACAGCTATCTTTACAAGTTCAAAACCCCTACATTTTAACCCTTAATTGTGCCAAGTTTATCATTTATGTCATGTTATTCCCTCAGTTTTTGGATAATGGCAGTATCTTTCCCACTCCACCTCCCATAACCTCTGCCCTACTACCTCAGTCTCCTAATACAGAAATAATGGAAAAAGAAAATAGAAGTGTGTAAAGAGATCCAATTTCAAACCCTACTTCTGTCACAATTCATTGTGACTATAGGCAACCATTTTTTCCCTTCTTAATTTCCTTCTCTATAAAAAGAGGATACTGATTTTTGTGATTCCTGAGATCCTTTCCAAAACCAACCAGCTATGAATTTGTTGCTCTTTGATTACCCAGATTGCCTTAGTTTTCCCTTATCAAATTTTATTTCAAAGGTCACAGTATTGTTATGTCTCAAGAAGTAGAATAAGTAATCCAATGTTTGGAATAAATTTTAAATGAAATTATATAATAACTGCTAAAAACAAGAACATTCATTCAGAATGAAATACAAGAGAGTAAAATATACAGACTAGTAAAAATAACAAGCTTTTCAACAAGGTCAAGATTTTGATGGTTTATACTGGTTCATTTTCCATCTGATGGAATAGATGCTATCCATAAAAGTAGTATGTTAATATATTTATCCAAAATTAAAGAAAATCTTAGAAAACATAAATAAATATTATTCATTTTTAATAAAACAGCATTGAATTGAAAAATAAATGAAAATGAGAAAGGGAAAACTACCATTTTGTTGTTGTTGTTGTTTTAATGTTAAGATATCATGTTGAATAATCTGGAGTTTACTTTTCTTTAAAGATTCTTACTTGTTTTTGGAGAACTCGCTTTTTTCCACAACATTTATATACAAAACAAATTTAAATTAGAAATTTGATTAAGAATGCAGAGAATCATGACTTGGGAATTAAAACACTTTATTTCTTTGTATAATGAGAGTTGGACTAGATAACTTTAATGAGCTATCCTGCTAGAACATTCTAGATTCTAGTGTTTTTCCTGCCTTCTAAAATAAATGCAACTGTAAATTCAGGATAATTAGAAAGCACATAGGACAGGACTGATCTACTTTTCAAGTTTCTTATCTGTTATACTGAAAAGAGTGAGCAGAATGAGCTCACTGCTTTAAAGGTAGTGCTCTAAATTGCTAGTGGGTGAAGAGGGGAATGGGAAGATTCAGTTTGATAGTCTTTATCCAAAAGACAGTCAAACTGACCCAATTCATGAAACAAAATAGTGAAGCTGAGATGTCAAGTCATTTAAAATGGAAGTGGTTAGTCAGAGAAGGAATGAGGTGCTAGGCTAAATTCCAGGAAAAGATGAAATCAATGGAGTAATGCTAGACTTAGCAGGATCAAACTGAAGACCAATTCCTTTGCTATGCGACAATCCTCTCACCCATCTTTCTGGGAGGCAATTAGTATCCCTATGACAAAAGATTTCCATTATCTTAATGCAAATCAATGCTACAAGCATTTATTGAGCACTGACTACATGACTGACAAGATGTTACAAAAACCGAAAATCCCAAGTTTCTTTCTTCATTTAATTTCATTCACCTGTGTGAGATGAGTAGGAAGCTGCATGTACACAGATAGGTTTATGCAAAATGTATGTAGAAAAAACAAAATGTTTGTAAGGAAAGTAGTAATAATTGAGGAGATCAGAAAAAGGGATCTTTTAAGAAGATGCCCTGAGTTTAACTTCAGAGAAAAGAAAGGATTCTCTAAGTCAGGGAGCATTCCCGTAATCTATATTAGTCAAAGATATTTGTATGTGATGTTTAGTTTCCTATGCCTTGAATTCATAGAATGACATGAAGTGAGTATGTGTTTGTAACAAACATTTAAAGAGCTATGCAAATCAGGATTTTTAACAGTGCCCGTACTGTATTTTGGTGCACTGGGATGACCTGATAAGCTGTACTCAATCAACATTCCTTGAAAACTTGGTTCAGGGATAGAGTCTCACAATAACCCATTTGCATATCTAGAGTTCCAGCAAAATTGCCCTTACCCAAGCCTTTGCGAGATAATTGCTATAGTTCAATTAATACTAAGAAGTAGTAAGAATTAGTTTACCTGTTTCCTTTAAATGTCAACCAAACTGGAGGATGTAGAGATACTTGAACTGACTGGTCAACACTGAAATTGATCCAGAGGTTGGTACTACTCAGTGGAAGAAGATGCCTCAAAGTCAAACTGGGATTGGATACAGTTCATCCTGCACTGATGAGGTCTTTTGACCTGGTGAGACTGAGTGAACAATCTCCTAAAATCATTGTCTTTTTTTTTTTTTAAATTAAGTTAGAAGGATAGAACTGGGGTGTGTTTCTCACTGGTGTGTTTTTCTGTGTGTGCATTGTGCACATGCATACTCTGAGAAGTAGATTATTTAGATCAGTTTTCTGAGACTTCAAATTCCTAGATAGGGATTTCATTTTTTTCTTCATCTGATCATCTTTCTTCTATTCAAAACAGCTGCCAAAGTGAAGTATCTTAATAAGCTTCTAAGCAGGGATAATTAATTTGGATTCTACAAACTTATATATTTATAGACAGACAGATATATGTATACACATATATACATACCTATATACACTCACATTTATGCATATATATGTGTGTGTGTGTATTTCAGTGCCATCGGTTTTCTTTTTAATCCTATATATATTTAATTTCATATATTTAAAATGATTTTTTCCCCCTGAGAACACCTCCATAGGTTTCACTAAAGATCTGTAATGCAAAAAGTAGTTCAGAAGTCCTAGAATCTAGAGATATATTTTGCTCATTATTTAACAGAGAAAGACATGATAGTAGTTTTTATTTTGTTTTCTCTTCTGGAAATGTTACTGTCACAACAACACTATAGTAGAGAGGTAATGAGCTAGAGGGCTGAGTTCAAGGAAAGACAAAATGAGTTCAGTTATGCTAGACAGCAAAATCCATCTCTCTCCTAAATCCCCTTCCCTTTTTATTAGTACAGAGAACAAAGTTGGATTTTGAAGGTCTCATAGTCATATATTTTGAGATTAGTAATTTAGAGTATTTCCCCTGGTGGAGCAAGCTTGAAGACTCTTTAAAGGCTTCATCTGAGGGATAGATATTCTATCCTGGTTAGTACTTGATGAATTTGGAATTGGTAGCTTTGTTACATTATTAAAGTCAGATTAAGAGAGGTCTCATGGTTGGTTGATTTTGTTAGACTATTGACACAAAACAATAAAAACCCTTCTTAGGAATCCTGGAATTGCTATTAAAACCACCAATATCTTGGCAGTATCATGCAATATCACAACTTTGAAAAAAATCAATTTATTTATTTTTAGTTTTCAACACTCATTTTCTTTTTTAAAATTATTTTAAATTTACTTTTAGTTTACAAGATTCAGTCACACAATTCCTTGAGTTTCAGATTTTCTCCCCTCCCTTCTCCCCCCCAACCATGATGACATGCAATCATGTAAAGGATCTTCAAATACTTTCACATTGTACAATAGTCTGGTTCAACATTCATTTTCACAAGATTTTTAGTTACAAATTTTCTCCCCATCTCTCTCCTTCCCCCACCCCAAGATGGCATGCATTCTATTTATCTCCTCCTCCAGTTTGCCCTCCCTTCTTTCATGACCCTATCTTATCTATTCCCCCATTATTTTCTTATAGAGCAAGATAGTTTTCTCTACCCCATTGCCTGTATATTTAATTTCCCAGTTGCATGTAAAAACAATTTTTAACATTTGTTTTTTTTAAACTTTGAGTTACAAATTCTATCACTTCTTCCCACCCTCATTGAGAAGGCAAGCAATTATATATAGGTTATATATGTGTAGTTATGTAAATCACTTTTATAATAGTCATATTGTGAAAGACTATATTTACCCCCGTCCTGTCCTGCACTCCACTTATTCTATCTTCTCCTTGTGCTCTGTCCCTTTTCAAAAGTGTTTGCTTCTGACTACCCCCTCCATCAGTCTTCCCTCCTTTCTATCATCCCCCCCTCCCTTAATCTCCTTTCCCTCTTATTTTTCTGTAGGATAAAATATCCAATTGATTGTGTATGTTATTACCTCCTGAAGCCAAATCCTATGTAGGATTCCCTCCCTCCTCCCCAATCTTCCCCTTCATTGTGAAACTTTTTTCTTGCCTATTTTATGTGAGATAATTTACCCCATTCTATCTCTCCCTTTATCCTTCTCCCAATATATTCCTCTCTCAACCCTTAATTTTATTTTTTCCATATCAGTCCTTCATATTCAACTCACCCTGTACCTTCTATCTGTATCTATCTATCTATTTATCTATCTATCTATCTATCTATCTATCTATCTATCTATCTATCATCTACCTAACTACCTAACTGGTGTAAAAGTAATCAATTTAGCAGACATTTAGCCCTTTGTAACTTAGGGCTAAATACCTCTTGAGAGAGGCAAAAGGTGTCAACTCTGTCTCCCATGTGAAGCAGAAGGTATGAACTCAGTCTCCTGTGTGAATAGAGGACATGAACTCTCTCTCCTGTTGCTGACATGGCAGGAGGAGGTTGGCTGAGACAGGAGGCCAGTGTGTGTATTTTAGGAGAGCTCCAGAGGCCAGACAGAGTCAAGAATGTTCCCGGTGGCTCCTGGTGGAGGGAGCAGAATTGTCCCAGCATCTGGGATCTGGGCCGTTGGACTGAGAACTGAGTGAGAAAGAAAGAGAGAGAGAGAGAGAGAGAGAGATTCTCTCCCAGCATCTAGAAGCTGACTGAGAACTGAGTTGGAGTTTTCTTGAGACCAGAATCTGGTGAAGGCCAAAGTGGCTGCTGCCTGGAAGGCTGAGGTTTCTACTGGGTCCTAGGGGAGGCCTTTTCTTCATCTTGACTGTGGGTGGTCTCTCTAATTCCCTGAATCACCTTCCATAGTCCCAGCTCCGACCTGAATCCACCAGTCACCTGGATTCAGAGACAGACAGCTCACAGGTTCTCGTCCGGTCCTCAGAGGTAGACAGCTCCCAGGTCTTTGTCCAGTTCTCCAGGCAGTCCCTGGCACACACCAAAGTTCACAGTGTCCAGCACATCTCAAACCCTTCACCATTTCTGTTGCCAGGAACTCAAGGATCCACCAAGCCACAAACAAACATAGTCTTAACCTGGTCATGCTTCTTCAGTCCTCCAGCAGTTCGGCTGGCCCTGCCACCAAGCAAGCTGTGGTTCCCGGCAAGTCTAACAAGTTATTACATTTAAGGTCTGGGCTAATTTCCATTAATGGGGCATAAATACAGTAGATCACAAATAGGTCCCAGAATGCATCAACATTATCTCAAATAAACAATTAAGTACAGATTCAAAGTAAATACAAGCTAAAAGGCAAAGTACAAAAAACTCTTAAAAGCATTTAAGCAAAAACCACTTTGCACAGGGAAGTGGATTTTGTAGGGGGAGGAACATAATGGATAAGGTCCTGAAAAGTCCAGGACTGTCCATCTTCCAAGGTGGCCTCCCAATGGGGGAGTAGGGGAGACCACAGGACAATGCAAAGTGGATGTTGTGAACAGTTTTGGCTTTTGAGGGTCCTTGAGGGGCTCTGCATTCCATTCTGAGGTTGGAACTGCTTTCCCTTAGTTTTAGTGTAGCCAGGCTGGAATGAGCTGCTTTCACTGCAAACAGGTGGTCAGGATGACAGTATAAGGATCTTCTCACTTAGGCTTGAGACCAGAAGCTATGTGTTTCTGAATCAGTACAGAATTCCTGGGCAGGAAGTGATGGAATGGTTCAGATATCCGGACAGTCAGGGCCTCTCGGGCTGACTGCATAGTGGGGGCCGATTAGGAACTTAATCATGGAAGTATTAGTAAAATGGACTAGAGGGAATAGTGACCCGGTTCTCATGGGTTTCTAAAGTAACCACCACCAGAGCCATTTCTTTTCTGGAGAAAGTATCTACAAACACTGAAAGATTTATAGCCAGTGGCTTGTGGTTTTACTTCAATAAAATCTACTTCCCAGTGTTCCCCAAGCTGAGTTCCCCATGAGCATCTGGTGACTTTGCTCACAAGAATGTTATCTAGATGGGTACCATTTCCTGAGTTTTTGGGACCCCAGGTGCATGATCTGATGAGGTACATGATCTGATGAAGTCTGCCCATCATTCCTTTCCCCTCTCTTACGAAAGAAAATTCCAAGAGCGAAGAGGAGTCAGAGAGGGGGAAAAGGGGAAGCTGTGACAGGAAGGGCGCAGCCCCAGAGAGGGCAGCAGCATGAGCTGCAGCAGCAGCCATGCAGTTGTTAAGAGCCGTATTTTTACAGGGGCGTCTCCACTGAATTCTAAAGCTCTTTGATTATTGAAGCCTGTTACCAAGAATAGGGACAGAACAATAATAAGGGAATCCTATTTCCCTAACTTTAGGATGACCACTCCAGGCAGGATGTATATACCAAGCTGCAATCAGCAAGGAGCCAAGAGTGAGATTTGCTAGGTGCTCCTGTGTGAATAAAATCAGGAGAATCCTACCTAGGCTCATGAAGAACAATCGTTCCCCCAACCTTCTTTTGCACCTCATACATGTATCTTACAGGGTCTGGTATCATGAGGCAGTGGCTTGGCAGCTCATCTAATATCTGGAGTCAGACTCAAAGAAACAGCCAATTAAAAGTCCCAAGAATCTTTAAGTAATAATCTCCAATAGTCAACCTAAAATAGGTTTCTGATTATTGATTGAAGAACTTCTGTAACTCTTATTCATAAAGGAGGCTTTTGTTCTCATAACTACAAGCCCTCAACAGGTTTGTTTTTTCCTCAACTAAAAATATCTCTGATGTAATTCCAATAATTAATGCATTTAATTGCATCAATACCCAATTGCTTCATCAGTTTGAAATGCCCAATAATGCCATTCTATACAATACACAAAAACATTTGACCTCTATTATTGTAAAATCCCAGCTACAATTTATGGGATAATATTTTAACATTATAATTTATTATCATTAATTTAACTTATTAATTAATATTATCTTCCACATCTTATTAATAGCAAAATTATATTTTACATTGGATTCTGCAAAAAGGATATTCAAAGGCCCCACCTTGTGAGGCAAATCTCTTACACTAAGTAATTATATACCTAAGTACATTGTTAAGAGCAAAACTTTGCCAGGGCTTGATGACCTGGCCCCTTTCACATACACATGAGTTCTATAAAGAGTTGACTTACAAAATAATAATTGCACATTTCATAGAATGGAAACCCCTTATTTTGAAAAAAAGACGAACTTTAAATTTATAATCTTAAACATAAGTTAAATGCCCTAATATTTTGTCTGTTCCTTTCGCAATGTAATCCCAAATTTAACAGGCTATATATCAAATTGTATACAGAAATTTCAAGCCTGTTATAAACATATATCCAATATATGAAATTCAAATTTCTGAGAATAATATCCAATTTAATAAGCTTCATGAATGTTACACTCAAAAGAAAGCTTTACATTGAATAATAATCACAATTAACATTTGTCCTTCCAATTTTACCAAACATTTTACTCAGTACATGCCATTTGAGTGAGTTTTGTGCACACCAAAACCAGAACACTTTTATAAATTTCTAACACATGTACTTCACCTTACAATACATTTTAGGGGGAATTATACAATGAATCAAGTATCTAAAGCCAAATAACACCATAGATCATATTATCATACATTTCCAGATTTTAATACTCTTAACCAAATGAAAATATCATTTACAAATATCTATCTATACTTCTAACATTTTTATTTCCCATTTTTCTTATTATAATCAGTTCATTCTAAAATATGCTGGGCCAAAATGCTAAGTGCTTTCTTTGGTTTTGACCAATTAAGTCAATGTATATTCTCTACCATAACAGGTGCCATTCTCAAATTTACCTTACACTAACCATTCAATTTTAACCTCTCTCTTAACATTCAAAACTTCCTCGAACCCTCTCAACATGCTTAAACCATCTGATGCTACACAAGAATGCCCCACGGTGGGGGGGGGGGACTCCCAGACCACCCCCATGTATTTCCAAATTTTCTTTCACATTTTCATACAAGCCCTTATTTCTCTTTCCCAGTCTTTTCAAACCCATTCCTCAGACTACTTACATTACTATACATTCCAAATTAATCATACTCAATTTTCATGCTACTCTATGCACCTTTAAACTAGAGAATTTACATTAAATAATAGTCACATTAAAAACAACATGGATTTCTTAGAAGGCAATCCTTCTTCCAATGGCCTGTCTGTTTGCAGTAGTTACATTTGTCTGCCCTTTGTCTGGAAGCTTGGAAATTGCTTAAATTGCTGTTTTCCAATTTTTTTGTTTTAACTTTGGTAAGATTGGTGGGATGGCAGGCAGCCATCCTTTTACCTTGGAGCAGATACTTGTGACAGGTGTTCAATGCATCCCTCTTTCCTGAGGTCCTGATTAGGTCAGGAGGTAGGAAAGACCTGATCTACCCCATCTCTTTTCTCCTCCAGAAAACCTCCCTCAGGTCCCATGACCACCTTCCCAGCCTCCAACCAAATGTGGTCCCTTTCCTCTGTGGTGACAGAGGTATAACTTCTCAAGAAGTATTTAGCCCTAAGTTACCAAGAGCTAAATATCTGCTAAATTGATTACTCTTACACCTATCTATCTATTTCCTCCAACTACCCTAAAACTGTGAAAGGTCTCATGAGTTACAAATATCATCTTTCCATGAAGGAATATAAAATGTCAACTTTAGTAAGTCCCTTTTGATTTATCTTTCCTGTTTACCTTTTCACATTTCTCTTGAGTCTTGTATTTGAAAGCCAAATTTCTATTCAGCTCAAGTATTTTCATCAAGAATGCTGGAAAGTCCTGTTTTGTTGACTGTCCATTTTTTCCCCTGAAGTATATTCAATTTTCCTGGGTAGGTGATTCTTGGTTTCAATCCCAGATCCTCTAACCTTTGGAATATCATATTCTAAGCCCTTTGATCACTTGATGTAAAACTGCAAGATCTTGTGTTATCCTGATTATATTTCCACAATACTCTAATTGTTTCTTTCTCGCTGTTTGCAATATTTTCTCGTTGACAAGGAAACTCTGGAATTTGACTACAATAGTCCTAGGAATTTTCCTTTTGGGATTGCTTTCAAGAGGCAGTTGTTGAATTCTTACAATTTCTGTTTTACCTTCTCTTTCTAGAATATTAGGGCAGTTTTCTTTGATAATTTCCTGAAAGATGATGTCTAGGCTTTTTTTAAATCATGGCTTTCAGTACTCCAATAAATTTTAAATTATCTCTCTTGCATCTATTTTCCAGGTCAGTGTTTTTTCCAATGAATATTTAACATTGTCTTCTGATTTTTAATTCTTTTGGTTCTGTTTTATAATTTCTGGATTTCTTATAAAAACATTCACTTCCATTTGCTCCACTCTAATTTTTAAGGAATTATTTTCTTTGGTGAGCTTTTGGACCTCTTTTCCCATTTGGCTAATTCTGATTTTTAAGGCATTATCATTGACTTTTTGGACCTCTTTGGCCATTTCGTTTAGTATATTTTTTAAGGTGTTATTTTATTCAATTTTTTTTTAGCAAGCTGTTGACTCATTTTTCGTGATTTTCTCGTATCACTCTCATTTCTCTTCCCATTTTTTCCTCTACTCATCTTATTTAATTCCCAAAATCCTTTTGAGCTCTTCCATTGCCTGCAATTAATTCATATTTTTGGGAGGCTTTTGATGTAGGAGCTTTGACTTTGTTGTCTTCTTCTGGTTGTATGTTTTGATCTTCTTTGTCACCAAAGTAAGATTTTATAGTCTGAGGTTTTTATGCTATTTATTCATCTTCCCAGACAAATACTTGACTTTTTAACTTCCTGTCAAAGGAGGACTCTGCTTCCAGTGGGAGTGGGGGTGGGTATACTATCTCAGGCTTCAGAGCCTTTATATCAATCATTGGATCCCCTAGTGTCTCTGAGCCCAGAGCTCAGGAAGCAGCCACTGATACTGATGCTGCTGCTGCTACTGTTGCTGCTGCTGTTGCCACCTCTGCTACCACAGGACTGGGGCCAGACAGTGAGTTCTTCTTTCACCCAGGTCCCACAGAGTTCCCCCACTGACTTTCCACACTGTTCTCAAAATTTGTGGGTTGAGAAGGCTGGAAATCACAAGTGCCAGTGACTCAGTCCCCTGAGGCCTGCTCTGGCCCAGTCTGTGTCTGGTGTTCCCTTCTTTTCAGCCTGCCAGGCTGTCTTGGACTGGAGATGTGTTTCACTCTGTTATTTTGTGGGATCTACAGCTCTAGAATTTGTTAGAGTTATTTTTACATGTATGTGGAGGGGTTTGTGGGCGAGCTCAAGCAAGTCCCTGCTTTTACTGTGACATCTTGGCTTCCAATACCATAGTTTTTACAAAGAAATAGTGAACAAATGAGTTTAAGGAAATTCTATGAATGTCCAGCCATGCTCAATTTGAATCCATGTATTTTTATATAATTATAGCTAATACAGAGTTAATAAAAATAAACATGTTACTTATTTGCTGTGCCATACTATAATATGTTATTATCACAAGTAAATTAACTTAAAATTATTACTATCACATATATATTATAGAAACTACACTGTGTCTATTGTCTCAAATAAATGAATTTTAAATGATGTTTAAAAGTCTCCAATTCTACATCCATCATCATTAATAGCAATCTATGAAGTAAGTTCTTATCTTTTTGGCACAATAAGACCTTATTGATTTTTGATAAATAGGTTATAATTTATTTCCTCAAATCATATTAATACAATAAACTTATAAACAATAGTTCCCCATATTTGATAAATTTGTCATTTTAAGCTATCTTTTCACATCCTAAATTAAAGCCATTACACCATAATTCATCTTTTCTAATTGATTTTAGTGACTTCTACATAGCTGCTGACCTAACACTTCATATATTTCTGTATACATATATGTGTGTATACATATCTATGTATGTATGCACATTCTTGTATGTGTGTATGTGTGTGTGTGTGTGTGTGTGTGTGTGTGTGTGTGTGTGTGTATTCTATAATTCTTTAGGAATAAGTGAGGTGAGATGGGAGAGGTATCATGGTGGAAAGCATGCTGAAATTGGAGGCTCTGAAGCTACTACCTATAAGAAGTTGGGAAGTAATTTATATTCCCAAGTCTCAGTTTTTTATCTGTGCAAAATAAGGAAACTTGGACTAGATGACCCTTAAAGTCCATTCTAATTCTTAATAGATGATTTTAGAATTATTGAGTCAGAGCTGGGAAGCACCTTACAGATTACCAAGCTTCTACATTCCCAATTTACAGATGAGTAACCTGAGGATAAGAAGATGTAAGTAATTTAATCAAGGTTTCACAGCAAGGAAGTGGCAAAGACAAGACTTCTTTGAAAGGAAATTGGAAAGGAGGGGGTAAAATAATAATCTTTGCACACTTCATAAATAAATTGCCCTAAAATTATCTTTTAAAAGCTGCTACAGTTTGAGCCCATCAACCTTAATAGCCTCTCATAAAGTATGATCTTGTTTTGTGTAGTTTTAATTTGAAAATCAAAGTAGCATAAACTTCTGTAGTTTCTATAGCATCTGTCACTCACTTGAGGGATGTGGATTTGTTGTCATACATTGTGTTGCATGTAGATTAAATTATCCCTTATCATTTTAACCAAACAGCAGATTTTTTATCTCAGCAAACCGGATTTATGTAGTTCATAATTATCCTAGTCCATGTGAACACTATCTTTTACAGAAAAGTGAGCCCCTCCTCCCCCTGGCATTTGATTTAAACTTTAACCTGACATATTTCAGCTTCTAAAGAGGCATTTCTCAAATCCAAACTCCATCTGTTCATGGCAGGCAGGAACATCACTGCAAACCAGGAAGCTGCCAATTATGCAAATTACTTGATAGGCAGCTAACTCTATGATTCAAGTATATTTTAAAATCTTCTATTCCTTTTGTGTTTCCCTTTGAAATGAACAGGACCTTTTGACATAACAACCATTGAGAATCCCCATAGCTTGGCACCACAACTTAATGTCAGAAACAGACATAAATAAAAGATTATGACCCAGGTTCAAATATGTCTGTGGCATATATCATTAGCAAAACAATCACACTGACAGACCTATTTGATCTACTAGTTCATAACTGAGAAGCTGCCACATGCTTTTTTTGAGTCCCTTCAGTTATAAAATATTCATTCTTCATTCACCAAAATTTACTGAGAAGGAAATAAGTTTAAGGTATCAGTGCATAGCACAGAGCTTGTTCTTTAATGGGTGCTTAGTAAATGTTTGGTGACTATCCAAACTTGCTAGGAAACCCAAATGATAGTGAGAAAATCCACTGCAAAATTCCACTGTTTTCATTTTAATGAAATTACTTAAAATTAATTTAAATTTTATTACTATATTCAATCTTTCAACAAAAACCAGAGTGCCCATTTTCTACAAGAAACAAAAAAGTAGATAAATACTGTCCCTACCTTTAAGAACCTCATCCTCCCT
>CM053591.1:95630584-95648818 GCA_028646515.1 Pseudochirops corinnae
ATCACAGACACATCGTTTGTGTGATGACCAACCTTGACGAGCTGGACTCTTCTAATCAACACACAGTTATAAGACAACTCTGCAAATCTCAGGATGGAAGGAGATATCTACATTCAGAGTAAGATCTAGAAAGACTAGAGTTTAAGTGGAGACTGAAGCAATACATGCTATCGTTCCTTTTCATGTTTTTGGTTTTGTTTCATTTTTCCCATTTTTCACTCATTGGTTACAACCCTTCTATACAACCAGACTGTTGTATAATGTGAAAGTATTTGCAGATCCTATACATGATTGCACACCACTATGGGAGAGGGGGGAAGGGAGTGGAGAAAATCTGAAACTGAAGTGATTGTGGAACCTAATCTTGTAAACTAAAAGTAAATAAACAATAAATAAAATAAATTTTAAAAAACATATCTAGAAAAAAAAAAAGAAACACTGTGACTCCAGATTTTGTAGGCTTTTCAAGGCCTGGGAAAGAAAGGAACTTGTGACTTTACTCCCTAAGCAACAGAGAGCAAGGGAAGATTTTTGAGCAGAAGAGTAACTTAATCATATTTGTATATAAGGAAAGAAGTTGTCATATTTGAAATGTGTGTAATTGTACAGTGTCTGACCCTTAATAAATGTTTATTGACTGATAAAAAAAAAAAGAAATAGACTCCTAATTGTTTTCCATTCCTTCAGTCTTGGCCCTTTTCATTCCATTCCAGTTGTGTGGAAACACAACTGTCAAAATGATATTTCTAAAGCACAGGCCATTCTCTGCCCCCAAGAAGACAGATTATCTCCCTGTCTTCTCTAGGATGAAATACTGACTCCTCTGTTGGGCATTTAAAGACCCTCATGGTCTTACTCTAGCCATTTTTTTCAGACTTATTTCACAGTACCTTTATTCTGTTCTCTACATGCCAACCAACTAGACCAAATGTTGCTCTCCATATATATTATTCCATCTTCTCCTCTGAGATTTTGCACACACTTTCCCTATTCCCACCTACATCACTGAGATGTTCTTTCTCCTTACCTCTACCTTTTAGAATCAGCACCTTCCTTTAAAATTCAGCTCAAAGATCACCTTCTCTATAAAGCTGCTGCACTGTAGCTATGGCATTTAGAATTAGGCAGAAGATAGAAGGCTTCAGCTAAGTGATTTTTGAATATTTTGAGTTCTGATTTCTTTGGCCAAGAACTTCAAGAACTGGAGTGCATTGAGGCTTCTCATAAGGGTTTTTGCTCTTTATTGCTCTTTCTGGTTTTTAAAAAAAATTAAATAGACCTTTGCAATTGCTTAGGTAGTCTGATGAACTGACAAAGCTTGTTTTTCTGGTTCAAAGAGTGAACCTGAGCTCTGTTTCTGTGAGTTCCATTGTAATTGGACAATGCAGCTTCTAGGCAAGTGGATTTATTGACTGGTCTGGACTGTTTAACACACTAATAGCCAGCTTGATGAACTCTGATGTATTGTGGTTTAAAGAGAACTGTTATTAATATTGAGGCAACACTATCTAAATGTCCATTTAAAGGTAATTGTAAACTGAAAGAGTTGTAAATGCTATGTTGGAGTAGAGAAGTGAATAAAATTTAGCCAGGTAAAGAGTACCAAGGTCCAATAGTCAAACAGTAAGCTGTGGTATAGTTTAATTTAGTGTAGGTGTTCCTTAATGAATCCATAACATGAAAGCTTATGGCCAAGAGATGTACTACCCTAGACACCTGGATTTTTCTCTATCATTTGCTTCCCTGCTAGTTTCTTCTGTGTGTTACCATTCTTCACCACAGAAACTGAAAGATACAGAGAATGCTATACTGGCTTGTGTGTATGTAAGATATTTTATTGGTTATGCATTGACTTTAGTATGTTAGTAACTATGATATTATTTATTAAACCCAATTGTTATGTACAAGATCCTAACATTGTCATTATTATGAGTAGCTGGTAGCATGAATATCACATACTATATGAGTATCTTACCTTATGAATATCTGATTTCACAGATAAAAAACACTGTTTGTAGGTGATGCAGCTCAGTAGCTATAATGGCAAGGAGAAGCATATTTATTTTCAGACTAGTACCCTGTTAGAGGCTAAAGGCAACTCTGTAGTGATAGTCTATGTTTTGATATCTAGACCTATCAAGGTGAAAAGTTAAAGTGAGTAAACTCATAAAGAAAGTGAGTTTTGATAGCACATGGTGAGAGTCTGAGGCTCCTACATATTGAGGGCTGTGATTATGATTTGTCTATAACTACTGGTTGTGTCACTAATAGTATTACATATTCTTCCTTCTGTCCTAGGATCTAGCACATGTATGGATCTAGTAAATGCTTATTGAATAAATCATACTAATAAGGAGTAGGATAGCAATATCCCATTTACTTCACTATAATTTTCTACAACTACAGTTTTTAGGAGGTTTTCCATGTCACCTGGTAAATTGGAAAAACAGAGAAAAAAGCATTATTATTGATTAGGTCAGTGATAGGCATTATGGTTTCCCTCATAGTGCAGTAGAAAATAGAAAGGAAAGCAGAGCAATAACATTTCCCCTAGATGCCCACTGGTTATAATGCCTTGCATAGCCAAAAGAAGAAATTGTGCTTCCATTCTTTTATCAAAGCATAGAACATAGAAAAAAATCTCAGTATCACTGGAAAGACATATCCTCCACTGTCTCCCAAATTTACAATCTGGATTGCTACATTAGTGAATAGCCAAAAAGAAAACATTATGTGGCCTAATATCACCCCTCCTGGTATGTCTGCTGCTACTTAATAGCATGCTCTACAGACATTAAATTGAATAAAGCTTCAAAATAAATGAATATAGACTTTGCAAGTCCTTGTTTGTCATTATAATGAAGAATTTAAATGAGAACATAGTGAACATTTGAGTTTTCACAGCAGGGAGCATGACAAAGGTGCTGCTTTCCACACAGATTTCTTTACTTGAATATTTTAAGGTGATGAGAATTCAACTTACAAACTTACTCAATCACAGAAATTTAAAGGTGCATCTATACAGATATCCAGTTAGTAAATGAAATAATCAATTAACAAGCATTTGTTTCATGCCTACTATGTTCTGAGCACTGGGAATACAAAGACAAAAATGAAGTAGCCCCTGCCCTTAAGGAGCTTACATTCCAGGGTGACATATGCATGAACAAATAAATGACATGTATGTATATGTATATGTGTATACATATTTCTACACATGTATTTACACATAAATACATATGTAAAATACTTTATAAAATGCTATTCTTTAGCTAAGTAATATCTAGTTTCCTTCAGGTTACTAGTTTAGTCATAATAATAGTAATAATAATAATACTCATGTCTCCTGTGATTCATGTTACCATACTGGCCTGTTATAATCACTGCTTTCTCCTTCTAGGGTCTAATGTTGGCTAGTCATAATTGTTGGACAGCTAGGTGATGTAGTGGATAGGCAGTCAGGTTCTGGAGTCAGGAAGACATCTTCTTGAGCACAAATCACATTTCAGACACTTACTAGTAGTATGACCCTAGGAAAGTCACTTAACCCTATTTGCCTCAGTTTCCTCACTGTAAAATGAACAAGAGAAGGAAATGGCTAACCACTCCAGTATCTTTGTGAAAAATTCCCCAAATAGGGTCAAAAAGAGTTGCACATGTCTGAACAACAGCAAAAGTCATGATTTTTCAATTCTAAATTTGCCTAGGGAGCTAAGTCATGCTCATTGTTATGTTTCCATCATTGGCCAGGTGTGCTGTGACAACTTGGGGGAGTATTCCTATTAGTCCTTCCCATTCCCCAGCACACCTTGCCCATGTTCTATGCACACATATGCTCAATATAATATAATTTGGGAACCCTTTTCTCTTTTATGAAATTTGGTCCTTTTTCTTTTCTCCAGCCCTGAAGTACCATCCCCATCCTCTATGATCTTTCAAATATCACTGACACTCTCTCAGCAATAACTTTCACCAGTTCTCCTAGTACCTGAAGATACAGTTCAGCTGGGTCAGGTGATGTTAATTAATCAAATTTAACTTTTAAAAAAATCCCTGTTACTGTATTGTTATCATGGTTACCAACTACCTGTCAGTCATCTTCTTTTTTTTCCCCTTCTAAAGGATGTTTCTTTTTTAGAGATAACAGAAGGGAAATAAAAATCAAGCAGCTCTATCATTTTTATGCTATCAGCTATTATTATCCTTTCCACCCTGGTTCTGTAGCTGCTTTTATCCTCCTTTCCTCCTTACCATCATTAAAATCAAAACCTTTTTCATACTGTTCCTCCATCAGCTATGCCATCCTGAGGTTGAAGATAAAGACAAGGATATAATAAAAATTGCTAGCATTTATAAAGCACTTAAGGTTTACAAAGCCTTTTGCATACGCTACCTCATTTTCAGCTGTGCTTGCACTCATCACCAGAAAGGAATACAAGACCACTGCTTCAGAAACCTTAACCTCTTTTGCAGACAAGTGAAAAGTTTCATTGCCTTACACCACATCATCCTAGGATCTGCTCCTCCAGGAAGAAGAAGAATTTATAGGGCTACAACATCTTTTAGAGTTGTAACTATATAATTCCAAGTTTAAGAGATATTTTCTGTTTTTTGAGGAAAAAAAAGTTGTTATGATTCCTACAACCTTCTATTACATAACATTCTATTGGATAGCATAGATACCAATGACTTTGGCTGGACCTAAAGCTAGACATGATGGAGACTAAATTTAAGCACTATCCAACAGCAACCAATGGAAGCAATGTCTGATACATGCTTTTAGACTTAGGTCACTGGGAACAGTACAGAAACATCAGCAACACTGATTCCCTACAATATTGGAGACATGGGATGGCTACGTACCTACATTAATTCCTTTGCCAGATGTGTTCCCAAAATGGATGGTTTGCTACTTCTGATTTTTATGTATGTTCACTCTCCCTGATGATTCTGGTTATACTTGTAGGTAGGTGTGTCCAAAGTTTATAGGGAATTGGGGGGCAACTTTTCTTAATATACAATTTTAGTAAATGTCTTCTTTGAGCTAATTATACCACCTAACCATCAAAGTTGGATGCATTGGTAGGTAATCGAGAGTTAATGTTTTGCCAGTGTGGACAGAGTGCCTTAAACTTCAGGTAGCTATAGTGTGACAAATATGTCTGGAGAGTTGGGGATATCTATTACATGCTATATTAGGAATTTCATTCTTACCATTTTACTAATTCTCCTGAATCTATTTCTTTGTAGAATTTTAGTTCATGAGATCCTATCTTTCTACTTAACACTTCATATCTGCATTGCAAAAATATAGGGTGCATGTCCTACTATGCCTAGTTTTTCTTGCCTGCAGTATCACAAATTTTAAGAGTTCCTTTCTTCATAATGTTCCCATAATTTTGACTTCATCAACCAGTTATTTTCTATTAGTGAGAATTAGATCTGGTATGGTACTTTACCATGTGGGATACTATACTCTACAGTGATATAATTATCATTAGGGTAAGTAAACAAATTATCACCTTCACTACTATTAGCAAAAAGAACTCTAGCAGATGTCTGGATAATTGAAATCTAACAGCAGTAGTACACCATTTCTCTACGAAAGACTTCTGTTTTTCTTTCCTTTTATGCCTCATTTTTCTCTTTTGCTTGGGAGGTAGCTTGTAATATACAACAGTGACAAAAATTACTTCTTTTCTCACCCAATCAATCTTAACCCAATTGCTTTCCACCACATTTCCCTCTTCAGGTTTCTAGATTTCTCTGATGCTTATATTTTCTTAAAAAGCAATGCTACCTCCACACACAGATTTATATATTCTGCTTCTTTTCAATAAAATATGCTCTTCTATACTCATATTCTAGTCACTAGTTTTATCCAATCAAGTCACAATTATACCACAGATATCAAATCTGCCTCTTGCATAAGGGTTTGTAGTCCGTCTTGCTTGTGGCCTAAACTTCAGGCATTTGTATATTCATGTTTGAGGCTATGATTTCTGCTATTCTTTCCTTTCTCTTTTTTCTTCCATTAACTTTTGCATCCCTCAAATATTATACTTTTTTCCTGATAACTACTCACTCACCTAACTTTTGATTACATATAGGAAAAAGTCTCCCTCCTCTTTAAAGGTATTTTTGTTTTGTTTTGTTTTTAGTGTAAAGTCCTTTTCATTATATTTTGTACACTCTAACCAAATACTATATCACCTTGTCTCTGCTATGTGCATTTTATCCTATTCCAGGAATACCTCATTATTATATCTTAAGCAACAACTCGGATCCAAATTCCATTCTCATATATCAGCTTACCAAATAGCTGTCTACTTGGCAAATGATTTATTTTTCTTTTTCCACTTCCTTTGCTTTCCATGCATGTGAAGTAGAATTGCTGTTGTCTTGCCAGCTAGGTTCTCCTTTTCTCTATCCTTTAGTCCTTCCCCTTGAGTAAGCCTCCTCAAATCCTGAGTCTTTAAACCTCTTTAATCCTGATTTTTTTCCTCTCAAAACTTGTCCAATAGAAGCCATAAATAGAAATTCAGATGTACTACTACAAGTAAAAAAAATGTCCCATTGAGAGATCAGATATGTCATTTTCCTTTCAATATTTCTAATGATATGATTATAAATAAACAAGATGACACTATTTTTTTTTTTACATATCTATGATATTGGGGGCAGAGCCAAGATGGCGGCGTAGCAGCAGCAATATATCGCAGCTCTCACATAGCCACCCCAAAATACCCATGGAATAGGACTCTGGACCAACCTAGAACTTCAAAATGCACACAAAGATACTTCCCACTAAAGTCAGCTCGGCTACGAGGAACCATATCAGCACTGCGAACCGAAACCAGCCTGGCCTGAAGCCGCAGCTGTGCCCCAGGGGCGGCCGGGTGGGAGGTGCAGAGAAAGCTCTCAGGTGAGGGATTAACACCATATCTATGATGTTCAGAAAAATATTTCACTGAATTTACAGAATAGTTTTGAGGTACCATGAAAAAAATCAAGAGCATGAAAATATTAGAAACTTAGTGAGGGTAAACGTTTTCTTGTAGATGCATAAAGTTCATTATTACTGCTATGGATGGCACCATTCTTACATCGTATATTTGATTAAATTTGTGGTCTACGATCATAGTTCCTGAGAATAGATAATGAAATATACCTCCCTCCTTTCTGTAGGAAAAAAATGAGACTTCAGAACTGCTTCAGTTCACTTTGGTGAATGCCTTTTGTTATAAGCAAAGTTTTTGAAGAGAAGATATATGCAGAAAATATTGTTGTTTAAAAACAAGATGCTCAGAAAATGTATTTCTTTTCACACAATTGAGATTTGATTTATGCAGGTTGGTCTTAATGATGGAACTCCCTCTGCTAATTTAGACTGGCAACTGGTCATTTAACTTGTCATTCTAGAGTTGCCTGGAGAAATTGAGGTTAACTGACTTGTCCAAGGTCACATAGTCATTGTGTGTTAGAAGTGGGACTTAAACCTAGCCTGTTCTGACTCTGAAGCCTGTTTTGTATCTGTTATGAAATATTGCTATATTATGAGTATTAAAAAGTGATATGAAAAAAATTCAAAGATCTATAAAGTTAGGCCAGGTAACCAGTGCATGTATATATGCATATAAATATGTATATGTAGATAAAGATTTGTTTAAATACATACATATGTGTTTCTTTGTGTGTATAAACACTTTCTACTCTAACTGCCCACTGTTTTAAGGACAGATAAGTAACATTTCACCTCTTCCCACAAGGTTTCACAACATCTTTAGGTTGGAATGGGGATATCAAAGATATTTGACAATTATTTCCCCAAGTGCAGGAAGTGGTCACCTGCACTCCAGGTCCCTTTATCCACAAAAGCTCAGATTATATTTACTTCAAAATATGTAATCAGAAATATACAAACTTACTTTCCCCAACATGCACTGCCTGATTCCCCTTTCCCCTTGTACCATCTCGATCTCTAGGGAAAGAAAGGAGATTAGGTTAATAACTTAGTTCAGTATTTATAGACTCCACAATATAAAACATATGATTGCAATTCCAGATCTAAAGACCCCACATACATGAATCCTAAGTACCATACATACTCCAAATTTTGCTCTTGGCTTGGTAGGTTTCGATATCTCTCCTGGAATCCTGACTCCAAGATTTCTATGACTTGAACCCCAGAGTCCAATGGGTAACAAAATAGGGATTTGAAAACGAAGATAAACAAAACTGAACAGAAGCAGAAAGACTTCAGGTCTACTTCTCAGAGCTGGGGTAAAAGGCAAGGGAACAGGGGAAGGAAATCTTTTCTTCATGCTGGTTCAGTTCATGGCAACTGTGCTGTAGGTAAACTGTGATACTCTCTGTCTGGATACAGCAAGAAAGAGTGAGTAGAAAACAACATTCAGGAAAGAGAAAAACTATCTGTCTGATAACTTTTAATTAGGCAACCTGTTCCAGCTTGTTCTGGCTACAAGGGAGGCTACAGCCACCCAGTGCCTTCCTCTTAGGAGATGTGGGAATACAAACATACACAAACTAACACACACATACATACATATATGCGTGTACACATTATATTATATATAATTACATTATGTGTAACAAAATATATGCTATATAATTTTATATAGTATATATGATACATAGATGTATATATTTTTTTCTTAGTATGCTAATGACAGTAATAAGATCACATTTATAAGTGATTGGTTGAAGTTAGGGTGCCATTGATATATCATTTTCCTTTCAATATTTCTAAGGATATGACTATAAAAAAACAAGATGGCACTATTTTTTTTTTTTTACACATCCATTATGTTCAGAAAAGCAGTCAATAGAACAGTCTACCTCTGTACTATCCTTTGGTGTAAACGAGTCTTTTTTTTTCCTTTCATTGTTGATTAATTTTCTTCCATGGCATGTTGTTCAAACTTTCTTCATTCACAAGGAAGTATTTTGGAGTAGCTGAAATAGGAAACTATATGTTGGGAAGTATTATGATACCATGAGAATTGCCATACCATTTCATATCCAACTTAGTATACAGGCTAAAATTTTCATTCTAATAAAACCTATTTAGTGTGGTTTAATCAGTATAATAAAATATCACAAGGGGACAAAGTATCATAAAAATGTGCAAAAATTAAAATGGGTATGAAGCGATTAGATTGAGCATTTTAAAAATTTCAGTCCTTATTCCAAACCTCTGAAAGGATAAACTAATTTGTTATAAACTCAAGGATCTGGACATCTAAAAGGTAAGGTGCTTTTATTATGACAAAGGAAAAATGAAAACTTTGTCTAAAAACCAAAGGAATTATTAAAGAAGAAACAAGAAAGCTTTCATTTTGGGAACTTTTTATGAAATATTTACCCACAGGTGAATATAATGAAGTGATCACAGAGTTCCAGTTCTCAGCTCAGTGGACAGTCTCAATCAGTATTGCCCCTGGCATTTCAAGAGAATGTTACACATCAAAGAGAAGGAGGATAAAGTCCTCATCAAACACATAAACCTCTCTTCAACTCTTCCTGCCTTTATTCTATCAGCATTGTTTAGAGGTTATAGAAGTTAAGTAACATCCTGTCAAAACAGTTCTGTATGACACAGATTTCTTAAGTAATACATTGTTATTACCCACAATTTCCCCATTATTTTCCAGTATCCTCTTTTACTCTTTTCCCTCAAATATAATAAGTGTGCTTCATTTAGCAATTGGAGTATCTGGAGTACATAGTTCCCTATTAGTAAAAAAAAAAATCCACTTAAAACTTTCAGTCATTTCTAAATCTTGTCAATTCTATTTTTATAACAATCCTCAAATCTGACCTGTTCTGTTCACTCACACAGCTATCACCTTAGTTCAGGCCCTCATCATCTCTTGACTGGATTATTGTGATAGCTTCCTTAATTATTTCTCTGTCTCAATTCTCTCTAATCTAGTCTCTACAGAATTGCTAAAATGATACTCTTAAAGCCCAACTTTGACCATGTTAGTCTCCCGCTCATAAAATTCCAGTGGCTTTCTATTGCTTCTATTATAAACCATCTTTACAATTTGACATTTGAAACCCTTCACAGTCTGCTTCCAATTGATCTTTGCAGACTAATTGTACATCATACTACCTCACCCATTCTGTGGCACAGGCTGCCCCCCTGTAATTCACACCCTCCTCACCTCTGACTCAGAGAATCACTATTTTCCTTGAAAACTCATCTCAAGTACCTTCTCCTACAAGAAACCCTCTTCCTTTCCTTTAACCCCAAGCTATCACACTTTTAAAAAAAAAGCAATGAACTGGTACTTAGTTTTTGTATGTGTATTATGTAAATTAAACACAAAATGAAGCTTCCTATGACATATATGTCTATATATCTGTGTATGTATGTGATATGACACACATGTATGTGTAAGTCATAGAAATTTTCATTTTTTCCTTTGCATCCCTGGTGAGCACACCACTGCTTGTTATGCAGTAGGTATTTAAATATTTGTTGATTGATAAGTAGACAAATCTCTTTTAATATCAGCTATGGCATTATGATTTGACTTCAAAGATGCTAACACTGAAAGAACAACACCACTTTTTTTGTCATCCAAGTCTTGTTTTTCTGATGATAAGAAAAGTTGGAAAAGTAATGGATATTTCACGGTTGGCTTGCTGCTTTGATTCCACTGTTCTGGGAAAAAGCATATTAGAGTTGTTTGTCATATACACCCCCTCAATTAGTCAAGTAAGATTATTTGCATCATTTTTCTTAGTCTATTCAGTCTGTGAATAAGCACTTTTGATTGTGACTAAGGCTCTGTCCTTAAAATGGGAGGTAATAAACTCCTACTAATATTCTGGCTTATATGGAGAAAGAAGGGATGGAAAGCATTGTCCTTTCAATTGAATGACTAAAGTCATTTCAAGGAGGTGGGACATTGGCTCCTCTTTTTCCATGAGTTTAGGTTCTTGGGGAATCCAAACCAAAATATTACACTACAGATCTTATAGAAAGGTACACCATGTAGGAATCAGTAGGAGAGAAGGATTTGTTGAAATGTCAAAGGCATGCTCCAATTACATTGAAGTACTGAGGGTGGGAAGGATGGTGCTGATAGACTATTTGAATGATATCTGAATTTTATGTTTTTTTCTCCCATAGGTTCCTATGGGTCCTTTTTATCTTCTGCATTTCTGGGAGGAAGATAGTGAAATAAAGACAGTCTCTTATGCAATTTATATATTTAGCTTTAAGAAATTGATTGCTCTTATTATCCACATTTGGAGAAAACTAGACATGCACTATACCAAGAATATGTTCAGACATTTTCTTGGAATGAATAGTAGGAGATAATGAACTAAAGGCAGAAATTTGGGGCTTCTATGTGTAAGAATCAAATGCAGTTCTATGTTGGTGAATAAGATATTTACTAGTTTGCCAATGACTAGCAAAATCATAACATAATAGGAGATGTGAAATATTCAGTAATAATAATACAAAACATTTCCTAGGCAATTCAGTTGCAAGAAAAAGAGTATTATATCCATAGTCATAAAACTGAATTTGAATCTTGATTTTGCCATGTACTCCTTGTGTGAACTTTGGCAAATTATTCAATTTATCTAAGTCTTCATTTCCTTCATCAGCAAAATAATGGATTTGATTAGTTGACTTATGATTCTTTCTAGCTCTGTATCTCTGATCTTATATCCAAACAACCTGATTTCATAGCAATTAAAAAAGATTTGGTTGATCATTTATTACTAACTTTTGGCTCCCCTTATCTGTCTAAATTAGCCAAAATATTGAAACATTATGCAAACATCTATTTGTTAGTGTCATCCCTCTACTAAAAAACTTTCAGTGGCTATCATTTACCTTAGGAATGAATCTTTTTGTTTGGATTCAAGTACAATGTGGCTCTCAATTATCTTTCTAGTCTTATTATAACTTTTCCTTCTGCAAAATTGTCAGCAAATTATCCTTTATCACTAATTATCTTTATTTTCATGCCTTTTTCATACCAGCCCCTATTCCTAACATGGACTTTAATATTTCTTGACTTCCAATTTGATTTTTGACTCTTTGATTAGCTCCTTTACCTCAAGGCCTAACCCAGGTATTTCTTCTTCTGGGAAGTTTTTCCTTATCCTTCTAGTTGAAAGTTGTCTCTCACTACTAAAAAAAATAAAAGTAACAGTTTTTTAACTTCTCTGAATTTGTAAAATTCTTTCTAGTTTTAGTTGCTTCCATGAATGTTGTAACCTCAGTGCTAAGCACAATGAATGTTATTGAGTAGGCCTTTAAAAGACTGAGTTGATATTGTACTGACTGGGTCAAATTTTAATCTTAATGGAAAATAGCTGATAGAAAAAAAAAACCTGGGTGCCTTATTAGAATGTATATCAAATTATTCCTATTTAAATTAAGGAACATACTAGCCTTAAAATGAAGTTCTACTTAGAAAATTTAAATAGTCTACAACCTTGATCTATAAGCCATGCTCTTAAAGGAATGATCTCATAAGGATTTTCTAAGAACCATTTTCTGATTAATAGCATCTGATAAGAATAAATCAAGAACATTTTCTGTATTTTAATGAAAAAATGCAGAAGAAAAGTCCAACAGATATGAAAGCTTTTTTTCTGCAGTGTTTGTCAAGTAGAGATGCAGCCAAAGATATGTCACATAAAAGCTAGCCAATTATCAACATTGGATCCACTACCAGGACTAACTAAATGAGAAAGTAGATGGATAATAAGTAGGGAAACCAGGATCAAATAAAAGTGAAGCAAAGAAAAGCATATGGCAAAGTGTTTACCTTCAAGGGATCTTTATTACCTTCACAAAATAATTTCCTATAGAGGCATCCATTACCTGAGAGAGAATAATGAAGAGACCTATGTAGACTGCTATATATTAAATCAATTCCCTAATGGGTCTCTCTTTAGAGCTATATAGACTCTTATAGAACCACAGAAGTCATAGAAATAGAGCTAGAGAGTATATTGAGATCATCTAGGGCAAAGGTATCAGATATGCCGGCCACATTTAGCCCATAACACTCCTGAGTATAGCTCAAACCAGATTATAATTTGATTGGGAAATATTTAACAAAATAAATAAAAATACAGGAAAACATAAATAATATTATATTTTAAAACTGTCAATATGCAGCCAGCAAGGTTCCTTATGTATGATCTATTGCCATCATTTCTCTTTGAGATTGACATCGTTGATTTAGTCCATCATTTTAAAGATGAAGAAACTAGATCTTGAATAACTTGTGACTTGCCTGAATTCATACAGGCAGTAGGAGGAAGAGTCAGGATTTGAAGCTAGGTCCTCTGAATGCAAATCCTGCACTGTTTCCACTACACTACATGAAAACTTCCAGTCAATTCCATATAATCTGGCTCAATTTGACTGTTATTCATTAAGAACTTGCTCTACTAGTTACTTAATATGGTTATTAAAATACAGATTAAAAATTGAATTTAAAAAAACTTATACAGAACATGATTTATCACTAAATAATAATTGACCCTTATGGGGATAAATAGGATAGCAATTCTTAGTGCTGAGGAGAGACTATATAATACATAATCCCCTTCTCCATCTGTAATGGTAATAGAAATTTGAAGATCTTCCTTGCCCTTAATAAGCCTAAAGTGAACTTAAGGACCTTTCTTTATTTCAAGACATACTCTGTCTCCTAATAGGCTGCATGTGCTCACCTGGAGCCTGTAGTGGAAGGCTTATTTTTCATAAAGGCACAACTTTTGTTACTTTGTAGTCAAGTGGGTCATGAGGGTTGTGATGTTCTCTGACCCTGGAGAAGACTAAATATACATCTAAGGTCTGGTTTTGCTTTGGGACTCACTTATGGGAAGCGTTGTATAATTTGACCAGATGAGACTCTGGGCAGCCATTAAGCCTCTTGGCTTTGAAATCCCAGAAGTTGGTGCTTCTCTCTCTGATGACTAACTGGGTATGAATGTAATGGTCAGACAGCTACAAGCCCTGTCTGCTGAATGGTGTTATTTCTCTTGGAACTTCTGTTTGTGTTCTCTGAAGTTTAGGGTGCTGACTTTTCCCCCTGAACTAGCTAGGTGATATATGTTTGATTAATTAAAGTAAGATTGTTAGCCCTTTTTGCATTTCTTTCCTTTAGAAAGCAGATCAAAGAACCTGTGCTAGTAGACATCCTGGTTATGCTAGGGCGCTTGCTGCTATACTGTCAAGGTCATTACCATTGAATAGGATAAAGTAAACCATACATGGAAGATTAAAATAATTGAATCCTATCTATGGGTATATGATCCAGAGAAGTTTCAAAAGCTATGTAGGTTAAAATATGAAACCTAAATTTGTCAGGCAACCAGTTTAAGGTAATGCTCAAGTAATATTACATACATTGTTGACTACAACTCCTTAGTCATGGTTGGGTAATTTCTATTGTTTGTTACAAAGGAGAGTTCACTTGAGGAGTACATATACATGCATATATATATACACACATATATGTGTATATATATATATATATATATATATATGCATATATATGTGTATATATATATATATATGCAGAAAAAAATGATTGTGATGTAGAAAAAATGTACAATTAAAATTTATTGTAAAAAAATTGTTTCATTTAATCAGTTTCCTAGGGAATAAATCATTCTAAATAAGTAAAATGTCCCAATAACTAAAATCTATACCACTGAATATTGAAGGTAATTGAAAAATATGTTTTTTCTACTTCATTTGATGGAAATACTTCAAAAGATGGATTATCCTTCCTAGTCTTCTTAAAAAGACCAAAGAAATAACATTTAACTTTTTGCTCATTTAGTGTCATCATTATAACATCATCAACATAAAGATATGACTTTTTACCCCTTTATTAAGTGACTCCAGACTGAAGATAATTGTATGATTTTTTTTGTCTCCATCTCTGTCTCTATAAGACAACTGTCATTCTCAGTGTTGTGGTCTCTAGAAATATCCTTTTTGGTTTTTGATTGTTCTGATATACTGCCCAGTGTTATTTAAAGGGAAACCAGACAACCAGCTGTTAACATCAGCAACTTTCATTTTGAACACAATTCTAAGCCCATCCCTCTGGTTTGAGAATGGTTTCATGCCACTTCTAAAGAGTAAAGTTCATGGGCTATTTTTCTCAGAATACTTTTTTCAATCCATCCCCACTCATATGATAGCTGTAATCTAAGAAAGATTGGAATTGACAAAAATCTGGCTGTTTAATAATTGTGTATGTTGGTTGTAGAGGGTTGGTTTATGATACTGTTAGTTATCCGGAGAAACCATTCTCATTGGATAGGGAAATGTGGTTCAATAAAATGTTCATATTTAGAAAAAAAAATTTGCCAAGAGATTTTTAAGCTAGACATATAAGAATGAGACTATCTTCTTCTACTATCTTCTAGTTACTCTTAGAAATTTTAAATTCCCTTGAACCAATTACTTTGGCATATAGAATTCTGAAATGGAAAATATTAATGCTGATAATGCAAATAATGCACATTGAAAACAATGAATACTTTAACAAAGCAATTAAAAGCAAAGATTTACATGTAAATTATTCAGAATTGCCTTCCTGTTATACTGCCTGAAGGTTATTTCGCTGTTGATTCCAATATACTCTTCTTGACTCATCTATCTACCAGATATCTCTCCTATATATATATATCTAGTCATTGAAACTGCAACCTCATTTACAATAAAGCAAAATAATGGAATTAGCTTAGGAAAGCAAGTGATGTTGAGCTGCACGAAGAAGCAGATAACACAGAACATAGCTTTTCTTTATTATCTTACCTCCCAAGTAGACTTTTTGTAAAGTCAAATGCTAGAGGCTTTTCAGAATAATGCTACTGTGAACAACTTTTAAGGTTTGGATTACACAATATAGGGAACACTCTGTTTATTCCATAACAAATCAAAGCAACAAATTGACAGTAAATCAAAGTACAGCATTCACAATGTTACAATTTATCACAGAAATTCAAAATAGAGCATTCACAACAACTTTTCACAGAAAATGGCCACATAGTTTCTACTACAGTGGTCACAAAGTTTTGAACAAAGAATAATCATTTAGTAACTCAAGCATTCACAATTTCCTTAATTCAATCACAAAGTACAATAGTCAAAGTTGTCCATTCATGGGGCAAACTCAGTTACAAATCAATTACTTATTCAGTCATCAATCACTAAGTACAATCATTTAGTCAATCAGTCATCCTTCATTATTCGCTATTCAATCATCAGAAAATACACAGACCCTCTACTCCTAGGTTACCTAGTAAATTTACAATTTCTCAGTCAGTTCACAGTATACAAGTAAAGTCTTCTTTCAGCTTGACTCAGGGTGGTCCCTCAGATTCCCTGGCTCACCTTGCATGGTCCCAGAACCTACCTGGATTCACCAAACTGTCACCTGGGTTCAAAGACAGACAGCTCCCAGGTCCTTGTCCAGTTCTCTGAGCAGTTCCTGTTCTATATTGGAGCTCACAGTGTCCAGTCCATCTCAAATACTTCACAAACTCTGTTTCCTTGAAGCCACAAAAAAGCCACAAACAGACACAATCTCAGCATCACAGTCATGCTTCCTCAGTCACTTGGCAGCTCTGGCTGGCCCTCCAACCCATAAGAAGTCCCAGCTTGCTCCCAGAATCAAAGTCACTCCATTCGGGTTTTCCAATTCAAAACCATTCTCTTCAACCTGAGAGGAGCTTTCCTCTGCAGCTTCCTCAGCTCCTCTTCAGCCTCCAGGAAGCATGCTCCAAAGAGATCTGTCTCAGTTCTCAATTCTCAGTTCTCTCCAGCAGCTATTCTGCCTCCAGATGCTGGTCCCAAGAAATTCTGACTGTCCTTCTCTGGGGCTTTTCCTTATATAAACACAGCATGAGCTTCTTCCTGTTTCAGCCACCCTCTTCCTGTTAAGTCAGCAACTTCCTCCCAAGGTGTCAACTAATTCTGTGTTAATTAAGTAGCTTAAACAAAGTGTTAACTTGAAACAAAGTGCTAAGTACCTGCTTACCTGCCCATACAAAGGGGTCTTCAAATTCAAATTAGATTAACACTATGCTTTTCCACTGCCAAAAATGTGGGATCTGATATCCTCCCAATCCCCATTCCTCTCATATCCACAGGAAAGGGAGGGAGTCAGTTCCAAAGACACTTTACAAACTCCTTTTTTTCTCTGTGCAACAGGAAAGGAAAAGTGCACACTAACCAAAATGGTTGAGGATGGTGGGAGATAATTCCAGAACCTATAGCAGCTCCACATGATGACTGATCACTCTTTCCTACTTGCATGGGTTTTCTAGAAGAATGAATCTCTACCTGATTGTTCAATAGACTTAAAATGTGTGGCCAACTTGCTTATCAGACTCCAACCACAGAATGCAGTCATTTTAGTGCATCTCTCCTCTTCCATACTCTTTTCTTATTTCTTTCTCTCCTCGTTTTCTTTATTCTGCTCCCTGGACCCTCATCCTTCCCTCATATACTTGATGTCTTCCCAGAGTACTAAATCCAGAGAGAAAAAGAGGAGCGAAGATAAAATTACGCTAGAATTGTCCCACTAGAGGCAGTCACTGTGAAACACTATTCAGAGAAACTTGAGATTCCACGTATTCAGGAGGCATACCACATGTTCCTTATATGTAATTTTATGCAAAAAGAATAATTCAGAATATTTCTGCTAACTTTATATTTTCATTATTTTCTGTGTTATATTTCTATATGATTTAATGTTTTGCAAATGTTTTTACTTTATTTCATCATGCAATCCTGAAAATTTTACAGATCAGGAGATTAAGCATTTAAGTAGTTAAGTAGCAGCTAAATAGCACAGTAGATGTAATAGTAGGCCTGGAGTGAGGAAAACCTGAGTTCAAATGTATCTATACACATTTGCAAGTTGTGTGACTGAACAAGTCACTGAAGTACAACTGACTCAATTTTCTTATCTGTAAAATGGGAAATAACATAGCACGTGCCTCCCAGGATTGTGGTAATGAAACAATGAGGTGATATTTATAAAAATGTTTTGAAATCTTAAAGTGTTGAATGATTTTATAATGACAAATAACAATAATTCTAAATTAAGTGGGAAAACACAGAATAAAACAAAGCTTTTCAAATTTATAGGTCATTCTTTACATTTTACCAAAATGTATAATGATTATTTTGTAAAGTAA
>CM053591.1:95649318-95689446 GCA_028646515.1 Pseudochirops corinnae
TCTCACGGAATTTGCCTTAGGGAAGGAATGACATAAACTCTAAACTGGGCATCTTGCCACATAGAAGAGTAGGGGGAAGGGGCATGAGAGGTGGGGTGATGGAGGGGAGGTCAGGGTGGGGGGGGAGGGCTGATGAAAGTTCATACTTCTGTAGAAGGACAGGGATGGGGATAGGGTGGAGAGTGGTTGGGGGGTCAGGATAGGAAGAAGAGACATGTAATCAGACTCTGACAGTGTGCTAACTGTGGAGAGGACCTGCATAATTTCACATGTTCTGCCTGTATTTGATTGCTTGTCCTTCCAGTGGAGGTGGGTGACGAGGGAGGAAGAGAAAGAATCTAGAATCTAAAGTTCTATAATCAAATGTTAAAAATATCTATCTATCTATCTATGTATATATTATTATTATTATTATTATTATTATTATTATTATTATTATTATTATTATTATTATTATTATTAACCACATCCAACTGGAACTTGAGATACACAGGCACTGTGGTTGGGAGATCCATCCTGCCCTACTGAAAAGTCAGAGGGGTGAGGGGGGAAGACATAGGAGAGAATAGAATGGGGGAGAGGGGATACACTGTGATGGCTGTTTTGGCGAGGTGGGTAGGGGACAGATGGGGAGAAAATTTGTAACTCAAAATTTTGTGAAAATCAATGATGTAAACAAAAATAAAATAAATAATTTAATTAAAAAAAAAAGGAAGTCCTTCCCAATATGCCCTCCCTGCACATCTACCAATTCCCTTCTAGTTAAGAGAAACTGGCCTTCTTGCTGTCTCTGACACACAACTTTCCATTTTCCATTTCCTTGCCCTTGAACAATATGTTCCCTGTATCTGTAAGGTAGTCATTTCTTACTTCTGCTTTATAGAATAGTTTCCTTAAGGGTCACTTCAAATGTCACTTCCTAAAGAATCTTGATCCACCCAGCTGCTAAAATGACCTTATAAGTATTCTATGTAAACTTATATGTACATATCTTATTCTCATGGTACAATGTAAGCATCATGAAGATAAGATAAACATTCTGTTTTTATTGTTTGTAGCTTTAAACATAGTAATTGACATGATAGGTCGTGTGTGTGTGTGTGTGTGTGTGTGTGTGTGTGTGTTTGTATAATTTTAAAATTACTTGGTTGATGGGCTCTGAACATAGCCCATTCCAATTATGGATAGCTCTAATTGTTAGCAATGTTTTTTTTTTAATTTTCTCACAATTAATCTAAATTTTTCTCTTTGAAACTTCCACCTATTATTCCTGATTTGGCCCTCCAGGGACATAAAGAGTGAGTACAATATATCTTTCTGGTGAAAACATTCAGATACTGCAAGACAAGTACAATACCTTCCTGCTTAAGTCTTTATTCTTGAGGCTAACAATGACTATTTCTCTCCACTTATCACCATATGACCATATTCAAGACTTTTTAAACCATCCTGGTTTCCTTTCTTTGAACCTTCTCCAGATGAGCAATATATTTTTAAAAGGTGTCACTAAAACATAATAATATTCCAAATGTGACCTGACAAAATCAGATTGTAGGAGAACTATAGCCATCATTCTGAACACTCTAAGTTTTCTTGGCATTGTGTCATAATCTGACCTCATTTGGACTCAGTAAGAATAATGTGTAATCATTTTGGAAGTACAGTTGTGTTAAAGTCTAAGAAAATACAGCCTTTACTTAGTTGAGGATGATCACAACTGATTAAGCTGTATTTTTTATAACAAGCAGCTTAGTATATAGTTAATTTGTTTTGCAATTATAAACAAAACTAAGTTTGGTGCAATTGTTATAAAAGATTTTGAAGAATTCATTTATTTGCATCAGGCAATAACTTTTGGATTTCTCAGATGACACTGGAATAGGTTGTTTTCTGTTTAATTAAAATGGAAAATACCACCAAAGGATATTGGTTCTGTTAATTGGATCTTAAATCATATGTATTAAGTTTATAGCAAGCAACCAAAGAGTCGGTCTCTTACTATGGCATTCAGAATACTTATCTTAAAATTGGGAAATACTAAGATTGTTATTTTTAGCTGAGAAAACAGGAATTTGAGAGTCAGGAATTTGGCATTCCCAGGTTAATTATATGCACAAATGGAAAGCCTTTGCAGACACCAAGAACTGTGAACAGACTATCTGAGCAATGTGCAAACCAAAGCAAGAAAAACAAAATGTGATGGTGTAACCATATTTTCCTTAACTCTGTTAGTGGGAGACAAAGGAAAAAGAAGTGAGGGGAAAAATAGACCAGAGAATAAAGGAAATGGAAAAAACCCAAACAAAGCATGAGGGCAAAATTATAATTAAGTTTATTATGCAATAATGTCATTATCTGACACATATGCCAAAGCAATTAACAAAAGCAAAGCAAAATGCTTTCCCTGCAGTTTCATGATTATCCCTGGGGGTGAGATCAGAATGCACTTACCCACAAATATTCTCAGTCAAGTGCTTTCTAAGCAAGCACAAGAAAAATCATAACACCTTTCCAAGGAGTAGGATTTGGCTTTAAGAAACAGCACCCCCCCAAAAAAAAAACTATTATTTTATTCTAACATTATTTGTAAAGCTAGAGTTAGAAGCTACCTCATAGATCACAAAGCCCACCTACTTCATTTTACATCATGGGCAACTGAGGTTCAGAGATTCAAAAGGATTTAACCTCAAAGAAAGCAGCTAATTAGTAGGGAAGCTAAGATTCCAGACTAAATTATCTTATTCAAATACAACTCACTAACTGTACTAACTTAATATCCTTATTTGAAAAAGTACTTGTACTCAGTATTCAAACACTAATCCATCAGTCAATCAATCATTAAGCATATGTTAAGCACCTCCTCTCTTCTAAGTCCAGTGTTCAATAAAATGCAATTCAATAACTTAATTTAATTCAACAAATATTTGCAAGTACTATGTACAGAGAATTGGTACACAGCATTTAGAGAAGACATTGTCTTTATACAGTTAGTAGGAAGATATAAAGTGCTAAAGCTACAAGTTTAGAGCATAACGCATTAGTGAATTAGAGGAGTACAAAACAAAGTACTATGTGAGGATAATTGAGGAAAAAGAAAGGTTATAGAGAGGAGATGGTGACTGAGTTGAGTTTTAATGTAACAGGTGGATTCAGCAGGTAAAAGAGTAAGAAAGAAAGTTCTAGTTACAGAGAATGATATGATCAGAAGCATGGGAACAGTAGTGTATTGGGTGTGCTTTGGAGGCAGTGAGTAGAGGGAATTAGGGTGGGATAAAGTTAGGAAAGGAGAGAGGGTGTCAATTGTGGAGAGCATTAAATATAAGAGTTTACTCTTTATTGATTGACAGCAAATACTTTTAAACAAAGAAACAGCAAAGAGTTGGTATGGTATAATGGAAAGTACATTGAATTTGGAGTCAGAAAATTCAAATTTTAATCCTCATTATACTTCTAGCTAAGCAATAATAACGATCATAATAATAGCTACTATTCATATAATACCTACTATGTGCCATGTATGTTATGAGCCGGGCAAACTGGATTTTTGCTATTCTTTATATGTGAATGTATTTCTCTTTAATGCCTTTTCTCATATGCCCCCTAAACTGAAAGGAACTGCCATCTATTTTCTGCTTCTGAGAATTCCTAGTTGCTTTCCAAGGAAACCCATAAAACAAACCTCCTACACCATATCTTGTTTATTCACCCTAAGTAGTAGTTCTATGCATGCTTATATTTGTTTTACCTTTTGTATATTTTGTATATACTTGTATATGTATTTGTATAGTCAGTTCTGCTATAACATGACATATGCAATATGGAGATATGCAAAAAAAAAAAAAAGAAAGAATAAGAGAATAAAAACCACAGAGCTTGCAGGAAAAATGGAGTTAGGAGCACAGCACTCAAAATTTTGATAGTAATGTATAAAATAGAGATAGGAAACTAATAAAAATTGTAATATAGTTTTAGACATTCTAAATGGTTAAGAAAAACATAAATACTAAAATAAATTGTGCCTTCAACCATGGCTTTGGGTTTCAAGCTATAGGAGTTAGTTGAATAGGTTGTAACTCAGGGTCTTAGAAGAAATCATGGAAGAAAGGAATAGAGTAGGAATGGTTTAGACAAGCCCTTTTCAGCTCATAGCTGCTACTGTATTAGATGAATAAATATGATTTATAATAAATACAATAATGTGACATTTTTCCTTCACAAAGACCTGTAGTGTGCTTGTTAAAGTGAGTGTGGAAGGTTTGCAGCTTGTGAGTTATTCTGAAGGGGTGCAGTTTTCTGGATTCTTTCTGTGCAGAAGCAAACACAATTTAAGTTATGCTCAAAACATTCCCTAATATATCAATTAAGTTGGAACAAATTCTCATTTTTTAAAGAAAATGCATTATAGTAGAACTGACTGGACTAGGCCCCAGTAGAATGTTAGTTCTCTGAGTACAAAAACTTTCATTTTTAATTATAATATAATTTTATATAATTAGTTTACATCTACTCTAAGTTTTGCATATATTTATGTCATAGTACATATATATGTATGTTTGTGTATATACATGTATATGTATGTATATATGCATATATATGAAGAATATCCTTAATAAATAGCACAATGTGGCATATTCAGAACATTGTAGCTTAACAAACGCTTGTTGACTGACTAAAATTTGCTTATTAATTATCTAGCTTAGATAATCTTTTCAGGGATTTTGACATTGAATTGAAATAAAAAGAAGACAGTATATAGGTGAATTACAGGGGTCAACAGACAGGATTTTTTTTAGGATACTGGTCATCTGTTCAGATGAGAACAAAGAGAAGAGAACAAAGGGAAAGTAAGAGATTAGAGATGTAAGAGAGAAGATATATGAAACAAGGGATAAGTGCTTGAGGTGGGAGGTGTTTGAGCATGGAGATTGGCTTCAGTGAGTTGTGGTGATACTTCTGTGACAAAACAGAAGAAAGTTGCTGAAGATACTATGAAGTTTTATAAAAAAGTTTTAAGAGTGAAATAGCTGTCTTCAGATAGTCTTCATTGAGAAAAATAGGTTAAATTATCTACTATAAAATGTAGTAGAGAAAAAAAGGATTGTAACAGTTGATGTAGGGACAGAGAGAGGGATGTGAAAGTGGTAGATTAGAAAGACTGTCAAGCAGAATTGAGTGATCATATGAGATCATATATAACTAGAACTCAGTATAAATAATAAGTTCTGTGAAGTGGTCATATGTAGTCAAATTTGTACTCTTTGAAGTCATGAATATGTAAGATATGGTATGGTTTCCAGATCAATGAAAATATGCAGTGCAAATTCAAATGATGAAATGAAGGGATTCATTATTTGCTCTGTTCAGGACATTATACATTTGGAGTAAGTGAAGCTTTGATTGATTTTTAATATATTTTTCAGTGACATTCAGTTATGCAAGAGAGGGAATTAAGAAATTTGATGGTTAGTTGATGTCCAGGAATCAAGCTTAGTATAACAGCCATGTTGTAAAGTTAAGAAGGTGAGGCAATCTAGAACATTAGTGAAACCATAGGTTCAAGGTTTGGTATTGTGTAAAGTGAGATTAGTATGAGAGAGAATTCCTGAGGAGGAAAAGGACTTTTTAATCTAGCTGTGTCCTACCTTTTCAGTCTTCTTACATCTTACTTCATGCCATGTATTCTTTGATCTTGTGATACTGGCTTCTTTACTGATCCAGGAATAAGGCATACCATATCTTAGCTCTGAGAATGTTCTTTGGTTTTCCTCCATGACTGGAATGCTCTCCTTTCTCATCTTTCCCTGCGGGCTTCTCTGGCTTCCTTTATATTCCCTCTAACATCCTCTCTTATACAGGAAGCCTTTCTCAACACATCTTAATTCTAGTACTTTATCCCTTATATTTATTTCATATTTATTTTGCATGTAGTTTGCATATTTTTTTCTTATTGTCCACTCAATTAGACTGTAAGTTCCTTAAGAGCACGGAATGTATTTTGGATCTTTTTGTATTCTTAGCACTTATCACAGTGCTTTACACATAGTAGGTACTTAATAAATGTTTATCAATGAACTGGAATTAGGAGCAGTCTGTGGGTTAAGGAGATATAATAGGTCAAAGAGTAAGTTTAGAATAACAGGGAGAGAGAAAGAAGAGTAGGAGGCTACGACTGAACAGCATCATTTTGATGTTCAGTATCACGGACATAGTTAACCAAAAAATGAAACTAGTTATTGACAATGCATTTGTGCAACTAAAGTGGGGTTAGGAAAGGTTCTTGGCATAGAAGCCATGCTCAGAGTATGATAGAGGTTTTATACATAAATATTAAAATCCCTGTGGATATCAGGGCCTGGAGAAGATGATGTTGATACTGGTACTAAAGACAATGAAGAAAGTTAATGGAGTAGCGTGCATGATAGTACATGACATCAATGATGGGGAAAAATGGAATTAAACAGTATTATGGATTTCAAATTGTTTTGAGAGATTATTTCGAAGAGTCTAGATGATCAAATACTCTTCTTGACACAGATTTTGGGGCATAAAGTAAAAGAATGTCCTCTGAAAGAGAGGGTTATGAACAATGTTTCAGAAGATTGTGTAATTTTTTTTTTAAAACGAGTTTATTACTTACTCATTTTGACATTATTTTCTCTTTAAAGTTTGAGTTCTAAATTCTCTCCCTCCTTCCTACCACTTCCCTACCCACTGTGGGGAAGTGGTAGGCAAGCAGTATGATATCAATTGCACATGTGAAATCTTGCAAAACATTTCCATACTACCCATATCACACACAAAAATGTCAGAAAAAAAAGAAAGTGAGAAAATTATACTTCAATTTAAACTCAGAGTTCATCAGTTCTCTTTCTGGACATGTATAGAATTTCTTTTATCATGAGTGCTTTGGAAATGTCTGGGATATTTGTATTGATAAGAGTTCATAACTGAACCAAATGTTCATTGTTGAACCTATTTTCCCTGATTCCCTCCAGCTTTTATCATTTCTGATTGCTATGAAGGGATATCTCAGGCTTATTTTAATTTGCATTTCTCTAATTTGTAGTGATTTATAGAATTTGTTCCTATGACTATAAATGGTTTTGATTTCTTCTTCTGAAAACTTCCTGTTCATATCCTTTAACAATTTATCAATTTAGGAATGGCTCTTATTGTAAATTTGACCCAGTTCTGCATATATTTGATAACAAGCAAATTTGCTATAATTGTTTTTTTATATTACTTCATTATTTATGGTAGCTTTTTAGCAAAATGTAGGTTCTCGGATTTTCTCTGTTAATTAAGTCTATTTTTGCCTTTGCTTTTTCTGAGATCATGATTGCTATTCCCACCCTTTTTACTTCAACTAAATGAGTATTCCTTTTAATTCCATGTGGGTCTTTATGTTTCAACTGTGTGTTTTATAAATCACATATTTTCGGATTCTGGTTTCTAATTCACTCTGCTGTGTATTTACATTTTATGGGTGAGCTCATCCCATTCACATGCACAGTCATGAATATTAACTGTGTATTTGCCTCCATACATTTTCTTCTTTTTATTGTTCTCTCTCCCTCTCTCTCCTTCTCTCCCTCTCTACCTCTCTCTTTTTCTCTCTTTCTCTCTCTCTCTCCCCTCCTCCTCCTCCTCCTCTCCTTTTCTCTCTCTCTTTCTCTATCCTGTCCTTTCTCAAAAGTCTGTTTTACTTCTACTGCTTCCCTTAATTTCCTCTCTTTTTTATATTCCCCTACTTTCCCCCCTTGTATCTTCAACCACCTTCCTTCCTTCTTCCTATTTCTGTAGTGTGGAAGATAGATTTTTATACTCAACTTATTATACACACACACACACACACACACTCACACACACATAAACACACACACACACACACACACACACACATTGTCTTTTTTTTGACCAAATACAATGAGTGAGGTTTTATCATTGCCCACCACTGCCCTATTTCCCCCTCCATTACAAAAGCTATTCTTTGAGTGTCTCTTTAATATAGAAAATTTTGATAATCTTATCTTACTTCTCCCAGTACATCCCTCTTTCTTGCATCCCTTTTTAATGGAGATCCTTTCAACATAACTGAATAACACCCATACCTTCTGTCTATATACACTCCTCCTAATTCCCATAGGTAATGATACAGTTCTCAGGAGTTATATGTATCATCTTCCTTTATATGAATTCAAGTAGTTTAAACTTACTGAATCCTTATGGTTTTTCTTTCATAATCACCTTTTTATGCTTCTCTTGAGTCTTGTGTTTGAATACCAAATTTTCTACTTAGCTCTGATCTTTTTAACAGGAATCCATGAAATTCCTCTTTTCTTTTTGAAATATCTTTTTTTTCTTTAGAATTATGTTGAGTTTTTTTTTTTTAAATCTGGTTACATTATTGAGAATTGTTATCCTAGTTACTTTGCTCTCCAAAATATCACATTCTGAACTCTTCACTCCTTTAACATGATAGCTGCTAGATCTTGTGTGATCTTGACTATGGTCTAACAATACTTTAATCATTTCTTTCTGGCTACTTGCAATATTTTTCCCTTAGTCTGGGAGCTCTGGAATTAAATTATGACATCTGTAGGACTTTTTAGGAAGTAATCAGATTCTTTTAATTTTTATTTTACTGCCTGGATCTAAAGTATTGGGATATTTTTCTTTTAAATATTTTGTAATATGATATCTAGGAAGTTTCAAAATGTTGATAGAGGCAATTAGATGGCACAGTGAATAGAGCACTGGCCCTGGAGTCAGGAGGATCTGAGTTCAAATTGGACCTCAGAAACTTAACACACTTACTAGCTGGGTGACCTTGGGCAAGTCACTTAGTACCAATTGCCTTCACCACTTAAAAACAATGTTGATCATGGCTTTCATGTAGTTCAATAGTACTTAAGTTATCTCTCTTCAATCTAGTTTCCACATCCCTTGTTTTTCCAATGAGATCTTTCAAATTTTCTTTTTTTTTTCATTCTTTTGACTTTGTTGTATTGTTTCCTGACGTCTCATGGAGTCATTAACTTCCATTTATTCAATTATTATTTTCAAGGAATGATTTTCTTCAATGACCTTTTTCCATTTGACCAATACTAATTTTTTAAAGGAGTTGTTTTTTTTTTTTCAGTAGATATTTCTACCTCTTTTACCATTAGGTCCCCTCTGTTTTTCAAGTTCTTCAGTATTTTCGTACCTCTTTCATCAAATTGTTAATTCTCATTTTATAATTTTCTTGAATTACTCTCATTTATTTTCTTTTTTTCCTTTAACACGCATCTTTTAATTTTTTTCTAGGAGTTCTTCTTGAGCCTGTATCTCCATTACCATTTTTCTCTGAAGCTTTGTTAACAGATGTTTTCACAGTGTTATATTCCTCTGAGTTTATGTCTCAGTCTTCCTTGCCACCATAGTAGGTTTGTGGGCAACATCTATTCATTTTATTATGGTTAGCTAATTTTTGTAGTCTATTTCTTGACTTTGATCATTATGCTAAAGTTAGGCTCTATTGACTTGAGATGGAGAGGTACTAGACCAAATTTCAGGCTTTTTTTTATGCTATTGTTTTTGGAACTAATTCTGGATACCCACAAGTTTTCAGTTTTTCCAAGGTGGTATGATTCTGGGAGAGATATGGTCACAGCTCTCCTGATCTTCACTCTCGTCTTTACCCTGGCTTCACTCTCTTCTTTACCCTGGAAGGGCCCCTGTTCCCCTGCAACACCAAGCATTGACATTCACTTGGCCCTAGAGCTGTAACCAAGTCTCCTGCTCTCCTGCAATCACAAATGCTAGCATTCCTCTCCACGCTAGAACTGCAACCCAGAACTATTCACAGGTAATAGAGTTGCTAATCAGTGCCAGCTGGATCCAGTGCTGACAAAGAGTTCCACATAATAACTTTCTGACTGGTTCCCCATCCCCTTCCACTTTCTCTGGATTGAGAGCTCCCAAAGCTGCTGCTGTTGTCAAAAATATCTCCAATGCCCACCACTAGTGCTGTTGTAGTGCTCTGATATGGCTCCTATCTCTGTCACAGAACTATCTACTGACATCCTAAATTGTATTAGACTAGAAAAAATGCCTCACCCTGACCTTTTGTTGACAGCATAGCTCCAAAAATTGACTTAAAGTGTCATTTTAAAGTTGTTTGGAGGGAAATGTTGAAAGAGGAGAGTTCAGCTGGATTGTTGCCTGTACTCCACCATCTTGGCTTTTGTGAGTGTTTTTCTATGAAAATTAGGTTTTTGTTGGAGTCAGGAAGTGAAAGGCATTTTGTAGCTATCTGATGCAGATGAGTTGATGGAGATTGAAGAGGGAATTCTCAAAGGTTCAGTGGACTTAATGAAAGGACAGATTAATCTATTTAGAGTGGTCATGGGAAAGAATTAGTGTGATATGAATACAGATGAGAATTCAGGAGAATGGCATCAAAATGCAGCTTTTACATAAAGCAGTGATATGAAGAAATTTAAGTCAGTGAGATTGGGTGAGGAGGGTTAAAATCTATCACTCCCATATTCATTGATCATATCTGTTTTTCAGGTACTCTCTGTCTAATTTTTGGCCACTATGGAATTTGGCTGCACACCTGTAAGGACACCCAGGGAATACCAGTGCCACAAAAGCTCTTTACTATCTCTTCTAGTGAGTTGGCCATTAGGTACTATAACCAAAAGAGACAGAAAAAAATTGAAAGACCTCCAGACAAGTGCAGCTGAGCCAATGCAACATTATCTCCAAATCTTGCCTGGTCATCCATTCTCATACTTTTCCATGTTCTTCACGTTACATATCAACAAATGTCAAGCAGTCTGATGTTTGGGTAACAGCTCTGTTTCTTTTCTCTCACTCCCATGAGTAAGTGTAAGTCCCAATGAAAGTGATGATGCAATGAGCCCTTGATTCAAAACAGCTACTTTCTGAGTCTGAAGAGTCTCTGCCATTTCTACCAGAGTCTATAGAGTCCCTCACCCTTCCCATTCATTTTCCATCACACTAAGAACATTTTGTCTTAAAAGTTTTGCAGAATATTAAAAATTTACCTCCATCTGGTGATTGCTATAGACCAGAAGAAAATAGTCGATATTCTCACCAAATCTATTCTGAGCTACTATATTATTCTCTCCAGAAAAATAGCTGAGAATGAGTTTTTAAGTAAATGCTTTTCAAAAAAAAGACTTAGGTTTGATTATCTTTCTTTTGGAAACTTTCTAATATAAGAGTGAATTTTAAGCTCATCCTCTTAATCCCATAGACATTCAGAGAAGTATAGAGATCTTCTCAAGATTTCTACCCTCTGTGGACATGAGTAGATAAACACATCTATCTGAAGCTGATTTCCCCTTGGATAGACACAGAGTTATATAAAACCTTTCAAAGAAAGTACAGGACTAGCATATGGAAGAATGAAATTTTCATCTTTCCCTCAGTGCTGCAACAGTCCTATATAAGAATCTCATTGCTTCCTGCTATAATCTTGGTGTCTAGCAGAATAATCTTCCTAGGAGATCATTAAGGAACTTGTTTGGGTTTGGGGAGAAAATACTATAACTTCTCATTTATATCTCTATATTTTATCAAAAATAAAGTAATAAGGGGTGGCTAGGTGGTGCAGAATAGAGCATTGGTCCTGGAGTCAGGAGGACCTGAGTCCAAATCTGGCCTCAGACATTTAACACAAAACTAGCCATGTGACCTTGGGCTTAACCCCAATTGCTCAGCCTTTTCCTCTCCAAAAAGCAAAAAATAAAAAATAACATAAAGTAATATTAATTAATATATAATTAATGATTTGACCTTGACATCCTTATTGGGTTTGTATCTAGTCATATATCATGACATAGTTTGTGAAGAATTCTGAGAGCAGAGTGGAAGTTGCACAATGTGTAGAGATTGATGACAGTGGCGTTTTCATTCCATCATTAACACTTTGTGTATTGTTACCTCTTTGCTTTATAGATGACCCAATAAAAATATATTCACAGATTAAATGATCTAATTTAACTAAATTAACCTTCACACACTGAATGTCATTAAAAATGTTTTATAAAGAAATGGCTAATTGAAGATAATGCTAATAATATAAACACAAATGACACAAAAGAGTTGCAAAGCTTATGCTTCCCATGCTTCTAACATGGATAAGTAGGGGGTACAGTGGATAGAAAACTGTCTATAAAGTCAGAAGGATCTGAGTTCAAATACGGCCTTAGATACTTACTAGCAGTGTGACCCTGGGCAAGTCACTTAACTCTCTTTGCTTCAGTTCCTCCAAACCAATCCAGTATCTTTGCTAAGAAAAATCTCAAATGGCATCACAAAGAATTGGACACAATTAAAATGACTCAACAACAAGTCCTAATGTGAATTTTTCATCATTACCCATATTTTGAGTTTAGAAGCACACAAGAAAAAGCAGCAACAACTATCCATTTGAAATTTGAAAAGTTAGCCTCTGATATATTAAAATTTATCAAAATTATTTTAAATATATGTTTGCATCCATGATCAGTAGTAATGAAAGTTGCCCTTATATAATTAAAATATTAGTTTTAGAATGCAGGAATTTATCATGATTAACAAGTTATTTAAAAGCTAAGCTTCACTTCCTAAGGAGTTTATGTATGTCACCTAATAAAATTTAGATTGTGAACTTCTTGAGAGCAAAGAGTGTGTTTTTTGTCTCTTTGTAGCCTCTATACTGGGCACAGTTGCTGGTACATAGTGCTGTATGTGGCTGACTCTCTACTATCTACTATGTGGCTGACTCTCAATCATTCAGCTAGCATTTATTAAGTACCTACTATGTTTGCAATTGAGTATACAAATTCAAAGAAGAAAAAGATTGTGCTCTCAGGAAGTTAATATTCTATCAGAGAAGATGATTTTTGCTTATGTAGACAAACATAAAATACCAGGTTATTGGTAGGAAAAGAGGGGAGGTTACTGTCAGATTAGGAGAGTGGTTATAAAAGGTTACCATTGGAAGGAGGATTTGAGGAAAGAATGTATTCCAGATCTGAGGGACTGTCTATGCAAAGGAAAAGAAATGATGACATTATGCCACCTGTAAAGAATACTAAAAAGATCAGTTTGGATGGATTGTAGAGTACATGAGGAGCAATGTTGTGAAATAAAGCAAGACATATTGTTTGGGACGAGATTGTACTGGGCTTTAAAAGAAAGACTGAGGAATTTTCTATTTGCTCCTAGAGGTAGTAGGGAGCCACTGAAATTAATTCAATAAGAAAGTAACCTTATCACTTTGAAAAAAAAAATCTTTGAAAGAGATGGCACCCTCCACTTTGGAAACATATGAAGGGAAGAAATTTGATACAGAAAGACCAATTAGGAGGCTATTGTAATAAGTCCAGGTACATAATGTTAAGTGTCTGTACAATGGAGCTATGAGGGTAAAGAGAAGTGGAGGGAAAAATTAAGAGGTGTGGTGGAGGGTAAGTGACAAATTTGGCAAGGGATTGGATAAATGGAGTGGGTAAAAGTGAAGGTCAGGATAGAGAGATATATAAAATTTAAAAAAAATTTGCTTCGATTATGGAGATAGTGTAAAGAAGGGACCATGATAGAACCTTAGGATGTACCCACTGTTAAAGAGTATGATATGGATAAATTATCCAGTAAAAGAGACTAAAAGGAAGCAATCAGAACTTTTATCCTTGTATCTATATGAAAAGTACCAAGAGAAGTCCATGTAGTGAAAACTTAGAGAATCATGGAATCACAGATTTGGAGGTAGAAGTGTTTTCACAGGACAACTAGTCCAACTGTCTCAGTTCATAGATAGGCACACTGAGGCTCATGAAGGATAAATGACTTTTCCACCATAAAACAGCTAGAAAGTTGGAGGAAAGATTTAGATTATGGTTTCCTGATTTCATATCCAGCATTCTATCCATTATGTTATGCTAGAAAGAGTGTCTGCTTCAGAAAGCATGAAGCGTATATGAATGATACTGCCACCAGCATCTAATGTAATGATAATGATTATGATGATAACTGATTTTTTTTTCCATAACACTTCATTCAATTCATATTACTTGGTCCCCGTAATAGCCCTGTGTATGCAATGGCAATGGAATTTAAAGAACCTCTTGTGTTGGCTGGGTTTGTGAATTAAGTGTTAAGACTCAGACCTTGTGAACCTCACAGTGGGATGGACTTGTTGATGTGACAAGATGAAGCTGAACTGGGAGGAGCTGGTACGCTGTATAGGGAAAGGCCCAAACTGAAAGGAGCCAGAATAACTTTTGGGAGCAGCATCTTGGAAGCAGAGAAAGGGCTGCCAGGAACAAGGATGCTGGGAGAGAAAATTGCCAGAGGACAGAGTTGCTGAGAGAGAGAGAGAGAGAGAGAGAGAGAGAGAGAGACAGAGACAGAGAGAGAGAGAGACAGAGAGAGAGAGAGAGAGAGAGAGAGAGAGAGAGAAAGAGAAAGAGAGAGACAGAGAGACAGAGAGAGAGAGACAAAGACAGAGAGAGAGAGACAGACAGAGAAAGAGAGAGAGAGAGAGAGAGAGAGAGAGAGAGAGAGAGAGAGAGAGAGAGAGAGAACACTGCCAGCCAAAGCTGCCTGGACTGCTGAGGGTCAGTTGGAGCTGTTCAGGACTTCTGAGAACTGCCACCCAGAGCTGCTGAGAACTGAGGAGGCCTGACTGTGGTGCCAGTATTTTGTCTGTCTGTTTTGATGTTACTTTGTCAAAGCCATTTGTTGATATAGGCCTCAGCCCTCTTTGGGCCTAGATTGATTTTACAGGCAGAAGGTGAATTGAAGAGGATGTCAGCATAAGTGCATAAGTGTTGTGGTATCTTTGTTAAGCTTTGTTTTCCCAAGTACAGAAACTGCTGAGAGCCTGCCTCAGGTCAAGATGAAGAAAAGACCTCTCCTTGGGTACTGAATGCTGCGATGAAATTGTAACCTAGTTGTGACCTAGGGGTGAATGGCCTTTGTGTTTTCCACTGCCTTTTGAAAAGGTGCTTGGTGGTGATGGATGGTATTGTAATTCAGTTGTGATCTAGGTGTGGAAAACTTTTGACTTTTGTACTTTGTTGTTCGGGCCACTTCTTAACTCAGTAGCCTAAGGGCCAGCCTTAGGCTGTATTCTCAGGAGGGACTGAAGAGACCAAAGATGAGAGAAGTATACAGCAGCTGTCCTTTATTGTATTGTAGCATTCTCCTTATATACCCTAGAGGTAACATGCTTAAAGCATGATCTCCTTGTGCACTGGAGGAGTGGGGCAATGGAGGACAGGAGGATCCAGTCATCTCAGCTGCTGCTCATCAGGCAAGGGGTCTTGCAGGACTTCCCTGTCACCTCAGCAACTGGGCTGTGACCCTCAGCACCACAGGTGCTTTTAGACTCACATTGATCCCTACACTTTGTGACTGACCAAGTAAATGTACTTTGTTTATGATTGGAAATTAATCTCCTCTTTGAGAAGAGAGAAGACTTTGTGATTGTCCAAATGAATATACTACCCAGGGGGGAGTACTTCAACTGTTGTACTTTGTGATTGAACTGAGAACTTACTAAGTGATTGAGTTACTCTGTATTTTGATTTTCTCTTTTCTGTGAATGTTTTGACTTAATTTGTTACTGAATATATGGAGAGTTACTATGCTCATAATTCCGAACCTGGAATTCTATGTTATCCACAAGCATCTGGGTTAATTGAAAGAATGAATGGATTATTGAAAGAACAGTTAAAGAACTAAAGTTCCAATAATTTGTACCAACATTGGAAGCATAATTTTTTCATGGCTTTATGTAATTTGAATAATAGACCATTGGGAGGAAGTACACCTCTTACCAGAATGATGATCCCAAATCTGCAAATTAGAAAACAACAAACACATTAGATCCCTAATATTGAGTGTTGGATTTTGATGCCAGAAATCCCAGCACCATATCCAGGAACACCTGATTCAGTGGGGTATGATTTAAATTGTTTAGAGGACTTTTGTTTGGACAGAAAAAAAATAAGAAAAATCTCCACTGCAATATGCACAAGAAGCCCTGAAAATCACTTTGTACAGATTTTACCCAAATCAGGATTAGCAGATAAAGGAATACATGTATTGGCTGGAGTAAAAGATTCTAATTATCAAGGAGAAATTGTTGTTACATTCCATAATTTAGGTGAAGAGCACATACAGATTTGTAAAACTGATAGAATAGTTCAAGTGATTATCAATCCTTGTAAAACAATACCACTTGTAAAAGCTGACCCTCCTTCCAAAATAACTATCAAAGGAACTGAAGGATTTGGTTCTACTTATAGAATAAAATTGGGAGCTAAAGTATGGGTAAAACAGAAGCCAGATGATGTTCCAAAGGCTGCAGAGATGTTAAACCTTGGGAATGATAACACTGTAACTATTATTTATTTAGAAGAGATTACAAAATTAAACCCTTAACTCATATATTCTACCATAAGTGAAGCTATAATAGTGGGCTCATGGACTCGAGTACCATGGCTGATCCTATATCTATCTTGTTTCTGGTTATTGTCTCCTTGTTTCATCTTGCCTTTTTGTCTGTTCAGATTGTTTGCCAGATTTGTTTCTGCAGGCTAGGTACCCTCCACCTGTAGATGCCTGATAGCTTAGGTTGGATGTGATGCCCTGTCCACAACTGTGATGTGTCACTCCTGGACCTGGCATCAAGAACATTCCAAATGTTGGCCAAAGAACTGACCTCTCAAATGGGACCCATTGGGACAGGAACAATGCTATGTCCAATTCAAGCAGCACTGAAGAAGAGACATTCACTTCCTACCCCAAGATTTTGGGACCCCATTTGTCCAGGGGAAAATAATGGGGAGCTTGTGATAAGGCCCCACCCTAAAATATTATTTTCTGTGTTTATTGTGTGCTATCCTTGTTATATTGTTGTAAAATTCTGTTGACGCCAGTCACTCCTAAAACTCCTATTAACTTATGTAATGAAATGTATTGTTAATGTATTTTTACCAAGTAAGGGACATGAAAGATCTTGGGGCCAAATGTAATGGTAATGGGATTTGAAGACCTTCTATGCCCCTTGAACTTGATGTAGCAGGAAGGGGTGGGGCAGGTATGAGCCAGAGCCAAGTAAGAACTGGGCTGGAGCCAGCATGGTGACTGGAAGCAACATGCAAACTTTTTTTTTTTCAGCCAGCCAGAACTTCTGCTAAGGACTTCTTCTAAGGACTGTGGGAGGAAGGGTGGGGCAGAGCTGCTGGGAGCATGCTGTGTGGAGGCTGAGCAGTTAAGCAGTTACCATGAGTGAGGAGAGGAGGATCTTTGTCTGAGGTAGCCTGTTTTGTTTTGAAGGCTTGAGAATGTGGGTGTTTACTGCATTAACTATGTGTACCAACTCCATGACTACTGTGATGGCTTTGACTTTCTGGTTTTGCGACTCAGTTTTCTGGTATTTGAATAAGTGTTCTAGCTATGTCCCCCATGTAGAAAGCCTATTACATTTTGTGATTAATAACCATATTAGCATGCTTATTCTCACTGTAGCATTGTGAATACTGCATTGTTGTTACAGTGTGATAGGCACTAAAAATCGTATGGTAAAATAAACCTACAGCTGAAAGAGGTTAATGAATTGACTGAGGCCATACAGTTAATAAGTGTCTGAGGCAGTATTTGAATGGAAGTCTTTCTGGGGTCAAGTTCAACACCCTATACACTCATAACTGCCTCTCATCTCTGCATCCCTTCCATTTATAACAAATATATGCATAAATATGTTCATACACATAGATGGATGTGTGTGTATGTATGTGTGTATGTGTTTGTTGAATTAATCACTCACCCCAAAACAGCTTCCATTACATTAAGATAAAACTCTTCATCATCTCCTGGATAGTTTATTTTCATTCCTTACTCTATTATCTTTGGTCATGCTGTTTCTTCAATATAGAATGCAATCTTGTCTTCTCCCCTATCTGAATTGAATCTAGCTTTCAAATTCTAGCAATTAAATTGGAAAGAAACACATCCTGCTGAGTTTTGTTTAACTTTCTATGTCACTCTTACATGCAATGGACTAATAAAACTCAATCACAACCTAACATTGACTACGGAAATGTATCTTTTTATGAAGCAACTAATAAGACAACTCCTAGTTAGCATATCAATTGTATTGAAAGATATAGAAAGTTTTACATATCACTTGGAACAGTCAACAAAGAAAATAACACATTTCAATTGTTCTGAATAAATGAGGAAAGAGTATAACCAAGCTTTTATTGTTGGATGAAGTAATGGAGTCCTTGGTAAGATGCTTTTATGTTTTTCGAAGAGTTATAAAATGATCTTTTCTGTTCCCCCCCCACATTAATCTGGCATCCTTATATTTGAATTTTATCTATTAATTTAAAAAACACAACAATTCATGTGGAAACCCATTGGCTATTATATTAAACTATTTAAGGTAGAGGCAATGATTTGGGAGTATTAATTTATACTTAAAGAGATCTTCCTTTTTTTTTTTTTTAAAGTTTACAAAAAGTGTGGAGAAAATGGTTTGTGACATTGTAAAACCTTCACTAAAGTTTTTCTTGTGAGTTGAAATGAAAAATCTTGGTTCATACCCACAAGATATGGCTGTAGTGACCTCTAAAAATCTCAAAGACTTCCAGTCATAAATTATATGGACTGTCCTTATCACACCTCATCCATTTTGCCATGCAGGGGGAGATTCAGTTTCTCTGCCATAACATTATCAATCTTATCTTCAGGTGAAAATCTCATGAGTGTTTAATCTTAATATTATTGGTTTTATTTCTGTGAACACATTTAATTACTTAGAATCATCATGTCAATTTTCACCTGGCATTTAATGATGCCATTATTTGTTATGTATAAGAGTCTCTTAGATGAGGAGAATAATAATTTCTTCTGCAGCAATATCACAAGGAGAATGTTTTGCCACTTTAAATGAATGGCAGCTTAAAAGATCATTTCTCCAGAGCTGGTATCCATGTTTCCAGGAAAGTAAAGCAAAAAGTGGAATCCTTTTATACTTTGCCTATATGTATTTGTCCAAGAGCAGCTCGCAGGACTATTGCAGACATTTACGGTCTAGATGAGGGAGTTGCAAAGAGAAGTAATGTTTGTGGCTGTGATTGTCTTTCCCTTTTTTGTATCTACTGAAAAATAAATCTGAGAGCTCCCTTTACAAAAATGGGATTGGTGAAACTTAAATAGGCATCTAAGGGAAATCTGAACCAAGAATTTGACTCCAACAGCCTCTAACAAAGGAGTGCCTAACTTTTGTGTGTGCATCAGGCATTCCTTTGGCTATCTGGTGAAGCCTATGAACTCCTTCACAGAAAAAAAAAATGTTTTTAATTACCTGAAGGAATGCCTTGCCAGATCAAATATCTTTCAGGGAAGAGACTACATTTTTTAGCCTTCTATCTACACTAGTGTGTTAGACCTGGAATCAGCAAGCCCTGGATTCAAATTTGATCCAAATAATGACTAGCTGTGTGACTCTGTACCAGTCATAACTTCTGTCTTCTTCAGCTTGCTTTTCTATAAATTGTGAATAATAATAGCACCTACCTCAAAGGGCTGTTGTAAGGATAAAATTAAATATTTTTTGCAGAGTACTTTGTAAACTTTTAAGTGCTTTATAAATGTTAGATATTATTCTTTCACAAGGACACTACAGTAAAACTCTAGATTGTTATCAGAAACACTAAATTTTACATTTGAGATCATGTAAACTTCCTTCTCTGCCATATTAACATTCTTTGGTTTAGGAATATAGAATCATTCAATAATTTTATAGCTCTATCTTTCTGTTTATTGATGTTAAGTTGCAAACCCAAAGAGAGGAAGATATTTCAAGTGTTAGGCTCTGAAGGCCCATTAAACATGAACTATTCTCTGACAAAGTATTTATTAGTGGTAACAGTAGTAAAAATATACGAAGTTCTACAAAGTATTAGATCTCTTTTGGAGGAGATTTCTGGAAGAAAAACGTAGCAAGAATTTCAAAATGTTGTAATAAGCACTAGTGGACAATTTCCCAGTTTGATGAGATTTATAAAAGCTATGATATTCATTAATGAGCCTTTACATTATATCTAACTATGGGTTAAATCTTTACTATGTATCCCTAATTGCCTAATATTGTAAGATGAACTTTATGCATACTCATTAAATGCCCTGAGCACTCATTAAACTCCATTATCCTTCCTTTTCTCTTTCTTTCTCCATTTTCCTCCATGAATCTGTTTCCTCATATGAAAATAAGCCTAGAGCAGCAAAACTCCTGTAAGATTAATAATATCACCATAAAATTAAGGTGAAAAATAAAATTAGAAAATATTTTGGTTTTCCTGGCATTTCCTATCTTTTCTTTACCTTTTCTTTACTGAAGAATTGCAGACACAAGTTTGTCTAAGATCTCTTAATCCTATAAGTGTTCTAGGGAGATGACCTATGTACTAACCAGTCATCGCTCTTGATAGACAGCAGAAAGCAGTAATACCCATAGTTTAGAATTATATATTGCTAGAAGAAATTAATCTTTTCCTATGGAGAAGGGAAATGGAAATAATTCTTAAAAGATTTATCAGGGTATTTTTAGCTATCAATAGCTAATGGCTAGCTTAGCCAAAAACTTTCCTTTTTGGGCATAAATTTAGTTTTGACATTACAAAAAAAAATAGAACATGTTCTTAAGTTAACTTAAGATTTTTGTTTGTTTGTTTGTTTCACTATATGAATCTTTAGGATCTTGAATCACTAATTTGCCAAATGGTATCCAGTAGGCTTGAACTAATTAAATGAAGCTTTATAAGAGAGCTATTTGAAGCACTTGTTAGAATGCAGGTAACTGTTTGCTAGGAATCAATTATGTAGCCATTAACTAACTCTGTAACCTTGGGCAAGTCATTTAATCTGTAACTACAATTTCCCCTTCAGTAAAATGTGGGGTGTGCACTAATCTTACTGCTTGGGGACAATAATGTAATGCTAACAGATGTTTGAGAGCTTTCAGAACAACTCAGATGCTCTTTTGTTCCCATATTCTCTACTAAAGAGAAAGGTCTTTAGAGTGGAGAAAGAAGGGCAGTGTCATAAAAAAAATAAAATTTGAGATAAAAAGAGTACATATTTGATTTAAATGAATACAAGTATCCAGGCCCATCCCAGTTGTATGCTAAAATACTGAAACAATTTGTAGGAGTTATCTCAAGATTAGTATTCTTTGAGAAATCATGGATAAGAGAAGTGAAAACACACTAGAAATAGGCAAAATTTGCCCTAGTTACCAAAAAATGGAAAAATGTTGGATTATAAAAAAATTCAGATTGGTAAATTTGATTGTAATTTCTGACCAACTTTATAAAAGCTTTATAAACCCCAGGTTTCTGAATATTTTATGTTATTAACTAGGGCCATTATAGGTTCATGGAGAATCTCAAACTAATCTCATTTGCCTTATTGATAGGGATCCCAAATTGCTTCATCATAGGGAAAGATCAACATTGCTTATTTTGATGATAGACAAATATTTGAGAATCTATCATAATAACTCTGTAGGTAGAATGGACATATGAGAGATTATAGATCCCTTTTACAGAGCATTTAGATTGATTCATTGCTGTTAGTGTAACTGTCTCCACAGGGCATTGAATAATGAAAAGAAGAAAGTGAAGGAGCCTGACACAAGTGTCTTCCCCTTCTCTTGACGTGTACTATGATCATTTATATTTGTATTAGATTTTTAGATTTTTAAAATGCTTTATGTTCATTTTTGATCTTCATGACTGAAGTACAACTATTTGCCCTTTTTTTGACAGATGAAGAAATTGAGGCTTGGGGAAATTAATTTAATTCATTAAAACAATTTGGTAAGCACCTGAGAACATGTAGCTAGAAAGTTACAGAAACAGGAATAGATCTCTTCTCTTTTTATTCCAAGTCAAATACTCTTGAGATATGCCATAGAAGGCAAAGTTACTAAATTTATTGATGACAAAAAACCCAAGAGGGATATGTAATATGAAAGATGTCAGAATCAAGTTTCAAGATTATTTAAACAGACTGGACTATTAAACCCAAACTAATGAGATGAATTTTAATAATAACATTGAGCCCTACATTTAAGTTTTGGAAAGGATTTGCAGGAAAACAATATAGGAAAGAACTGACCTGATATCAATAATGAGGAGAATATCCAATATTGATGAATGAAGTATTTACTCTAGTACCTGGCATATCTAAACCTCTAGGGAGGAGTGTGTTAACCATACAGTTCAATATCAATCAATTTGCAAGCATTTTTTAAAAGCACCTACTGTACAGCAAACACTGTTAAGCTCTGGAAATATTAAAAAAAAAGACATGAGACAGTCCCTTTCTTCAAATAGTTTGTGTTCATTTTGAGTCAATAAAATTAAGTGTTGACTAAAAACACAAATGCAAACTTTCCTATTTCTATTCTTTTAGGATCAATAATTCTACCTAGTCCAGGAAAGTGTGGCTATTATGCTACAGAGGTTTGGAGAAGGCTGAGATAAGGAGAAAGGTTAAATAAAAATAAAGCCCATTCAAAATATTTGTATAGTTATTCTAAGCAGAAGGTAATTTCCTTGAAAGAAAGAATACAAATATGGGTAAAGGATCTCCAGAAAAAAGACAGAACCAGTAAACAGGTATACAAAACAATCAAAAAAGATATGCTTAAAAAGTTAAGATACCTTGAAATCAGAAAATGTAAACCTAGAATGCCATATTTGTTTTTTCTGGGCTACTCATAAACAGTAGACAAACCAATAACATACATATAACACTATTTCTTTCCCTAAGACTTTATATATAGTGCATGCTTGAAAACTAATTTTTTATAAAGTTACTCATTTCTATAAGATTTTAAAGTACAATGATAATGCAGTACATATGGATTTCCGTATCTACTGCAAAAATCATGTTCTGGTGAAGGGAAAGGTACACTAGGACAACAATGTCAAAAATGACATTCTGTTGTCTGTAAGATTTAATTCCCATAATTTATTTTCAGAGAGTTAATTAAATAAGGGGGAGAAGAAAGTCCCTTATGTGCAATTGTTAAAGTTTAACAAGTATCCTCTCTCATAATGAGGAAACTTTGAACATCCAAATAGATATTTGAGCTCATTGAGAAACAAAATGTTCCAGAAACTCAAGTAATTGTAAACAAATAAAATAGAATTCTATTCATTTGACACTTTAAAAAAATTATGTTGAATACAGTCATAAAAATACATTTTTCAATCAATAAACCTTTAAAAAGTACATGTTATTTCTGAGGCACTGTGCTAAGTGCTGTGAATGCAAATACACATTTTAAAAAAATATTTCATAGAGAGCTTGATTTTAACCTCACCAATGACTAAATCACCAAGTTAATGTTTGTAGTGTTCCATGAAGTCTCAATTATCCCTGTTTTATTACTCTTAGTGAGGATGAGGATGATTTTTCTTAAGAAATTGAATGATCCTGTATTTTCATCACTGTGAAAGCTTATTTTATCAAATATCAAACCTTTTATGCATTAGAATGCAGGCTGTATATGATGGTGTGGTTATAAAAAACAATCACTTTGTAGTGAACTTTATTGTGAAGAGTCTTTCCAAAATGAGCTAGACTTTTCCACTGGATGACAGATGCACAGGAAAGCTCTAGCTTGTACTCAGAGCTTTTCTCACTTGGCCAGACCTACTTTAATTTTGCACTACTCTCTTGTCATAATCTTCATGAAGTAAGAATTTATGCCAATGTAAAACATCAGTCATAATGCTAATGTTAATCACTAGTATTTATGTACAATTTTACAGATTGCATCATGTTTTGTATCCATCACATATCTCATGAGAGCATGCTGACGAAACCATGCATTTTATCTTTGGAGAGCAAACAATGGATAAAGTGCTTGACTTGAAAATAAGAAAACCTTGGCTAGAGTCTGCCTCTGACACCACGTAATTGTTCAACCAGGGTGAAGTTACTTAAGCTCTCTGAGTTTCAGTTTCTTCAACTCTAAAAATGATCACCTGTGATGCTTACTTTACAGGATTACTGTCAGGCTTATATGAGATCCTACTTTTAAAGTGCTTTGGTTTTTGGCTCCCCAGCTCATGGTGGTGAACCTTCACCTGCTTTCAGTAGTCATGAATCCAGCTTCATCCAACACAGGCACCCACCCCAAAGCATCCTTATCTTCATTACTGCCATGACACCCAAGTTTGACCTTAATGAAATTAAACTCATCTTTTAAAGGTGCACTGGTGGTGAAGTTGGTGATACATCAACTCTGGACCCCAAAATTGGTCCTTTGGTTTAGTCTTCCAAAAAGGTTGGTGATGATATCACCAAAGTGACTGGTGACTGGAAAGGGCTAAGGATCACATTTACTATTTACCATTAACCATTTGAACAGACAGGCCCTGATCAAGGTTGTGCCTTCTACTTCAACCTAGATCAAGAAAAGCCCTAAACTAAGGAACTTCCTCAGGACAGAAAGAAGCAGAAAAATGTTAAACAGAATGGAAACATCAGTCCTGATGAAATTGTCAACATTGCTCAATGGATGAGGTACCGATCCTTGGCAAAAGACCTCTGTGGAAGCATAAAAGAGATACTTGGAACCGTCCAGTCTGTGGGCTGCAACACTGATTACATATATTCTCATGATGTCATTGATGACATCAATAGTGGTGCTATAGAATGCCCAGGAAGTTAAAAGTTATAAAGGAGGCTATTGAATAAATTAACAGTTGATAACAACAACAAGAAAAATAAAGTGCTTTGAAAACTTCTGAGGGAGAGATAAACCTCTATACATGCCACATGTGAGTTCAACTAATTATTATTTAATAATGATTATGGTTTTAATTAACCATATATTACATTTGGAATAGGTACCCTAGTCATAGCTTATCATAGCTTTTAGCTCATTCAGTCATTGGATTCATTCAACAAGCATGTATGGAGAACCTTCAGTATTACAGGGGAAAGTTACTGCCAATATGTCTTCTATTCAATCCACCTTCCATATCACTTTAAAAAAAAATCTTATACTATAAATCTGATGTGTTATTCCTTTGCTAAATCACTCTAATAACTTTTGCTACTAGGACAGACATTCTTAATCAGAATTTCATGAACCTGCTTTTAAAATAAATACTTTAATAACTTCATTTCAATATAATTGTTTTCCTTTGTATTTCTCTGTAATTTTTGCTATTAAAACATATAACAATGATGCCTGGGTTTCATCAGCTGACAAATTGTTGTTTTTGTTTTTATCAAATCCTTTTCAGTCATGTCTGTCTCTTCATGAAAACATTTGGAGTTTACTTGGCAAAAATACTAAAGCAGTTTTCCATTTTCTTCTCCAGTTCATTTTGCAGATGCAGAAACTAGGGGATACAGGGTTGTCAGTTGTCCAGGGTTATACAACTGATAAGTATTACCAATTGCTAAAGTAGGCAGTGATACCTCACAAAAGGTTTTTATGTGAAAATGTTAACTTTTGTGCCTGTGGAGTCTATCCATTATTTGGCTTTATTTGCCATTATTTTTCATTCATGTCTTCAATGTTTAATCCAGATTGAATTAATCCTATTTTCAGCACCTGATTTTTGTCTTTAAAACCATCAAGAATTCATGCAAATTATCCCTCACACTGAGTGCACTCCTTCCTCACATCAACACTTGGAATCCTTTTCTTTAACACTCTACCACTTCCTCCATGAAACTGTCAATTGTTCCCCCATTCCAATTGTTACCACTTCCTCTTTTCTCAAATAGTTTCATATTTACTTATCTCTCTATATATTTTACCCCCTCCTTCCTTCTCTAAACAGACTGGAAACTTGAATCCTTCAAGTTTTATACTTCTTCTCCAAAATTATAGCACATTGATAAATATTTGCTGAGATATGAAAATTATCTCAGTCTCATGCAGACTTGTTATACTTTTGTAGTGACACTAAAGAAAGATGAGAAAAAGGGGCTTACATTGCCATGAATCACACAACTTTTAAAAAAGACCTTCTAATGTGATAGTTAGTTTTTTTTTTTCCTAATGTCAAATAAGTTGATATACTTCAAGGAGAATTGAATCACGACGATATTGAAATTGCCACTAAAAATTAAAACTGAAAGAGAAAAAAAAGGCTTTTAGAAATGACTCAAAAGTTTGTTTTGAGAAGGCAAAAGACCTGCTAGGGCTGGTTTCATGCTGAGCCCACAGAAACTAAAAAAACACATTCATAAGAGTGCGTCATCTAGCTATAATTCTATACAATCCTTGTAATAAAAATAAGCAAAAAGAATACTTTAGAGCAAATTGCAGCTACTTTAGAAAATGGATCAGAAAAATTTGTATGATTAATTCGACACAACTACTGTATATTTTAAGAATGTATAAATTTGTTCAAAAGTAGGTATATGTGGGGGTGGAGAAAAAGCAGGCATTCCCTGTACTCTTTGAAATTCTCCTACAAACAGCTTTCAATAATGCCTCAAAACTAATGCTGAATCATCAGAACCCACAAAAGAATAGGGTGAAACAATTTTCCAGCCCAAGACAAATTAGAATGTGAGAAAGAAAGGTCTTTCTCACTAGAATAAGAGTGGAAATCAGTTCAGCACAAACTCTATCAGTATAATCTGGGCCCCATCAAACTAGCCACAAGCTTTGTGGGTCATTGAATCAGCAGAGGTAGTAGTAGCTTCTGGAGATTTCAGTCCATAGATGGTAAAGGGGTCAGACCACTGATTAGAAGGAGATTACAGGGGTCCTTTTGCTCATCTTAGATGAAGGACCCTGTTATATATGGATATGTGTCACTATCCCAGGGTGAGGTGGAGCAGTATCAAACAAGAGCTTGAGATCTTAGCAGAGGGGAATCTAGATTAAACCCACAGAACTAATCTTTAGAATAGCAACAAGAAAGTCCTGAAGTTGGGGACCCTCATACTGCAGGAACAGATCCTTACACTAACATAAAATTAAAACTCAAAAAATAGACTAGGGAAATGAACAACAAAACAAAAAAAGAATCTGATCATAGAAAGTTACTATGGTGACAGGGAAGATCAAAATACAAACTCAGAAGAACATAACAAAGTTAACACTACCACATACAAAGCCTCAAAGAAAAATGTGAATTTATCTCTGGGCCCAAAAGAATTCCTGGAAATATTGAAAACAAGTTAAAAATTAAATAAGAGAGGTATAAGAAAATGGGAAAAAAAAATTAGAGTTAAGCAAGAAAATCATGAAAAAAGAGTCAACAGTTTGTCAAAAGGGGCACAAAAAATACTAAAGAAAATAACACTTTTAAAAACAGAATAGGCCAAATATATATTTTTTAAGTACAAAAATCCACTGAAGAGAATAATGCCTTATAAAAATAGAATTGGAACTTTTTTTAAAGTATATAAATTCACAGAGGAAAATGACTCCCTAAAAGTAGAATTGGACATTTAGAAGCTAATAAGTCTATGTGACATCAAGAACCAATCAAACAAAATAAAAAGAATGAAAAAGTAGAGGAAAATGTGGAATATCACATTGGGAAAACAATTGACCTGGAAAATAGAGTTAGTCAAGAGATAACTGAAAAATTATTAGACTGCCTGAAAGCCATTATCAGAAATTTAAAAAAAAAAATAAAGCCTAGGCATTATCTTTCAAGAAAAGATTGAGGAAAACTGCCTTGATATTCTAGAACCAGAAGGTAAAATAAAAATTGAAAGAATCCATCAACTCTCTACTGAAAATGATCCCTAAAGGAAAACTCTCAGGAATATTATAGCCAAATTCCAGAGCTCCCTTTCAAGGAAAAAAATATCACAAATATCTAGAAAGAAATAATTCAAATATCATTAATATAACAAAGGATTTAGAAACTTCTCCATTAAAGGATTGGAGGTGTGAGAATATGTTATTTCAGACAGTAAAGGAGTAAGGATAGCAATAAAAACTAGCATAATGCTTCAGGGGTCACAATGGACATTTTGTAAAATAAAGAACTTTCAAGGACTACTGATGAAAAGACCAGAGATGAATAGAAAAAAAAATGACTTTCACATACAAGACTGAAGAGAAGTATAAAAAGGTAAACAGGAAAAAGAGATAGACACCAGAAGTTTAAAATATTTACATTCCCACCTGTGAAAATGACACTAACAACTCCTAAGAACTCATTATTAGGGCAGGTAGGAGTATTCATAGGGAAAGGCAACAGATGTGAGTTGCATAGTATGAAATATCTTTTAAAAATCAAATTAAGGGGAAAGAAAGAGCAATACCCTGGAAGGAGGGGAAAGTGAGAGATAGAATTGAGTAAATCATCTTATCTAAAAGAGGAACAAAAGAGCTTTTACAGTGCATGGAAAATGAGGGAAGTGGGCCAGGAGGGCTTGAAATTTATTCTTATTGGAATTGGTTCAAAGAAGGAATAACATAAACCTTTAGTTGGATATATAAATCAGTGTTACCCTACAAGAAATTTGAGTGACAGGGTATAAGAGAAGGGAGGTTAGGTGATACAAAGGGGGGCAAATTGGGGGAGGCAATACTCAGAACCAAAACATTTTTAAGAACCTACAGGGTAAAAGGATCTTAAAAGATCATTCAAAGACTAAAATTCTGTGATACCATAATGTTGTTAGTAGGTAAGAAACAAATGACTAGGAAGGGCCCCACAATGTAATCTCTCACCCAAATCTAATTTTAGTTTAAAACTAAATAGTCCTAAAAGATTCTACAAGAACACTTGCTGGAAAAATAACAATGAATTATTATTTAAGCTGCTAAACTTCCCTTTTCCATCCCAGTCTCCTGCTTCTATATTAGAAATAAAAAAAAAATGATCCATCTCTTATCAATTCAAGTCTTTAGAAAGATTCTCTCTCAGCTTAGTATTTTCCAAGTCCTCTCACATATCACAAAAGAGAAAATGTTAGCTAATGTTGGAATCATTTTCAGCTTGCACTACTTATTAGAGAATTCAAGAATGAATTGTCTGTAACACTGTATTTTCTGAAGACTCACTTATAGAAATCTTATATTTGAGAAAGAAAATCCAGTGGGCATGGCAACCATTGTATTCTACTATAATCTCCAAGTTCTAGCCTTATAGATTATCAGAAAGTAAAGTACTTGGGTCTACTTATAGCTGTCTTCCATAGAAATATATTCAGTGAGATATGCCTGCCAACTAATGAATTTTGTGGAATTTTGAACAGTTTTTATGTGTTTTTTTTCTGTTTTTTTCAAATTGAACAGTGTCCATGATTTCACATAATGTCCTCTATGGAAGTATTCATCTGTCAAACCCTTGCTCATATTTTGTTATATTGGAAAAGGAAAATGAAATAGTTTTCTCTGCAAATGAATTCTTTACTTTTTTCACCCTACAAAAGGAAAACTGGCGAATTCCTTTAATAGACAGGAGATTGCCTATGTCAGTTCTCAAATCACATACACACATAGTGAAAAGATACCTTTATGTTACCGCTCCATCCCACTTAGCAATTAACAATATTCACTTTACAAATAATCCATTTATTATTCACTAACATGGATCTGAATACTCTTTTAAAAAATCAAATCCTTCAAGGGAAGATGATTTGTCATTATTGAGAATATTCATTGGAATGATCCTTAGACTAAGGTTAGATCACAAAGAGGAATTTTAAAATTGTTTCTATTTTAATGTAAGAGCAATATATATTCATGTTCAGGCTCCCAAGTAGCATTGAAGTAATAATTTTAAAGATGCCAATACTTGGTAGCCATAAATGGAGCAGCTCTACTTACATGGCAAAGAGGAAAGAATGCTAGATAGAGAGTTGAGAGAACTGATTTCAGATTTTGGTTCTGTATAAATTTAGTTATCTATATTTGTATTTTCTCCTAATAGGAAGAAATCTCTGTGAGATCAGAATGGTTTTATTTTTATTTTTTTATCACTGAAAATTGTTCCATATTCATTACAGAAAAAATGATTTCTATTTTGAATCTGCATGTCTACAGAATTCTTAATAGTGTTTCAAGAAAGGTCAAAAGGAGGTAAAAATTTGAATAATTATAGTAGAAATACAAATACATTCTGTCTCTTTAGGAAAGTATAAACTATAGTTCATTTTTGCATTATACATGAAATATAATAATGTGTTTTATTATATGTAATAAAAATAATTGTGTACTTGTAATGATTAGATCTGAGTTTGAATCATTACTATGACTTTCAAAACTTGCAAATTTCTTTTTTTAAGACTTATAATATTTTATTTTATTTATTTATTTTTTAGTTTTCAACATTCATATTCAGAAGATTTTGAGTTGCAATAGTTCCTCCACCCCAAAATAGCAAGCCTTCTGAACACCTCTTCACCCAATCTGCTCTCTCTTATATCCTCCCCCATGACCCCCATAACTTTCTAGTAGGGCAAGATGGGTTTCTATACCCCAGTACCTATATATCTTCTTTCCTTGTTGCATGTAAAAAGTAAATTTTTAAACATTTACTTTTAAAATTTTGAGTTCCAGATTTTTCCCTTCTTCCCTCCTCAACCACCCCCAATGGGAAGAGAAGCAATTCAAAATAGGTAGTACATGTGTAGTCACCCAAATCATTTCCATACAAGGTCTATTGTGAAAGACTAACTATGTTTTCCTCCATCCTATCTTGACCCCCACTTCTTCTTTTTTCTCCTTTTTCTCAATCCTTTTTCAAAAATGTTTGCTTCTAACTACCCTCTCCCCCAATCTGCCCTCCCTTGTATCATCCTGCCTCATATACCCTACCCCCCAATTTTCCTGTAGGGCAAAATATCCAATTGAGTGTGCATGTGATTCCCTCTTTAAGCCAAATTCAATGAGTTTAAGGTTGTCCCATTCCCTTTCACCTTCCTGCTCTTCCCCTCCATTGTAACAGTTTTCTTTTGCCTCTTTTGTATGAGATAATTTACCCTAATCTATCTCTCCCTTTCTCCTTCTTCCAATAAATTCCTCTTTCACCTCTTAATTTTATTTTTTAGATATCATCTCTTCATATTCAACTCATCCTGTGATCTCTGTCTATGTATACCTGAATATAAATATGCCCACACTCACATACATCAGCAGATCTCAACCTGTGGGTCATGACTCATTTAAGGTCGAATGACCCTTTCACCGGGATCACAGGGGTCACCTAAGACCATTAGGACACACATATTTCCTGATGGTCTTAGGAACTGAGACACTGCTCCTCTATCCATCTCCAGGCGGGTCTCCCCACATGCAGATATGCCCACATATGAATATCAAAGGATCATGGCATTAGGAAGGTTGAGAACCACTGACATACATATTTATATACACATACACCCTCCTATACATACATATAAATGTATGTATATGTATATATGTACATATATACATATACATACATACATACATATATATTCTCTTCAACTTTCCTCATACTGAGAAAAATTTTATGAGTTACATGTAGGAATGTGAATAATTCAACTTTAATAAGTTCCTTATGGTTTCTTTTTCCTGTTCACCTTCCCATGCTTCTCTTGCGTCTTGTATTTGAAAGTCAAATTTTCAGCTCAGCTATGTTTTTTTTCATCAAGAATGCTTGAAAATCCTCTATTTCATTGAATGAGCATATTTTCCCCATGTAGCATTACACTCAGTTTTGCTGGGTAGGTGATTCTTGATTTTAGTCCTAGCTCCTTTGACCCCCAGAATATCATATTCCAAGGCCTCCGATCCCTAAATGTAGAAGTTGCTAGCTGTTGTGTTATCCTGATTATGTTTCCACAATCCTTAAATTGTTTCTTCCTGACTTCTTGCCGTGTTTTCTCCTTGACCTAGGAACTCTGGAATTTAGCTATAGTATTCCTAGTAGTTTTCTTTTTGGTATCTTTTTCAAGAGGTGATCAGTGAATTCTTTCAATGTCTATTTTGCCCTCTGGTTCTAGAATATCAGAACAATTTTGCTTGATAATTTCTTGAAATATGGTGTCTAGGCTCTTTTTTTCATCATGGCTTTCAGGTAGACCAATAATTTTTTTAATTATCTCTCCTGGACCTATTTTCCAGGTTAGTGGTTTTTCCAATGAGATATTTCACATTTCCTTCTAATTTTTCGTTTGTTTGGATCTGTTTTATAGTATCTTGATTTCTCATAAAGTCATTAGCTTCCCATTGCTCCAATCTGATTTTGAAGGAGTTATTCTCTTCAGTGAATTTTTTAAATTCCTTTTCCCATCTGGCAAATTCTACTTTTAAGGTATTCTTCTCCTCATAGACTTTTTGGGCCTCTTTTGCCATTTGAGTTATTCTATTTTTTAAGGTGTTATTTTCTTCAGTGTATTTTTAGGTCTCCTTTAGCAGGCTGATTCATTTTTTCATTATTTTCTTGCATCATTCTCATTTCTCTTCCCAATTTTTCCTCCACTTCTCTTACTTGATTTTCAAAATCCTTTTTGAGGTCCTCCATGGCCTATAACCAATTCATATTTTTCTTAGAGGCTTTTGATGCAGGAGTTCTAACTTCAGGGTCTTCATCCCCCTCCATGCCTTGATCCTTTTTGTCTGAAAAATAGGATTGTATGATCTGTTTGTGCTTCCTCTGCTTGCTCATATCAATTACTTGGCTTTTGAGCTCTTTGTCATGGTAGAACTCTGCTTCCAGAATGGAGAGAGCTATGTCCTAAATTGCTGAAGTTTTCCCAGCTGCCAGACTTATTAGCTGAGCACCCTCCCTATAGCCCCCACAAGCTCTGGCTCACTGATCACACACTGAAGGACCACAACCCAGGACCACAATCCAGATCCAAGCAGGTTAAAGCAAGAGCAATTACCCTCTGAATGGTTGTTGGGCCCCCTCTGATCTGCAGGCCAGGAGCTCTTAAGGCAGCCAGGCTGTGGCTGCTGGAGCTACCACACCTCTACAGTTTCTTGGCCTGGGGGTAGATTGGCTTGACTGTGCTCTTCAGCCCTCTACCCCTATTGCAACAGAGTTCTGCACTGCCTTTTTACTTTGTCCTTGGTGTTTATGGGTTGAAAAGTCTGGAGAAAGCCACAGCTGCTGATGAATGAGTCACTCTCCTGAAGTTTGCTCCTGCCGCCACTGGTCAGGGCTGCCCTGGGGCTGAAACTGAATGTGCCAGACTGTGTTTGGCTCCCAGCTCAAAGCAATAGACCCTTCCTGTCCATCTCCCAAGCTATCTTCACTGGGAGATTTGTTTTTCTCTGTTACTTTGGGGGTTCTGTAGCTCTTAAGTTTGTTCAAAGTCATTTTTTATGTGTATTGGAAGTGATTGGAGAAGGAGCTCCCACCAAGTATGTTCTTCTACTCCACCATCTTGGCTCTTCCCTGTAATTACAAATTTCTTAATTCTTCTGAGTCTCAGTATTTTTTTTTTGGAGGAGTTAAGGCATGGCAATTGGGGTTAAGTGACTTGCTTAAGGTCACACAGCTAGCAAGTGTTAGGTGTCTAAGGTTGGATTTGAACTCAGGTCCTCCTGGCTCCAGGGCCAGTGCTCTATTCACTGTGCCACCTAGCTGCCCTGAGTCTCAGTATTCTTATCCATAAAAGATGTGGATAACAATACTTGCAAATGTTCAGTCATTTTTCAGTCATGTTCTACTCTTCTTGATCCCATTTGGGGTTGTGTTGACAAAGATACTTGAAATTTTTACCATTTCTTTCTCCCGCTCATTTTATAGCTGAGGAACTCAAGCCAGACAGAGTCAAGTGACTTTCCCAGGCACACGCATCTAGTAAGTTTCTGAGGTCACATTTGAACTCAATAAGACAAGCATTTCTGACTTAAGACCTGGTATTCTATCTACTGTGCCATCTAACTGTCCAATGTTTTCATTTTTTATTTTGTTGGTTTATATAAATTGACTTGTAATTCTTTAAATTAGATAGCAACATAAGCTATAGGTAATTAAAAGGAATAGTGGTCTCATCATCATTTACCCTTCCTCTGATTCTGTGACCCATCCAGTTGTATGAAAGCTCATCTCATATTTTTTTATTCTTTTCATGCCCACCAATAAATCTTCCATGTTTTAGGACATTTTAAAGAAATTAATTGACTAATTATCTGCTACTTCTTACGTTTTATCCTTTTTCAAGGATTCATATCTTCAATTTTATGCCTCTTTTTGCTTGAATATCTTTGTTGTCATTTTGTTTCAGCTTACTTATTCCCCTCATGCATGGCTCCATTCTTCTGTGACATATTCACACATTTGATCATTCAGAGATTGTGTTGTTCTGGGGTTCATGAGCATTTAAACCACTGAGACTATTATTGTTTAAAAGACATTTCCTACATGTAAGAGTGTGTAGCTTGGTAACACTGTAAGTGATGCCAAATTTCTCAGTTCAAATCCATTCCTCTTTCTTCCTCATGTTTCAAGTCAAGGTCATTGTTCATAGGTCATTCCTGTTCAAGATGTATGTAAAAATTAAAGTAATGCATATAAAATTGGATGCCATGAATTGAACATTAGACATTTTTAACTATATACATTTTCTACTATGATTTACTGATTTTTGACAGGATTCACATATTATTGAAATCCTAAAATAGTCAGTGACTTGGTGTAATCAGAACCATTTAATTTACAAACACGAATATCTAGAGAACATTACTTTCTACGGAGACTTTTATTTTTTTTTTCTCCCTCAGCAGAATATCCTAATCCTTTTTTTAGTTTGTGTCATACTCTGTTCATAATGCGTTAATTAACTCTGATCATTAGAAGATCATTCAATGAAATTCAAACATTTCTTAAGCAAATACTAAATGTAAATCTCTGTGCTAAGAGCTGGATCTCCAAAGAAAACTTCCCTCCTGTCCTCAAGGCACTCCAAGTCTTATGAAAACATTACCTAGATGGTACTTATGCTTTGCTCTATCATTTCAATTATTTTTGTAACTAACATTTGTAACTAAACATTTGGGAATATCCTCTCTATAGCTTTTAGCCAGTTGTGAGGCTGGAAAATTATGGTCTGTTGTAGACAGTTTTCTATGAAAGCTTATTTTTGGTCCCATATGCTTCAATAGTTGCATGGTGGCCCTTAGGATGTGGAGAAGGTGATAACACTAACATTTCTTTCTTTCCTTTATCCTTTTTTTCCCTCCTTTCCTTCCTTCTTTCATTTTTTCTTCCTTCCTTCCTTCTTTTCTTCCTTCCTCCTCTCATTTTAGAAATCTCCGACCTTTCAAACAGATAAAAAATTGAACAATTAGTGTTTTCAAGAATATTTTGCCTGAAATTTAGATTTTGTTTTCTGTGTACTTGGTTACTTCCATTCATTTTTTTTTCTGATTTTATCTTCTTTAATGCCTCTGCCTCTACACATAGCATATTCCCTACCGAATAGTTAACATTCACAAATATGATGGTTACAGTATCAGAGAACACAATGTTAGCTCTTTACTGAAATTCTATCATACCCATTCCATTTTGCATCTGTTTTTTATCCTTCTTCCAATATCATCTACATATATTTTGAGGCTGATTAAGGTTAGCTGAGTCTTCTGCCAAACTTTTCTCTGCCACATTTTTCTTTAATTAATTTTCTATTTTCTGTAAACCAATATTATCTTCCACCTTTATTCTCTATAATGTATTGCAAATGATTTTGTAATTTAAGATGGTATTGTGTTTTATGACTGCCTCCTCATATTGACTATTTTATTTCAGATAGCCTTTGCTAAGAAATTTATAGTCAGAGTTAATATTTTTGCTTTTATCCATCTTCAGAACTGAAATAATTACTAATAGTGTTTTTTCTTATCTCTTAACGTTTTCTCATTTTTTATTTTATATTTTATCTAAATAGTAATGTACATGTATAACTGATTAAAAATGATTGTCTCAGCAGTAGTGATTGTTTATAGTGTTAATATATAGTTAATTTCATTTTATGTTGGCATTCTGTGTTCACTATGCCTAACACCTTCTTATTCTCTTCTTGAAAAAAGTGTTCATTATATATATATAGGCATTAAATTTCTGAATAGTTTACAAGCCTTTAGGCTCTTCCATTTCTTAAATCATCATATTTTCCAGAACACCCTTTCTGTCCTTCCCTGTTTCTTCTTTGTAAATATCTTTGAAATTTGGGATATATAAACTCTCTGAACCTCAATTTACTCATTTATAAATTGAAGAGGTTTGACTAGATAGCTTCAAATGTCATTTCTAGTTCTCTATTATCTTTGTTCTAAAATATATGAGTATTCTGTCTTTCGGTGTCAGCAGGAGCTCATCTACTGGTCACTCTGTGTCATGGCAGGGGTCACAACCTACAGCCTTGAGGCCACAAGTGGCCCTCTAAGTGCTCAAGAGTGACCATGTGACTGAATCCAAATTTCACAGAACAAATCCCCTTAATAAAAATGTCTGTTCTGTGAAATTTGGCTTCAATCACAGGGCCACACTTGAGCACCTACATGTGGCATCAAGACTGCAGGTCACCACCCCAGTTATACACTAACAGAAAAATAGTGTTGTGTAGGAATATAATCTTTCCTGATTGGTTTTGAACATTGCATAATGCATAAACTTAATCTTGTTTCTAAATCTTTGGATACTAAATTTATACTGCCAAGAAGGAGATTTAAGCCCACAGTCACTGGGTAGTAGTCTGAGCGAAGTTGCTTCTTCTGTGAATAAGATACTAGAGGCAGGCAGAACTCTGGAGTCTCAGTACATGGTATAAAAAAGAAATATTGGGCAATTCTCACTTTTTCAATTCACCTTTAGTTGTTTTATTCCCTTAGCACTCCTTGGTGTGACAAAATGTATTAGGGTATTTTCAGGAGATCATGTTAGAGAGATGCTGTTTTTCAATGCTGAAAACAATCAAAACAATTCTTCTTCATTGACCTTGCCATATGTCTTCATGCTTTGGAATGATTCTGCTACAAGTGGTCTCTGTAGAACAGGTTTCATCCAGTTCTATAGGCCATTCCAGATGGGGGTCAACTTGATAATCCAAACCACAGCTGTGGCCAAACAGTCCATGACACACTCTGTTGATAAATGCCCTTTTTACAGATTTCATGGCAGTTTGATGACACTGAATAGAGCAGCTGTTCATTGGGCTGATAATCTACACATTCACAAAAGACAAATGAGTCAAATATTGATATTTTGAAGTTGTTTATTTCCTGTACTTTCACCCCTATCTTGAGGCCCCACAATATTAAATACTTTTTTTTCAGCATTAGCTCGTATTTCTCTATATTTCTAAATACTTTTATAACATCACAGATTTATGGTTGAAAATGTCCTCAGAAGTCATCCAGGTTAACTTCCTCATTGTACAAGTGGGGAAATTGAAGTACAGAGTGATTAAATAACTTTTCTTAGGTCACACCCATAATAAATGGTAGAGATGGATTCAAAGTCAGGCATTCTGATTCCAAATTCAGAGAATGTTCCTATCTTATTGTGATATAGCCACATCTTGTTATTCTTATAGTTTGAAGCTTTCTATGGCACAGTGGATAGAGAAATAATTATGAAACAAGAAAGATACTGGTTCAATTTCTGGCTTTGATACATAACTGATTGTGTGATCTTTGTAGTGCTCTAGCTAACTCTATAAGAGAAGGTTTACAGAAGATGCTGACATATACTGTTCCAGGGAGTTTTCACACCCTGTAAGTGCCCCCATATTAGTAAAATCACAGATGGAATCCCTATCCTTATCTATAATATGCACAATAAAATCTATATCTATATATCAATACCTAAATTTTTTTCTGATTCCTATTTTGGCATCACCAGCTTCTTTTTATCTTTTATTTATTTTATTTTTAGTGAAAAAGTCTTATTAAGGACTTATTATATATCAGACACTATGTTGAATGCTGAAAATACACACACAGAAGTGAGACAGGTCCTGCCCTCAAAAAGGTTCTATTTTATTGAAGGAGTTATAACAAATTCAGAGATTAGCATATGCCAGGAGAGCATGAGGGTGTGAACAGTAGAAAAAACAAGCAAAGAATTCTAAGAAAGGTTGTAGGGGGAAAAAGGAGTAATATTTAATGGATCCAGGGAGGCCTCCAGGGGAAAGTAGGGAGTGATCTGAGTTTTTAAGGAAGAAAAAAGATTCCAAAAGGCTAAGGTTAGTAAGGGAGGAAATCCAGGCAAGTGGTAATGGTGCATATGCTCACATAGAATCTACAGAAAGCACATTGAGTTCAGAGAATAATAACTCGGCTAGTTCAGCTTGAACAGAGAAGCCATGATGGGGAGTTCTATTAAATGAGGTTGGAAGGCAAGGTTGAAGAAGGGCTTTTAATTGCAGTTGTCTCAGTAAGTCAAGAAATCTAATGAGTTAATAATGTGATACATTAAGAGCATAGAAGGCCACTCCCTAATGCCTCATGCCTGGGCCTTGATTAATGTGTTGATTCCTGTTACTGGACTCTGTTGATTTTTTCTCTTTTATTCTTTAATTTTATTTATTTATTTTTTTTACATTTGTAAAGCTATTTAATATACTTTAACCAGATCAAGTGTGGTTAATTACTTTCATGATTCTCACTTTGTTTTCTATACCCATGATCTTCCAGAGAAATAAATCAGTCAGTAAGTATTTATTCAGTGCATACTGAATACCAGTACTGTGTTAAGTTCTAGAGATATAAAGAAAGACAAAAGATAGCCCCTGACCATGAGGAGCTCACAATCTAATTAATTACACTTTAGACAAAAGAAAAGGAATAGCTATTCTATCCAGAGATTATGTTTTTGTGTTGAGGTGGGGAATGGTATAGGACACTGATGGATGTGGTGCAAAGAGCTGTGGACTTGTAATTAATAGCTATGGTCAGTAGCTGCCTCTGCCTAGGTAACCTGAAGAAAGTCTTTTATCTTTCTACACTTCATTTTCCTTGTTTAGAAAATGCTCCAAAACACTTAAAATATTTATTATTGAGCATAGTGATTGTCAGCTTTAAAATATTATATAAATGGTATTATTATGAGGTATTGGGCAGCTGGGTGGTACCATTAGAGTTTGAGCCCTGAAAGTCAGAAAAATCATCTTCCTTACTTCAAATGTGGCCACAAACACTTCTTATAAGTTGTGTGACCCTGGGAAGTCACTTAACCCTATTTGCTTCAGTTTCCTCATCTGTAAAATGATCTGGAGAAAGAAATGGCAAACACTCCAGTATCTTTGCCAAGAAAGCCCCAAATGGAGTCAGAGTTGGAAATGACTGAGAAACAACTGAACAACACAAACACAAAGTGCTATGTGGTAGCATTACAAATAGTAAAAGTAATTGCTGGGTTGCATTCCTAGCTGATTAAGTTCAACAATCATTATTATTCTGTACCCTTAACTTCAATTCTTCAAGAATCCATAATTTGGTAAGCCTGTGTCTCTTCTCCTCCAATTAAGATAGAATCTTTCTTATGATGTAGTGTGATGTCATTGAGTGTTAATGTGAATTCTCATGCTTCTTGTATTTGACTGAAAATTTTCTATTCAGTTCTCTTTTTTTCATCAAGAATGCTTGGAAGCCCTCCACCTCATTGAAAGACCATATTTTCCACTGGAACATTATATGCAATTTTTCAGGATAGGTGATTATTGGTTTTAGTCCTAACTCCCTTGATCTCTGGAATGTCATATTCCAGGCCCTTCAATCACTTAATGTGGTAGCTGCTAGATCCTGGATTATCCTGATTGTGTTCCCACAGTATTCAAATTGTTTCTTCTTGGCAGCTTGTAATATTTTCTCCTTCATCTGGGAACTCAAGAACCTGGCTATAACATTCCTAGGAGTTTTCTTTTTGAGATCTTTGTAAAATCTGGTTCTAAAATATCAGGGCAATTTTCCTTGAGAATTTCTTGAAGGATGCTTTCTAAGATTTTTTTTTTTATCACAGCTTTCAGGTAGTCCAATAATTTTTAAATTGTCTCTCCTGGATCTATTTTCCAGGTCAGTGTTTTTTTTCAAGGAGATATTTCACATTGCCTTCTATTTATTCATTTGTTTGGATCTGTTTAATAGTATCATGATTTCTTATA
>CM053591.1:95689946-95719971 GCA_028646515.1 Pseudochirops corinnae
GAAACACTCACATTCCCAAGCCTTCACAACAGAATAGGCTCACTCAAGCAGGGCTCCTCCTCTCTCACTCAGGTTAGCTCCTCAGCCTGGTTCTTGGAAGTTCTCAGCAGAAATTCCCAAAGGAAAGGTCCCCACAGAAGAAAGGTCTCAGCAGAAGTTCCAGCCTCCAGATGCTTACCCCAGGAAATTCTGCCATTCCCAGCTGGGGTTTTTCCTTATATGTGCCTTAGCTCCTCCTTATTCTGCTGCTTCCTGTTACATCATCAAATTCCTCCCAATGTGTTAATTACTTCTGTGTTAATTAAATAGCTTAAACAAGATGTTAACTTGAAACAAGGTACTAAGAACCTGCTTACTTGCCAATGCAAAGGGGCATGAAAGATCTTCAGATTCCATTAACATTACAGGGGTCATATAGAAAAAATTCACAGACTCAGACCCAAGCAAAGGCATTTACTGAGGATTACACTTCTCAACAAATGGGCTAAACTCCTTAAAGGAATCAGCAATAGCAAAGGAAGTCAGAGGTTTTTTATGAGCAAAAGGTGAAATTAGATATCAGAATATATGAATATGCACTATAGGATAAAGGAATATTAAACTGTAGGAGGGGGTTTGCTAATTTGGAGAGGAATCCGTGGTGAAATTGCAAATGTGACTACCCATAATGCATACAGAAAAGTCTACTTAGAGGGTATTAATTTATGATAATGATATTATAATAAGATTCTCTACATCCTAAGTTCACTTAAGACAGTTCTTTGCTATTACTGCATAGGTGTCCACTTAGGCTGTGATTTAGTGGTCAAATATTCTGCTCAGTATCCTGTTGGTGCTGCATTCTCATTGGCTAGCTATTGTGGTCCTGTCTAAAACTAGATGGATGTGGCACTTCGTTGAGTCCATGGGGACACCTGCTGTTCTAATGATGCAGTGGGGCATATGAGGAAGTTGGGATATTGGGGCTGAGGGCATGCATGCACACACACACATATTCATAGATATATAGGCATATATCCATATTTATATCTTTAAACATTATTTCCTAAGCATCAATTTCTCTTCTTACCTGCTCTGATTATGTACATTTGGTGTCTTATAATTTCCTAGCAATTAGGATTATTAATTTATATTTTATACTTGACAATAAACCTTCTTTAATAATTTTCCCCTATCCATAGTTGTAAAAGATGCCTGACCTTTTCTTCTCTTGTGGTTGCATAAGTAGAAAGAAGGTAACAGATGTGAGAGATTTTATACTGATATAACAAAGAAAATTTATCAACTAATTGCATATGTGCATGGTGAATGAGAGTGAGAAGTTGAGAATGACATCAGAGCTATTAACTGAATGATTGAAAATATTATATTCCCCTTGAAAACTATGAGAAAATTCAAAAGTGGAAGGATTTTGGGGGGAAGGAAAATAAATTCTTATCCTTTTTGACTATCTGTATTCTTTGACAAGGATAATCATCCTCTCCTTTACACATCTTTCTTTCTATTATTTTCTATCACCTCTGTCAAGATATTAAGAGACACCTTGTTTTCCAGAGCTAAGACCTAACAAGCAGGCTGTTCCCTGAACTTGGCACAACAACAATCTTTTATGTTCACCCTCTGGATGATCTCAGCCACAACAAAGTCCCAGAATTAGAACTTATGATTTCACTGTTTCCCAGGGGATCCTGACCTCAGACCTGGAAATGCAGCCAACATGTTGCAGGAGAAAATGATCAGTCATATCTCCAGACATTTTGAATAAGCCCTGCACTTACTGAACCAGGTACTTCACTCTTGTTCCCACCATACTAACCCTGGTTCTGAACCCTGCTGAGTGATCACAAAGTTCAATGATCCTTATGACTTGAGACGATCACAATGTTCAACAGTTCTAATAATTTGGAGATTATTCCCATAGGATCCAAGGATGCCTGTATTGTCCCCCAAATGCCTGAATGCATGGATTGCCATGGGAACAGTTTACTTAAGACCTAAGAACATCTATTTTGGGTCCCACCTTTTTGTGCTTCTCATGCTTAAAAACCTTACCCCTGCCACAAGTGAGCAAGCAAGCCCTCCTTCTCAGGAAAACTTGAGTTTGCAGATCCATTTTCCACACTCTGAAATTAAATTGCTATTTGATTTTTGACTCACCTGCCTCTGGCCTGCTTTGTTTGGCTCTGGCCACCCGCAGCTTCAATACCAGCCAAATTTGGATTACATTTAAAATTCTGTCATCATCTTAAATATCAAATATAAAACTCTCTGTTTAGATTTCTAATGCTCTTTATAACTTTCTCTCTTCCTAATCTTTCCAGTCTAATTACACCTTACTTTTACCCCATCCTCCGTAGTGTTTGCAATCCGATAAGACTGGCCTCCTTGCTCTTCTTTAAATAAGGCTCTCTATCTTCTCCTGCAAATAACTAAGGTCATTTTCACTCACTGACCCCTACTCCTGGTACTGTTTCCCTCCTCATTTCTACCTTTGGCTATGCTGGCACCCTTTAAGTCCTGAGGGGTAGACTTATACAAGAGCTTTTCCTGATCTCCCTTAACATTAAGGCATTTCCTCTTTTTCCTAACTTTTTTTCCCAGTTTGCCCTGCATGTATCTTAAACTACTGAGCACACAGCGACAAAAACAAACAAACAAAAACCTATCTCTTCCTTCAAGGATTTTATATTGCACTGGAAAAACTTGGCACGTATACAAATAAGTCAAAACAATGTAATGTTATTTGAGAAGGGAAAACATTAGTAACTACCAGTATAGCCTCAGGCTCCCTCCAACCTTTAGATTTCATGATTCTTGAAGCTGTATCTCCAGGTTATAAACCTAATCTTTTTGATTAGTGGCATTTGATGAAACTTTAAAGTGATCAAAGAAATGCATTGCAGACAGTATTTTGAAAATACATTTGGCATTGTTTACGAAAATTTCAGGCCTACCCAATGGAAATGTGTGTGACAGCCACTGTTAAAGGAGCCAAATGAATTAGTTATGCTCACTATTATTACAATGAATACTAAATGTAGAGATAATGATAGGGTACTTAAAATGAAATAGAGAAGTAATAAAAAGAGAAGTCCCAACATTATAAATTCATGGGGTATCATCCTAATAGCAATGATCATAATTAATTCATTTTGCATTCCTATGAATGTAATGCATGCATTTTGGGAAGTGACATTATACATTTCTATATAGTTCCCTTGTTATGAATGTTCTATTTTATTGGTTGAAAATTTTTATTCCTGTTGTGTTTTATTACTTTTCTGTAGGAAAAGATATGAAAAGAGTAATTGATTTTTTTTTCTTAAATGAAATTTTCTTTACAGTAAATCTGTATTCATTTCCACTGGTCTTTTAGTATATACCAGAAAATGTCAAAGTATCTACAAGGTGTCACTTAATGAACAATTTATTTAATAGTATTTTTGTAGTTTTTGAATGAAAGAAAAACCTGAAAAGGAAATGTGTCTGACATCCATAGAGGTGCCAGAGAAGGAGAATGGAATCCCAGTAATTCCTTCTCAAAAAAATATTGGCTGAAGAGAATTATGGTAAGAGTGAATTAATGCAAAGATAAAGGGCAACACTTATTTATTTATTTTCCATTCATAAATTTTTCATTTATTTGAATTAGCAAAAAGGAAAATAGAAATTCTATTCTTCAAACTGGTTATGGGAATGTGACTAGACTAAAAATAAAGACAATATAAATTGGATTACATAAGTGTTAATTATTGTTGTTCAGTTGTTTTTCAGTCATGTCCAACTGTTTGTGACTACATTTGGAGTTTTCTTGGCAGAAATACTAAAGTAGTTTGACATTTCCTTCTCCAACTCACTTTACAAAAAAGGAAGCTGAGTCAAATAGGGTTAAGGACTTGCCCAGGGTCACATAGCTAATAATTATCTGAGGCCAGATTTGAACTAGAGAAGAGGAGTCTTCCTAATGCCAAACTTCACACTCTATCTATTGTACCACCTATCTACTTACACATGCTAATTTTACATGATGTTTATATAGCATCATGATTCTCAAATCACTTTATACATTGTCACAGAGATATACAATAAATTTATCTTCTGATGCTTCACTGAGATATGCATGTAACATTTCATTCTTTCCCCTCTTTTCCAGATTAACAAGAAATACTTTTCTTTCCCTCACTAATCTCTATCCCTCATTAAACCACCAAATAAAAGCATTCTTATGACTTGTAGGCATAGTTAAGCAAAGTAGATACTGAGAGAGACCTTACAGGTCAATTTAGATCTTTTCAAACATATTGAAGACATCACTTCTCTGCTAGGCCAACAGAGTCCTAAGAGAGGTAAATCATTTTAGTGAAATGGCATAGATTATAGTGGGGAATGTGGGAGTCAAATGTAATGGAAGTTCTTAATACAGAATTACTCCTGCCCCTCGCACTGTATTCAAAATCTAACCTTTCAGTAATTTAAATGGGCTCTTGTATACCTATCAATCCAAATTTCTCTCTCAGATATAATTTCAAATGACACATCATATTTTTCCCAAATAATATTGTTTTGTTTTTAGTGACCAATTTTCAAAGCAAGAGCTTCCCATAGATTCTATAGCCAGTATCATGAACTCTTATTACATGAACTATGAATTCTGTCAACTTAATACATAATATTATTCTTTTCCTATTCTTTTCCTTTTTCTTTTTAGGGCTGAAAATTATTTTTCCCTCTTGAGGCAAGAATAACTGTTTCTTCCTTTGTCTATATAAAAAGCCCCTTTCCTTTGTTTTATCCAGATGCTCATAACTTTGGAGAAATTTAGAACTTTCCACTCCTGCTTTTAAAATGGTCTCAGTTTTCCCTTTTACTGCTAAGACTGACTATTATTTCCTACACACACAAACTGACACACATACATACACATATCCACTCTAGCCCTTTGTTCATAGCAAAATTGCCATTTTAGTTGCCTAAGAAATAATTTGTGAGTTTGGGTCTTTCCTCAATTGCCTGATTTCCCAAAGGATTTTAAAGTAGAATTGATCCATTCTCATCAATTTTTCCTACTTTAGCCTTGTGTCAGCTTTACCCTATGTCCATTTATTAAACGGACTGACTAATTTGGCTGCAAAGCCCACATAAACCTGATTCTCTTGTGGCCTGAGGCTTTGGAACTTCTGTCTAAAGAATTTCCAACTCAACCTAAATCTTTTATTAACTGAATCTCTATATACTCAGTATGATACGAGACCACACTGTAGCATGAAGTAATAGATTCATATGACCTCTCTAGTCAGCATCTCTGGAAGGAAATGCACATGTATGTCATCTCTATACTTATACTTCTGCTCTGCACTCTGAAAGGTGGGTAAGAAGATGTGTTAGTAGCCTCTAGCAATATAGGTGGCCATGTCTTGGAATGGAACTTTGAGGCACGATTTTTTGCTTAAGTTCTAATCATAATCTTTTAAAATTTCTTCATATATGTCTTTTAGGTTTCATACCAGAGTCATCTATTCCAGGAACCAGGTTTCTGAACTAATAATTTTTTAAAAATATCTCACATGAGAATGGATGCCCAAGATCCTGGTAACTCTAAAACTTCCTGGTCCATGGAGAGACTCAGAGTTCTATGCATCTGTACTCCATACTTTATTAAAAGAGCTTGCAGCTAAGCAATAGCTTGGTCTCTAAATTTTAATTGTAATCTAGAATCTTTCAATCAATTCTTTTCACATATTAATTCAAACTTCCATCATTCACTTAGCACCAAACCTGGAAGAGAAAACAAATAACTAAACAACAAAACCCAAGAAAAATAGACACAGATTCCATGGTGTGGAATTCACTATGAATCAGTTTGGTCTCATTAATTCTTGGGTTTTATTTGGTTCTTTTAATTCTTTTTTTTTTTTAATTTTATTTTAGCTTTACATACTAAAACTTAAATATACAACAGAGAAAAGAAAACAAACGTATTTTATACTTAAATACTGAAACATAAATATGAAATAAGAAAAGAAAGAAACATGTCATGTTCACAGTATAGTACGTAAGAGATGACTCAAAATATATTGCAATAAATTTCCATTTCAAGAAAGCCTATGTCATAAATAATACACATTGTGTATCTGTCCTTCTTTTCTTTGCTTCCTGGTAAGTTTTGTTCTCTATTTTGCACTTTTTACTTTGTTCTTCCCCCTCCCCTAAAAGCTAAAATTTAGCATGGACATATTTATTTATAAATATATACATACATGCACATATACACACATGCATACTTACATACATATAGATACATATGTATATAGACATACTTTGCCTAATAAATTCTACTCCTGATCTTTGTATTTATGCTTATGTGTATCTCATTTCCTATCTCAAGTATTCTTCCTTTATCCTTCCATTCCTATAAATCTAAACATACTTTCATACTTCCCTTTAACTCATTGCCTCACTCTTCCCTCTAGAGATACATCCCTTATCCTTTCCTCCTCCCTATTCCCTTAATATGTTTTTTTTCTGAATTTAGATGACTTTTATACTCTTCTAGATATATATGTATTGTTCCCTCTTGAACCCATTACCAATTAGGTTTCCAGAACAAATGGTCCCCTGTACCAATCAAATTCCTCTGTCTTAGTTCTTCTTCTTGCACCTCATTAGTATAAGATAATTACTCTTTTTAGCTGTTCCTAAACACTTTTTCTTTTTAAAGTCCTATTATACTCAGGTTTACACCAGTCTTTCATAGAAACTACCCAATTACTAATAAGAATTTTAGACATACATTTTATTACATAAAGTGTTAACAGCTTGTCCTTAATGAGTCCCTTGTAATTACTCTTTGTTGTATATCTTTTACTTTTCTTGACTCAAAAATGTTAAATGTTCTATTAAGTTCCACTTTCTTTTGACAAAGTCCTAGCAGTCTGAAGATTCATTAAATATCCTTTACTTTCATTGAGGATTATGTTTAGCTTTGCTCGGTATGATAATGTAAATTTTTCCAAGACCTGCACTCTTTTAGCATGGTCACTGCTAGATTTTGTGTGATTCTAAATTGTGGTATCACCATATTTGAATTATTTTTTCCCTGTTGCTTTTATTTCATCCCTGAACTGGGCATTTTGGAATTTGACTATAATATTGCTTTGGGTTTTTCTTATAGAATCTCTTTCAAGTATCAGTAAGTGTTTTTTTGTTTGTTTGTTTGTTTATTTGTTGTTTTTTGTTTTTTTTTCCCCCTATTTCTACTTTCCTTCTTGTTCTAATGTTTCAGGACAATTTTCTTTATTTTCTTGTATTATTTTTTAACTTTTTTTTTAACTTTTGTTTGTTTTTAGTTTACATCATTCATTTCCATGAGATTTTGATTTGCAAATTTTTTACCCATTTTTCCCTTACCCACCACCCTAAAACAGTGATCCCACTGTATACACCCTCCCCCAATCAGTTCTCTCCCATATCCTCCCCCATTACCCCTCGTACTTTCTGGTAGGGCAAGATGAATCTCCATACCCCAGTACCTGTATATTTCCCTCCTACCTATTCCACCCCCCATTGTTCTATTCTCTATTTTGTCCCTGTCTGTTTACTAAAGTGTGTGCTTCTGACAACCCTCCCCCATAACCTGCCCTCCTCAATCCTCCCCCCTTTATCTCCTTCCCCCCTACTTTCCTGTTGGCCAAGATACCCAATTTAGAATGTATATCATTCCTTCCCTAAGCCAACTTCAATGAGAGTAACGTTGACCAATTCCCTTTTGTCTTCCTGTTTTTCCCCACCATTGTATCAATTATCCCTTGCCTCTCCTATATGAGAGGACTAACCCCATTCTATCTCTCCCTCTCTCCTCTCATACTATTCCTCTCCCACCTCTCAAATTCACCTTTTAAAATATTATACAATCCTATTCAATTAATCCTGCACCTTCTGTCTATGTACACATATATAAACACTCACATATGTATTCATATACTTATATAGCCTCCTATATAGACATATGTGTATGTACACATATACATACACACACACACATATATGCATACACACACACACTTTTATATTCCCTTCAACTATCCTCATACTGAGAAAAGTTTCATAAGTTATACTTATCATTTTTCCATGTTGGCATGTAAATAGTTCAACTCTGATAAATTCCTTATGAATTCTTTTCCATGTTTACCTTCTCATGCTTCCTTTATTTGAATGTCAAATTTTCAACTCAGTTCTGGTTTTTTCTTCAAGAATGCTTAGAAGTCCACCACCTCATTTAATGACCATATTTTCCCCTGGAACATTATACCCAATTTTGCTGGGGAGGTGATTCTTGGTTTTAATCCTAGTTCTCTCAATCTCTGGAATATCATATTCCAGGCCCTTCGGTCCCTTAATGTAGAAGCTTCTAGGTCCTGGGCTATCCTGATTGTGTTTCCACAGTATTCAAATTGTCTCTTCTTGGCAGCTTGTAATATTTGCTCCTTGATCTGGGAACCCTGGAACCTGGCAATAACATTCCTGGGAGTTTTCTTTTTGTAATCTTTCCAAGAGGTGATTGGTGAATTCTTTCAAGTTCTATTTTGCCCTTTGGTTCTAAAATATCAGGGCAATTTCCTTGAGAATTTCTTGATGGATGCTTTCTAGGTTCTTTTTTTTGATCACGGATTTCAGTTAGTCAAATAATTTTTAAATTGTCTCTCCTGAATCTATTTTCCAGGTCAGTGCTTTTTTTCAAGGAGATAATTTCACATTGCCTTCTATTTTTTCATTTCTTTGAATCTGTTTAATCGTATCTTGATTTCTCATAAAGTTATTTGCTTCCATTTGCTCCACTCTAATTCTCAACGAATTATTCTCCTCAGTCAGCTTTTGAAATTCTTTTTCCATCTGGCAAATTCAACTTTTTAAGGCATTCTTCTCCTCATTGGCTTTTTTGGGCCTCTTTTGCCATTTGAGTTAATCTGTTTTTAACGTGCTATTTTCTTCAGTCAGTTTGTTTACTCTCTTTTCATGATTTTCTTGCATCTTTCTCATTTCTCTTCCCAGTTTTTCCTCCACTTCAATTATTTGGTTTTCAAAATCCTTCTTAAGCTGCTCTATGGCTTGTAACTGGTCTACATTTTTCTTGGAAGCTTTTGGTGTGGGAGTTCTGACTGTGTTGTCTTCCTCCCGTCCTATGCTTTGATCCTTTTTGTCCCCAAAAAAGCAATTTAAAGTTCCATTGCTGGGTTTTCTTTGGTTCTTTTGCCCACTCATGTTGTCATTCAATTACTTGACTTTTAAGTTCAGTAGAACTCTGCTTTCAGAGGGGAGAACTCTGTCCCCAATCGCTGGGCTTTTCTCAGCCATCAGAGCTATTAGGAGGTTACTGTTTCTGCAACCACTACTAACTTTAGCTCACTGAAAAAATACACCTCAGGACCACCACCCAAGACAGCAATCCAGATCCAGGCAGCTTAAGGGAAGAGCACTTATCTTCTGAATGATCACTTGCCCCCCCTGAAATCTGCAGGCTGGGAGCTCTGAAGCAGCCACATGGAGGCCACTACAGGGCCACTGCTTCAGACTGCTTCTAGCTTTCAGGCTGTTGGCCCAGGGCTCTCTTCCGAATTTATCCAAATTCACTGACCTTTCATTTAGTCCTTGTTTCTTATGGGTTGGTAAATCTGGAAAATGCCACAGCTGCTGGTGATTCAAGTTCTAGCCGTGGCTTGTTCTGGTGGCCCCAGGGCTCAAGCTGTGGGTTCATTTGGTACTGGTCTGGGCTCCCAGTATGCTGCAATGAACCCCTTCTCATCTGCCTGCCAGGCTGCCTTCAGCAGGAACTTTGATACTCTCATTTTGTGAGTTCTGGGGCTTCAAAATTTGTTTAGAGTCATATTTTATAGGTATTTGAGGTGGTTAAGGGGAGAGCTGTGGAGCCTTGCTGCTTCTACTCTGCCATCTTGAATCTACCCCTCTTATATCTCTTGTATTATTTTATCAAGTTTTTTTTTTAATCATAGCTTTTAGGTAGTCAAATTATTCTTGTATTTTCTTTTTTTGATCTGTTCTCCAGGTCATTTGTTTTTCTTGTAAGATGTTTCACTTTGTTGCCTATATTTTCATTCTTTTTATTTGGTTTATTATTTCTTGACCTGTTATAATTTCAATGGAATCCCCTTCACCAATTCTAATTTCATGTAGTTGTTTCCTTCTTTAAGCTTTTGGATATCCTTTTCTAATTGGTTGACTTTTTTTTCATAGTTTTCTCATTTTTCTTGGATTATTTTTCAATGTTTTTTCCTCCATCTCTCTCATTTGATTTTTAAAGACTTTAAAAAAGTTTTTCTATGAATTATTTTTGTACAGATGACCATTTGATGTTACTCATTGGAATAGAAGAGGGTTTCTTTGCTTCAATATCCTCCTCTGAAGAAGAACCACATTCTTCTCTATTCCTATAGTGACTCTCTTTGGTTGCATGTTTCTCATTTTCCTGTGCATTTTTTCAAAGGTTTTGGTAATGGTAGTTAATTTTTGTAGTCACCTCTGGTTCTGGGGTATGGTGGATGGTGACATTGGCCTCATATACTCAGTTCTACTTTCTGACATGGACTGGAAGCAAGATCTCCAGCCTTCTGTAAGTGCCCACATTCAGCAGTGTCCCGCCCCACCGCTTCAGCACTTATCAGCATGTATTGGTTACTTTGCCATCCTGTACCCTCAACCCAGTCTCCTCAGCACAGCTAGGTCTGGCATTTATTGTCAGCAGAGGCTCCCTTGATCTTCCTTGGCTCAGATGGCCAGCTATTCTCATTAATCCAGGGGTAAAAGTTCCTGTGGCTTGGGTGGAGGCAGCATCCCAACTCAGCTAACATTAGGGCTTGCCACTTGTTGTTTAGGTGGACTTAGGACCTAGCATGGAAGTGTTTCCTCTTCGCCAAACCCTATTTGGGGATTTTTCTTCAGATTTTCTCCTATTGTCCCAGGAGGACCCTTGTCATGCCATTACTCTTATTTTATTTTATTTTTTTTACCCATCTATGTTCAACCTGAGACATTATTTTATCCCTTTTGTGGTGGAAAATCTTTTATGACTTACTCTGACACCTCCCCAAAATCCTCTCCATTAGGTTTAATTCTTAATGACACAAAGGTCATCATAAACTGATTGGCAGTGGTATATGAGTCCAGGGCAGCTAGGTGGAATGGCAGATAGATTGCTTGACCTAAAGTCAGAAAAACTGTCTTCCTGAGGCCAAGTGTGGCCTCAGATATTTATGAGCTATGGAATCCTGGACAAGTCACTTAACCCTGGCTGCCTCAGTTTCCTCAACTGTAAAATGATTTGGAGGAGAAAATGGCAAACAGCTCCAATGGCTTTGCTAAGAAAATGGGGTCATGAAGTGTCAGAGATGACTGAACTGATTGAACAAGAACAACATGAGTCCCCTTGCTGGCAAGGTCATGTTTTTACTTTTTACTACTACTTCCAAGTTTGTTTGTATTTGTTTTTTTTTTAAAGACTCTATTCTCAATTAAAAAATACACTTTTTATCATTGTATTCTTTGGTAGATTACTATTTCTCTCACCCTTGCCAATATCATTTTACCCTCCTTTCCTTCCTCCAACACCATTACATATTTGTTGCAAATACACAAATAAAGTTCCTTTTAAAATAAAGCAATTTCATAATACAAAACTTGCACTGAAATCAAATGGATCTATGATTTCTTCAATTTCAATAATTCCTCCAATGAATCAGATTACAAGCCATTCATGCTTGTCTGACCCATAGAACTTGTGTACGTTCTCTTATAAATTCAAAAAAGGAATTCAATCCCAATCCTCTGGTGGGCTTTTTCACTTTCTCATAAAATAATGAAGATACCAATAAAACATTTGGGTTCTCCACCTATCATTGTTCAGCCATTTCCATCCTCTCCAACTCTTCATGATCAAATTTTGTATTTTCTCCGTAAAGATACTCAAGGGGTTTGCCATTTCCTTCTCTATAGTAACTAAAAGCTAAGTACCTCTGTGAAAGAAACAGAAGGTGTGAACTCTGTCTCCTGTTGCTGACATAACAGGAAGGTATTGGCTGAGATAGGAAGCCAATGTATAAGTGTATTTAATAAGAACCCAGAGAAGAGACAGTCAGAATCAATATTTTTTTCTTCTTGTGGCTGTTGGTGGAAGAAGCTATTCTGCTGAGAGATCTGGCAAAGGCTGGAGTTGCCTAGAAGACCAAAGTGGCTGCTGCCTCCTGGAAGGCCATAGTGGCAGCTGCCTGGAAAGCTGAGATTTCTTCTGGGTCCTAGGGCCAGAGGGCTGAAGAAGCATGACTATGATAAGACTCTGTTTGTTTGTGGCTTGGTTGATCCTTGAGTGCTCTGCAACCAAAATGGTGAAGGTTTTGAGATGTGCTGGACCCTGTGAACTTCAGTGTGTAACAAGAACTGCCTGGAGGACTGGACAAGAACCTGGGAGCTATCTGCCTCTAAATCCAGGTGACTGTTTGGTGGATTCAGGTAGGAGCTGGGACCATGTAAGGGGATCCAGGGAATCTGAGACTACCCTGAGTCAAGATGAAGAAAAGGCCTCTCCTTGGATATTGAACATGTGATGAAATTGAAGTTTACTCGACACTGAGTGGTGGAGGGTTTGTATAATTTTCTAATGATTGTATTTAGTGATTAATGATACTTAGTGACTGATTGCTAGATAAGTGACTGATTAGGTTAACCTGTGATTGCCCCATGAGTGGAAGATGCAGTTGTATTGTAAAATGATTGAATGGTTGAGTGAGGTGTCAAAAGTCCTTACGGATGTCAGCTGATTGTTCTTTTGTTCTTAGTCTAAATACTGGGGCCACTTTGGTGAAAACTATGTGGCCATTTTAATGTTAAGCTGTTGTTAACATTATGTTGTGATTTTCTGGTTTAAGATGTATGTTGTGAATATTATATTGTGATTTGTTGTGAATGATTGCCTTGATTTGTAATGGATTAAATGGAGTCTTCACTATACTATGTAATCAGACACTTAAAAGCTGTTCACAGTAGCATTCTTTGGGGAAGCTGCTTGTGCATGGCATTACACCATATCATTGTACTGAAGTGGCCAGAAAATAATTATGCAGAAATTTCATGGACTCAAGATAGGAGTCAAGAACCTGGCCAGGAAACAGTTAAGTGATACTTTGTGAAATTAGAAATCCAAGTAAAAGACTTATGAACTCAAGTTAGAAATCAGTGAACCAGTAAGTGAACTGGCTGGGGGTATGGGAACGGGTCTAGGGTAATTTGTCTTTTTCTTCATTTTTCTTCTCCTCTGTGTGCAGAGAGTCATGCCCCGTGTCCCTCCCCTTATCCATCACCCCCTGCCTTGATGTAATCACAAACTCCCCCCAAGCCTTAATAATAGATTGCTCCCACCTGCATAATAATTAGCTTAGTGACAAATTATGTCAGTTAGCAAAACAATGAAGTTGTGCTGTATATAAGATTCTGCAATCCTGAGCTGTGTGGCTGCTCTCCCTTTAATTGTCATGGAGATAGTCTCAGCTGGTAAATTAAAACTCCCAAAACTTTTTATTTGGACTCTGTGGTCACTCTGTTAAGACTTACCATTTCAGTACAATTGAGGAAACTGAGGCAAGCAGAGTTAAATGACTTGCCCATGGTCACACAACTAGTAATTTTCTTAAGTTAGATTTTAACTCAGGAAGATGAGACTTCCTGATTCCGGGCCTCATACTCTATCTACTGTGGCATCTAGCTGTCCCCCTCCAACTGTGTAATCATTCTTAAGACTTAACTGGTTCATCATTGTTTAATCCCACACTTCCCAAATAATATATTTTGGCAGGTTTTTGTTGTTATTGTTTGTTTTAAAAGTTAGGCTGCATAATTAATAAAGTGTTGGACCTAAAGTAAGAAAAATCTGAATTCAAATCGGGCCTCAGATAATTACCAGCTATGTGACCCAAGTTACTTAACCCCTCCTTGCTTTGGTTCTTACATCTGAAACATTGCGATTATTATGGTACCTACCTTCCACAGTTCTTGTGAAGAAAAAATTAAATAAGATTTATAAAGCAATTTTAAAATATTAAGGTACTATAGAAATGCTTATTATTATTATAATATGACTGTCATATGGTAGCAGAGGTTTATGGGTTGGGCTCTCACTATGGCCAACATAATTACATCTGAAAATATATATAGTATCCTATACCTGCAGCTCCTTGCCTCAGAAAAAAAGGAAGGAGCTATATTCTCATTCATTACAATTGTTTGGTCTACTTAATTACACCATAGTTGGTTCATTTGTTGCCGTTGCTCTTTTCATTTATTTTGTTATAATCATGTAAACTATCTTTCTGTTGTTTTTTTAAAATTTGTATATGTGCACATAAGTTTCCCCATTTTTCTATATTTGGCATATTCTTTATATTTCTTATATCACAGTAAGAGTCATTTACATTCATAATTTTAAGAAATCATTCAATAGACCTCTTCCTTGTTCCTTCTTTTTACTTCTTTTTATTTTCTTTTTAAAAAATATTTTGTTGCCTCTGCTATAAAATATTTTGGCATATATGGAATATTTCTATCTTTAACTTCCTTGGAATATATAAGGAACATATCTATCATATGAGATATTTTGGTCAAAGAAATAGACATTTTAGTTCCTTTCTTAGCATAGTTTTGACTTGTTTTAGAGAATGGTAATGTCCATGTCTGTGCTCTACAAATAAAATGTTAGTGTGTCTGTTTTTGCACAGTCTCTTCAGTATTTATTATTCCGTTTTATCACCTTTGCCACATTTCAGAGGGTGAAGCAAATGTATAAATTTCTAATTCTCTTATGACTGGTTATTTGGAGAATTTTTTCATATATTTGTTAATTGCTTTAATTCTTTATAAACTCTTTGTTCACATGTTGTTTGATTATTTATCTTTTAGCCAGCAGTTCTTTTTTTTCTTATATAATCGCAGTAGGTCTTCATAAAGTGTGTATATAAGAATTTTATCAGAAAGAATTTACTTTTTATACGTTTTCCCTTCAACCTTATAGTCACATTGATAACATTTATGACATATTCTTTTTTCATTTTCATATAATGAATATTCTTTAATTCTTATTTAAATTGTATTTTCTGATTTTTATGTCTTTAGCTTTCTATCTCCCCATTTTTGGTCCCATCTCTATCTCTACTCACTTCAGTGATTAGTTAAGGTTTTTCCTCCCTTCTTCCACTTTAACTTCTTAGGTTTCAATCACTTTCTTTTATTTACAGTTTTTCTTTGACTTATCTTTCTCATTACTTCTCCTGACTTCCATTCTACTCTGAATTTCGTTTTTCTGATTTATAGTCTATACCTTTGTTTGTTCCTTCACCAATGATCTCCCAATTGTGAAGCAGAATGCTCTCCCCACCTCCCCCCTCCCTTTTTTTTATAGCCTTTGGTACTTTAAATTTATTTCTTTCATATTTCTATCAAATGTATCACCACACTTCTTGTCATTCAGGTTCACAACCTTTTATTTTTCAGTCATTTCAGTCATGTTGTCATTTGGAATTTTCTTGGCAAAGATGCTGGAGTGGTTTGTCATTTCCTTCTCCAGCTTATTTTACATATGGGGGACTGAAGTAAACAGGGTTAAGTGACTTGCCCAGGGTTTGACACTGCTAGTGAGTGTCAGAGGTCAGATTTGATCTAAGGAGGATGAGTCTTCCTGTTTCCTAGCTAGAGTTCTAACCAGTACACCACCAAGGAGGTATTACTTTTTCACTCTCCTTTATATCTCAATTCAATCATTTCCCCCTTGATGTTAGTTCTAACTCTGTAATAGCTCTCATATCTATCTCTCTATTTCCATTCACAGAGTCTCAACTCTAGTTTAAATTTTCATTACCTAATGACTGGAATTCTATGATAGCTTCCTAATTATGCCCCTGCCACTCTCTCTCACCTCTTTAATCCATGCCCTATATAACTTCCAAAGTGATACTTCCAATACAAAGTTCTCACCATGTTACATTTCTGTTCAAGAAACTCCAGTGACTCATTGTTCACTCAGGGATCTAACACAAATTCTTCTTTTTGGATTAATTTCCTAGCAATCTCACTACAACTTCTCTTTGAAATCAGTGACTCCTCCATTCCCAATCATATATTTTATATCTGCTTATAAGTGTACATGTTGTTTACCCCCCCAATAAAACCTCAGTTTCTTAAGAACAGATCATTTTTCGTCTTCTAACATCAGCATCTATTTTATGTGCTTAATAAATAATTTTGATTAATTATCAACTTCTTAATTGATATTGAAAGGTGTCATATATTAAGAGTATCAGTAAAATTAATATTAGTAAATGGACAAATAATTCATTGATCTTGAGCACCTTAGGCCTCATTACACAACTTTTTAATGTTCAGCTTTAAAGGAGAAGGCATGGTTGATTACAGGTAAATCTGTTTCATGGGCCATCATGGACAAAACTTTCAGCACCCAGTGATAGTGTGTTTATATTTCACCCTTTCAATTTTTAACTGGAATTTCTCTCAGATAACTTATAACAGGATGTATATTTGAAACCTTTAGAGTTGGTAATACTTACCAGAGTTAGAGTCTTCAGTAACATTGCCTTAAGCCCTCAGAGCCAAATCCACAACAAAGGGATCAAAATATAAATTTTTTGGAGGTAGGAAATGATCAAAAATTTTAAAAGGAAAATGAAAACAGGAAATAACAATATTCAACCTTTGCAAAATTCCCAATGATTTTATCAAAAAAATCTTGCATACATTTATGCAATATAAGGAATGAAAACTTAGAAACAAAAGGCCTCGGTTTTACCATATGTGAAACCCATAAAGCCTTCCTTATAAATGAAAAATCGTGATTGTTGATATGGTGGAAAAGTGAGAAACATACACAGTAACAGGTGAATAATGGTTTCCAAGGAGCTCTTGGAACCTGTCATGTTAATGACCCAAGAACTAAGAAATTTTTAAGTCATTCTTCGTAGAACAAACCACATCTCATCAAAATTGTTATTATCTTTCTTGTTAAAAACATAATACAGAAAGCTCTAAAAATGTATTAATTTTTCACTGCAGCATGAGGTGACAATTACAAATAATGTGTTTTGCTTATATATGTGTGTTTAACAATCCTTAAATAAACATGTTTATAAATCTCAACATTAGTAGCCAATAGTAAGATATTGGCTTTGATTCACACTGGACTTCATATAATCAATTTGGTGACAAACTGGTTTGCCAACTACTGTTTAAAATTCTTCAATAATGGGTCATGTTTTATTCAATCCCATATCTTCTAAAATGTTGAATAATTTTAAGTAATTTTTTATTTTATATTTTTAGAAAAGCACTATTTAATTGTATAAAATTAGTCAAATAGAACAAAGCTCCAACACTGTAGCAATGTCAGCTTTCTGTAAAAGAAAAAAAAAAGTAATCGTAAAAAACTCATTTATGAGGGAGGGTATGAAAACTCAGCAGAATAAGAAGCAGAGGAGAGAATAAAAATGCCTAAAATAATAATTTAATCTAGCCAGTAACTGTATTGTTAAAAAGAAAATACCAGCGGGTTGGATGGGTGTTTATGCATACCAGAGACCAAGAAGAATTCCTGTTGCTTTTCTCCCCAGTTTTCTGTTCTGATTTGGAAGAAGTGATCAAGATGGGGGAGCTGGCAGGAAGACACTTGGCCAGGAAACAACATAAGTAAGGTAGCTTTCCTTTGACCTTATGGGAGCTAGCCAAAGGCAATTACAGATAAAAGTGATTGCTAAGTCTTTAGGGAGTTCATTTTATTAATCACCTGAAGCAAAGGAGAAGCATGCTTAGTCATTAATTTAGGGTGTTTGAGCAGATGCATGGAGCATACTCAGAAGCACAGATACTCTGAAGTCTCAAAGAGCCAGAACAATTTAAATGAAAAAGCACTAGATTTGTTTGGGTACCTACTAGCTGATGTGGATACAAAGGTGCCCTAGGGGTTAATAGTAAGGGTTACTTTGCAAGGCCCCCTGAGGGTGTTTAAGGCTTATTCTTAGCCCATCCTGTAACTTGAGGGTTCCTTAGTGCCCCTTCCCCTTATCTTGAAAAACCATGTAACTTGTACCAAAGGAATTGCTTTTGTCCCCCTTATCCTGTCCTTGTCATTCACTTCCTCATCCTGTGTCATTCATCTTCCTCATCATGTGTTATGACAATTGTTCCTTATCTTATGTCATCCAACTTCTTCATCCTGTCCCTAAATCTCCAACCCCCATAGAAACCCTAAATTTACATCATCATCCTATAGGCTGTGTAACTTTCTGTGTATACAAGTCTGGTCCTTTTCCTATACCAATGCCTTCGTTTAGCTCCTTGCTAAGTCTCAGGCCCACATGCTTTTGTGTTAACAAAGCTCCCTTTGGCTAAAGAGGTCTGATTGAATTCTTTCAAAACTGATCCAGCTCTCACAACTCTGATCCTTGAAACTAGGTATATGGTATTGGGCAAGTTTTCTGAGCCTTCATTTTCTCATCAATAAAATGAAATGGTTAGACTTAAAAACCTCTTCAGCTTATTTCCAGTCATAAATATGTGATTCTATGCTCTTAAATTTACAAAGATTATGGCAGGGCTCATTGTACTCTGAAATTCTATATTCTGTACAAAATGCAGGGCTTGCAATTTTAATCAGTCAAGGAGTTTTAGAGCTGGAGAGGAGCTACAGGGAAACTTATTACACCCTATTCTTAATTAATGCATGGTCTACATTATATCCCCAAGAACTTATAATCAAAATTTTCTTTTTTAGGTTTCCAGTTCCCACTCACTGGCTCTCAAGAATTCTCATATCTCATTCACATAGCTGTAGTTGGTAGGAAATGGATCGTTAAATAAAATTTAATTCTACCTCTTTAACTTCTATTCATCACACTTAGGTGTGGCTTTGGAAGCCAACCCTCACCCACCCCCTCAAAAATAAAAGCTCTACTCTTTCCACCTGACTCCTTAAATAGTTGAAATAAAATGCAGTATGGACGTCTTTAATCCACTAGCAAATACATGAATTGTCATTTTCATGGAATAGCAAGGAGAGAAGTTTCACTGGTTCAAAGAATAAGTGGCAGAGAATAAGGTATAAAAAGACTATAAAAGTAGAAGGGAGCTAAATTATGTAGGTATTTGAACTCTAAGTGTAAGATTTTCTGTTTGATCCTGGAAGCAATAGGGAAACACTAGAGTTTAATAAAGTGATGAAATTATCAGACTTACACTTCAGGAATATCATGTTAGTGGCTGAAAGAAGAATGGATTGGAGTGGGGACAGACTTGAGGCAAGCAGATACACCAGCAGACTATTGCAACAGTCAAGTTTTAAGGTGATTTGAGCCTGCAGCACAATAGAGATAGTTTCAAAAAAACAGAATGGGGCATATTGGAGAGATGTTGTAAAGTTGAAATAGACAGACCTTGGCAATAGATTGAACATGGGGAATGAGAGTGATTGTTGAGAATGACTCCTGGGTTGCTTGTCTGAGGGTTTAGGGGAATGGTGTTGTCCTCTACAATAATAGGGAGTTTTAGGAGGGAGGTAGGATTTAAGGGGAAAGATAATTAGTTCAGTTTTGGAAATGGTTATTTTGAGGTGTCTACTGAACTTTTAATTTGTAACATCTGGAAGCAGTTGGAGATGTGAGATTGTAGGTCAGCAGAGAGGTTGAAGCACGTTAAGTAGATTTAAGACTAGAGTTAATTCCTTGAGTCTCAGCATTCAGAGAAACCTTTCTTGGAAAGCCAATGGTATTGTGGAAAACACTGCTACCATTTCTCCTATCCAAGTGATACCTGGCAGAATACAGATGGATCTATCTGTATGGGACAAAGATGACCCTTGCCCAAAATAAAATAAGCAGATATATCTCCAACTAGAGACAGGAAGGCTTTATTTAATTATTTCTTCTTTCAAGAAGGATGATCTTGCTACTAGAGGCAGTCTAGTAGGAGAGGTAGAATACAAAATGCAAAGCTTGCTTATATGTCCAAAATACCACTCCTTTCCTCCCCTCCCTTGTTCTATCCTGTTCCCATTAATTAGGAACTGAGCCACACAATCTTAACCACAAAGATCTGCTGGTGAAATGTCAGTAATATCAAAAAACAGAAGGTACATATCTAGCAAACATGAAAACAGACAAAATATGTCATCAGAATGAACTTAGATATGAAAGCCGAAGATAAATGTTCTATCAATATCAATATAGATATGAAATCAGACAATGTTTTATGAATGATGGGAATTTTAGGACATGGTGACCTTCCCAGAGTTCCACAACAGGATTTCCAATTTTATATTTGTGCAGGTCAGATGGTGGTCAGTGAAAACAAGTCTGGGACATTCCACTCTGTGGTTAAATTTGCAGGTTCTGTGCTTTCCTCTCCTACACATAAGCTAACCTTAGCAAAAACTTCAATTTATGACTAGGGAAGTAAGACAAGTATCCCACATTCCCAGCTCAGGATGCTAAATATTTTGTGCTATATTACAATTTCAGATTATAATTCAGATTTCTGGAATGTTACCTTAGAAGTTTTCACCTTTATTCCATTCACATCTCTTTACACTCCTCTTCCTCTCAATTCCTTGTCTCACCTTACAAAACATTTCTTTGCCTATGCTGGTCCAGAGGCTACTTACATAATTGTTTTAGGGAGTTCTTGCTGAGACATAAAAACTTAAACTGTTGTCTTCCCTCATGGTATCTGCAGTACCTAGAAATCTTACCAGATACTTAGCTTATACACAGAAACAGAACACACACATGCATGTGTGTGCATATATATATGGAAATATACAACACATATATACATGCATGTTATATGTTTATATACATGTGTAGGTATAGACATATTTTCACATATACACATACATACAACATATATATCTATATATTTATGTGTATACATATACACACAAATATACATATGCAAATGCATGGCATTAAATATCAATGCCTCAAACAACATAACCAAATACAACAATGCAATACATTCAAACCAAAGAGAAAGCTGTTACATACCATGAATAAGTTTTAAGTACTCATCATATAAATAGGAGTGATCTGGGTAAAAGTATAATCCTTTCCTCCATCATTTTTAGAGAATCATAAATCACCTTGATCAACACTGAATATATATTCTGTAACCTAATGACAGTTCTTCATCCTTACTATCCTATCACTGAGTGGCCTGTAATCTTAATTGCCTTGGATTCCACAAGCACATTTTCATTTTCCTCAGGCTCTCTCACTTATAGTCTGACTCCTGAGCTCATGAATGACATAGGCTGTATTGAAATCTCTAACCTCTAACAAAAATGGTTTTATAGGTGACTTCCATTTCCTTTAGAGTAGATTACCATAATATTATGCAAGACAGGAATGCCTTCTGGAGGTTGCCCTCTGTTTTCTAAGGGCAGAGATTCTTCAGATTGAGACAACCTCGGTAAGTCACTCAGTTTCCAAATAGAGACTGAGACTAAAATTTTCTCCTCTTAGAATCATATTCTAGATTTTTTCCTTGTGAAAAATGTTGCAGCTCTAACTGTTTATCTGTAATTAGTAGATGGGTCTGTGAGTAGACTCTCTCTTGCTTTTGTTTTTTCTAATTCCTCTATAGGCAGCAGGTGGTAACAATATATGTATTTTTGTAGTGTTGTGGTGCTTATCAAAGGATATTTTAGAGGCTAGCAGATTGCTCAGGCTTTAAACTACATAGTGTGGGATAAGTTCTATTCATCTGCTGCCTTAGGCATTCTGTCCAATTTTTCTTAATAGCAGTATAACTTTGGTAGTATTTGACAATGGGCTAGAGAATGGTACTATCATTTTCTCTTACAAGAATTTTTCTGGGCTGATTCTATTACTAAGTTTTCTTGGCTAATTGCATTAGGCTTCCTTTAGCCAATCTCTCAGGTCTTGAGATCAACGTTTTCAATCTACACATTCTCCGCCTTGTGAGACTCCAAACTACATCTTATTAGGTAAAGATCTTTACACTTGGGTTCTAATTATAGATTATGGCACAAATGAGTTATGTAACTATAGGTGAATAAGTTATTTTTTCTTAGAATCTGCTTTGTCCTCTCAAATGTGGATAATGATTAATTTTATTTATTTATAGCATTGCAGTAAGGATAGCATATGTAAAGCATAAACCAGTATATAAATGTGAATTTTTAATTTGGCTCCAAGAAATTTATTTCATAATTTCCTTTTAAGGATTATTTTATCACTGAACCCCAACTAGAGGGTAGCTAATATTGGATATCAGCTTAGCTCTGTAAAATCGGTAATTTATTACATTTCATTGCTAATTAGTTAGGGGAGAAGGTGAGGCTGGTGACCTTGCACAGCCCTCCTTCACTCAAATCAAGGTCAACTGCAAGACACGTCATCATTTCCCTGATGCCATGGTCCTCTTCAAAAATGAAGGACAAATATAACCCCCTACCTGCAATGTCTTCCTCATACATAAACAAATTCTAATCATTCTTTAAGACCCATTTCAAGATGCTAAAGGAAGAAATTCTCATTCAGTATTTATGTAGCAGTTGATGATTATCACATTGAAGTGTTAGTTATGTCATATTGTGTTCAAATCATATTTATACAACTATAACTGTATAGTTTTAGAAAGTTTGTATTCTTCGTAGCATCTTCAAAGTGATATATGAGTATTTTGAACAAAGTAGGCCTTGAAAAATTATCATTTAATATAGAAACATAAGGAATCTATATGGCTTAACAATGGACAAGAAGAACAAAACAAAACAAAGCAAAACTTTCCTCTAAATGTAAACGTTATACATGCCATGTGCTGTATTTTTGTAATTTTAACAATTTTAATTCATCCTGGCAATCTTTGAATGAGAGTATTTGTGGGAAACAACATTTTAAAAAAATACTGTTCCTTTTATTGTACTGAGACAATCCCTACCTCCACTCCCCATATACATAAAATGGCTCCCTCCCTCTCTCTCTCTCTCTCTCTCTCTCTCTCTCTCTCTCTCTCTCTCTCTCTCTCTCTGTCCCTCTCTCTCTCTCTCTCTCTCTCTCTCTCTCTCTCTCTGTGTTTCCCTGCCTCCCTCTCTCCCCATACACACACACACACACACACACACAGCCATTCTGAGGGAGAATCCTTTTGTCCAGCTTGCCACTAATTATAAAATATTTGGTGAAAAAAGCTGAAGAGTTTCAGAAAAAAAATGGATAGAGAGAACGATTATTTTACATGTCATTTTCCTTTCCTTAAAGGTTTCTAGATCCCCTTTTCATTTCCACAGGAATGGTGAAAACCTTACTGATAGATAACAATATAAATTAGTTGGCAATGAGTTCACATTTTGTTGATATTTTTTCTTATAAAACAGTTCAACAGGTCATCTATTACCTGTTAGTTTTCATGAATAAAATATATAGTATATTTACAAAAAATGCAAATTATGTATAATTACCTTAACCTTTTAATACTGTGACAATCTTTCTATTATGATCCCTATATCCACTAGCCTTGGTCCCACATGTTTGCTTTTTTTTTTTGGTTGTTGTTGTGGTTGTTTTTAATTTTATCTTGGACTAACAGAGAAGCATGAAAAGCTCTTAAGGCATCATTATAGTACTATGATTAGTAAGAGATAAACATTTTCTAAGGCAACGTTGAGGAGAACTATCAGTCCTTATGTTTAGTATTAATCAAAATTATCAGTATATTATTAGCCTTAACCACAACTTTCACTATTAGCTACAAGTGGGGGGGGGTATAAAAATTCAAGCATTAGCTTAACTCCAGTTCCTTTGATTAATCTAGCCCTTAAGCCATGATTTCAAAGAGGGCCTGCTCTCTATCCATCTTTTACCATGTGTATGCTCAAGGACTGACACACTCCAGTTAGATGTTGGAATTATAGTCCCTAAATTCTCATCTATGTACATGTGTATGGTTTTGCATGTAGGATTTTTAGATAAATAAATATTTTGAAAAGATAATTAGTTTTCAACACTTCAAAAAAGTAAGGGTTTGGCACAAGATAAGCTTTAAATGTTGAAGAACTGACTCAGTACTGTGCAATGTTTTTAGTTTGTTTGGAGAATTATTGATTGATGCCACAAGAAGAAATTTGGACTTCAGATAAAAAAACCCATATCTATATATCTCTGTATCTATCTGTCTATCTATCTATCTATCTATCTATCTATCTATCTATCTATCTGTCTATCTATCTATCTATCTAGGCAATTTATAGTTGTATGATTGTGTTCTCAAACTTTACTTTCATTGAGTCACTCTAAAGTCTAGTGATAAAGACAGTTGCTATTAAACTCACAGGAGAGTCTGTCTCCCATTTCTGTCCATGTGAGCTGACTGTACTCCATGCCTGAAAGTTTTTTTCCCTTTCACCTATGACAACCTTCATATCTTTCAAGATTCAGGTTAAACTTAATTTTCAGGAGGATGTATCCCTAGATCTGTCACATTCTTGAGTCTTCCTATCTATGGTGACATTTCCTCTACTCTAAATATATCATGTAAGTACTAAATTATTTACAAGTTATCTCACTCATTAGTCTTACCCATTCTATTCTTAAGGGAAGGGGCTATTTTTTATTTTTGCTTTTGCCAGTGTGGTTGTGGTTTTTTTATTGCTTTTTTTTTTGAGGGGGGGGTTGATGTTCTTAATTTGATAGCATGATGCTTGACACATAGTAAGTGCTCAAAAAATGTTTTATTAGATTAAAGATAAATTAAGGTTGAGAATGTTGGAGCAAAATAGGAGTAGTATAGCTGGGAAAGTGATATAAAATTGTTACTTTGCGTTTCTTTTCAAAGGTGACCAATGACATCACTATGGGATGGGAAATGTTTTGACTTGCACATGAATTGGATTTAAGTGAGACAGAGTTGCAGAAAGTTGCAAAAATTTACTCTTTGTTGCAGAGTCATTGAAGTCCAGTGTCTTGACAACAGTCAAAATGACTGATGATAACCCAGACTGCAGTGAATGACCTTTGTGTTTTTAATGTCTGACCAAGCTCTAAGCACTCCACAATGCCTACTTCAGCATCTTCGTGGGTTTTGAAACATATTGCTCTCATCTGCCCATTCCACCATGCTTAGGGTAGGCATCCCCCTATGCCACTGATGGGTTTGATGCCTCTTGGTTACCCTCCACCTGGTTTGATGTGTCTTCCAAGATGGCTTTGACAGGGTTGGGCCGCTATACATGCTACAGCTTTTTGGAGCCACACTTGAGAAGTGGGTAATAGATGGATACGTAACCCTGAAAAGAGTTTGGCAAACCCTTGTAAGAGAGGTGCTAATCCTCTCTGAGCATGGAGGGAGGAAATATAAAATCAGAAAACCAATAAAAACATAGTTCTTGGGGCCATAGTGACTAAATTGCAATGGGGATATTTTGGGAACAAGCACTTCATGGTGGGAAGAAACTTTTCATTGTTGTGCCTGTAGACAGTCTCTTTTCCCATTGGAAGAGCATTATGTGGTTCAGAAATAGACTATTGTAGCAACATCAAACTTTCTAGAAGCATAAGATACGAGCAGGCCTGTGGTATAGATTCCACATGGAGAATAATGAATGAACAAAACTTAGAGCCACTGTGGGAAAGAGAATCTGTGTATTCTGGGGAACATAACTCATTTATCCTGCAAGCACCATCACACATTTAAAACTAAATTTGGAAATTGAAAACACACTAGCTATTTAATCCCTTTCCTCCTACCCTACCCTAAAAAAAACAGCTGTGCAGACTAAAATGTATCCCTTAAAGATGCATGGACTTGAATCAAGGGGTTGATGCTCAGACTTACACCTAGAATCTCTTGGCATTTATTTTATATTATATGCTAATAAGTTTAGTGATTAAACACATTCAACTAAAATATATTTGAAGTAGCATATTAATTTGAAATAGTTATGGAGGTGTTGAGAGTTCTTGAGATCTTTAGACATACCAGCAATGATAAGTGACAGCTTAGTAAAAAGAGAGTGTATAGATAATGGTTATAAGATTGGGCCTGGTGATTTTGAGACCACCATTACAGTGTTCCATTAAAGGAAATTGTGCTTATAGAAATCTTGAATGGAAACCACTGTTATAAGACCAGGACTAATGGTTTTGAGGCCATTGTGATAGGCTCCCTTTCAGGCAGATTGTAAACTTTTTCTCAGGAGATAGCTACATGGCTCAGTGGATAGGGTGCTAGGTCAAATGTCAGAAAGAACTGAGTTTGATTCTTGCCTCAGACACTTAATACCTTTATATCCCTAAGCAAGTCACTTAATCCTATTTGCCTTAGTATTGTGAGCTAAAAATTGATCTAAAAAATCTGAAGACAATGACTAAGTGCAATTGCATCTTAGAGTTCTTGGCTTCATGAACATATTGGCTCTACAGAAGAGAGAATCTAATAGATGAGAGAACTGAAGGCTAATTACCCTGAGAAGACAGGAAGACTTACAACAGGGCAATTTATAAAAGCGTAATTTTAGCTTCAGTCATTTAAGTTTAATAGGTAAGTCACAAACATATTCCTTGAAAACATCACGTGGAATGCTGAATCATTCAAATAAGTTTAAATTTCTTATATAAACATAATTTTCTGTATATATTTTTGTTGTCAGGTTATAAAAAAAAAAATCTCTGATTCAAATGTAAGAGAAACATATCTCACCTTTTCAACGATAATTCAGAAAATAGCAACCCTGCAGTCCACAGATGCAAACAGGTAATGAAAGTGGCAAAAATTGAGAAAAAAGAGCAATAATCATCTCTGACTACTGCTTTGGAAATACACTTTAGTTCTCTAAAATCATTTAAGGTATAATGAAGTTTAGAATAGACACTCATGTACCTCTTGTAAAAATCTTAAAAAATCTAAAAATCTCCAGAGCCATGATGAATAATTATTTAAAAGTGAGAATATTATTAACACTAGAAAATGCATTTAGTTTTTGATTAACTAATAAACCTTCTTCAGATGGCATTTAAGAAATACATAATGTATTCATACCTAAATACAGTTTTATGGTTTTTCTTTTAGTTAATATAATTCATGGAAGTACACTCTTCATCTAACTGAAAGTTCTCAAAGGATTAAAAACAAAGACCCATGCAATTCTTTCAAATTGCTCTTCATTTCAAGACTGTTTGTCAAGTTTTTGTTACATCATCAATAATAGTTTTAGGTCTACATGAGTGTCCAAATATGAAAGGAAACACTTTGCTTCAAACCAAATTAATACTAAAAGCAAAAGTAATATAAACAGAGCTATACCTGATTTCTATTCATTATAGGATCTCCAGGCTAAGACTCTGTCATGATTTTTTTTTAAAGTAAATTATCCCTTGTAGAATGCAAAAAAAGTGTATTGAAGGTATAAAGTTTGTTTTCCAGTATATTAAGCATTCAAGCTGTAAGGTGGTTGTTTCGTTTTTCTCCACTGAAGATTCTGAAAAAAAAAATTCCTCCTTTCATGACCTGAAAACTTGCTCATCACAACTTGTTTCACCATTACTTTGCAAATACATTTTAATTCTACAATTACAAAAAAGTAAAATAAGCTCCTACAAGTACATAGACAGAACTTGGAAACAGATTTTAGCACTGGAAGGGACCTTGGAGACTACTGAGTACCACCCCTTTATTTTGTGTATGCAAGAAAAGAGACACAGAGATGTTGGAAGACTTATCTAGGGTCACATAGTATCAGGGATAGGATTGGAATCCAAGTTCCCTAACTCTAAAGGCAATATTCTTTCCATTATGCCAAATTGCTTCTCTTTTCTCTAATATTCAGACAAAAGTAAATGCAGAGACAGACACTCAGTAATGCACACAGTATTCCATTTTGTTTCATTAATTTCATTTTGATCCATCAAAACACAATACAATGGAAAAAAAAAAGATCTACTTTGCTTCTGAATGATAAATATATGTGAGCAATATAAATCATAAATGCATCATTTATATATTCATAAAACATATTTGACTAATTTATAGATCATTTTGTGTTGAAAAGTATGTTTTATATGAGTTGTGTGTAAAAAGAATCCCTCAAAATTTCAAGTTGCGAAAGAAATAAAGAGAGAGAAAGAGATAGAAATAGAAGGAGAGAGGGAGGAAAGAAGGAAGGAAGGAAGGAAGGAAGGAAGGAAGGAAGGAAGGAAGGAAGGAAAGAAGGAAGGAAGGAAGGAAGGAAGGAAGGAAGGAAGGAAGGAAGAAAGGAAGGAAGGAAGGAAAAAAGGAAGGAAGGAAGGAAGGAAGGGGAGAGAAACTGAATGTTCATTGACTAATAATCCTGCTTGATTCACAACTGATGTTAAAAGACCACAGAGAGTGAAATAAACTGAGAACTCTTCTTCAGAGTTCATTATTCTCATCTAGTTACTTTTATTTATGCTGATATTTGGAAATGCATGATTAACAAGGTAGTTCAAATCTCTTTATTCATCTCTTAGACCACTTTAAGGGGTTGAATATTTCATGTTCCATTGATTATATTTTGGTATGACATGATAGAAAAATTCATGTTGAATGATTCCTCTCTGGCCATTCACTGTTTCCCACATGAATTAAAAAAGGTGTTTGCTAGCCAAATGCTTGAGGGTTTGGATTCAGGCAGGCTAGTCATAACGCTTGGTCATGTGCCTTTTGGCTTCCATTAGACTGTTGTGGTACTTGTTTATGATTAGATAAAATGCCATGTCATAAGGACAGATTCAGCCAAATACTTACGTGACTTTTTGGAATTAACATTTGGTTTGGGGCAATAGGATAGTGAATGTAGAAATTTGGAAAGCTGCATAATTCACAATAACATAAAATAGAAATTAAAGATGTAAATCACTAACCCTTTTAACTAAATGAATATTGCCCTAATGTTCTCTTTCTTTCAGATATGATTTAAAAAACAGACATATGATAGTTTTTAACCATTTTGTGACTTGAAGCTTGAAGTACTGAAATAGACCTGTGCTTTCATAATTGTGGCAACTTTTTCTGGGGATAAATACCACAATCAAGTCTTGTATTCATATACAGTGGATTCTTTGCCATACAATCTCCCATTAGAGGTTCACCCAACATATTGTACTTCTATTCCAATCTCTTGGAATTGCACAAGTAACAATGGAAAATAAAACCTTTGTACTTGTTAATCCTTACTCTCCCTCTTACAATTGTAACTTTCTATTTCATTGTTTTTCATTTTGTATTTATGTATTCATAATATTCAAGTTTCAGTTTGGAATGTACTACATCCTGTGAACATTTAATATGGTTGTATCCATTGGCCTTTGACTACACCAGAATTTTAAGTCTTTGATTAACGAAATATTACCATCAACACAAGTCATATAACATCACTGGGGGAAAAATATCATATTAAAAAGGAAAGGTTTTTATTGGGAGGAGAAGCTTTTGGGGGTAATTGAAGGTACTTTCTAATTCTGTACCCATTTCATTGTCTGTATCATCTATCACTATGAACTTCTCGTGTAAAAGCATATTGTAGATTTTATACATCCTGTGCCTTTAGAGTGATCATGGATCTAATTTCATGGGATAATAGATTGAGGATAAGAAAAGCCCTTAGATTTAATTGAATCAAAACTCTTCATTTGCACAGGATAAAAACACAGATAGGTAAAGTGACTTACCCATAGGCATATGGTTAGTAAGTGTTTCAGGCATGATTTGGACTTCTTGTAATTACTATTCTGTGTTATTGGAATTCCAACACTCTATCCACTATTCTACTTTATTGCCCAGAGACAAGACTGCATTATCCTTGAACTTGAAGCATTCTACACAATGTTAGAAATAAAAAGGAATATGTGAAAAATCTCATTTTCTTTTTTTATTAAATTAAATTTTATTATAGTTTGCATTATTCATTTCCACAAGATTTTGATTTACATATTTT
>CM053591.1:95720471-95751081 GCA_028646515.1 Pseudochirops corinnae
CAAGGGATGATGAATGTTCACATTTCTGTGGAGGGATAGGGACAAGGTGGTGAGTGGATGGGGGGGCAGGATAGGAAGAAGGGACACGTAATCATACTCTCACAGTATGCTCACTATGGAGAGGTTCTGCATAATTTCACATGTTCAGCCTGTATCTGATTGCTTGTCCTTCCAGTGGGGGTGGGTGTCGAGGGAGGAGGAGAAAGAACCTGGAATCTCGAATTCCCTAATCAAATGTTATGAATGTGTATCTCTCTCTCTCTCTCTCTATATATATATATATATGCAATTATTATTATTATTGTTATTGACTACATCCAACTGGAACTTGAGATACACAGGCACTGTGGATGGGAGATCCATTCTGCCCTACCAAAAAGTGACATAGGAGAGAATAGACTGGGGGAGGGGGGACACACTGGGATGGCTGTTTTGGGGCGGTGGGTGGGCAAAAGACTGGAAGAAAATATGTAACTCAAAATCTTGTGGAAATGAATGATGCAAACTAAAATAAAAATAAATAAATAAATGAGCAAATAAAAAAATAAATACATGGATGAATGAAAAGAAAAAATATATTCAGTAAGCACTCTATTAAAATTTTTAAAACAGTTTAAAAGGAAGTAATTAGAGTCTGATAGAAAATTCTTTAGGGTCAGGGGAGAATTCCACTGGAGGGTTTTAATTTTTAATGTTCAGTCCAAAATTCTCTCCCTCTCTGCAGTCTTTTTTCCACAGCCATTGAGAGGTCAAGCAATACTATACCCACTTGGCATTTGAAATCATCCAAAACATTTCCATAAAGAGCAAGAAAAATAAAATGAAAAAAAATACATTTAAATTAATATAAATTTCATCAGTTCTCTCTCTGGAAGTGGACAGCTTTTATTGTCATGAATCCTGTGGAGCAATCATATACTAAGCAAAGTAGCACAGTCTTTTACAATTTGTTATTGTTAGTATATTGCTGTTATTCTATACAATGTTCTCCTCATTCTAAGTATTTTACTTTCTATCAGTTCATATAACTCTCCCCAGGTTTTTCTGCAACCATCCCTTTTGTAAATTTTTACTACACTAGTGTTTCATCACAACCAGAGAGTACAACCTGCTCAGATATTCTGTACTTAATGTACGTCACCCCCATTTACAATCCTTTTTCACCACAAAAAGTGATGCTACAAATCATTTTTGAGTATATGAGTTCCTTTTTTTCTTTGAGCTCTTTGAGATACAGAGCTAGCTGTGGAATTGCTGAGTCAAAAGGTATGCATAATTTTATAGCCTTTTGGGCATAGTTGAATGCTTTTCCACAATGGTTGGACAAAGTTCAGAGTTGTCTCTTTCTTTTTCTATCACATTAGGCAATCTGATAGTGGAAAAATACTACCTTATAGTTGTTTTAATTTGAAAACCTTTAGTTATTAGTGATTTAAAACACTTTAAAATGTTTTAATAGCTTCATTAAATATCTCACAATTACATGTAAAATTAACATTCATTTTAAAAATTTGAGTTCTAAATTCCATCCCTCCCAATCCATCCCTCCCCTACCTCTAGAGTAGGCAAACTGTATGAAAACAAGAAAAAAAATAAGAAAGTTTAAAAATGTGTACATTTCAATTTGCATTCAGAATCCACCAGTTCTTTCTTTTCAATGTATAGAATTTTTGATCATGAGTACTTTGGAATTTTCTTGGAGTAGTATCAATCACAGTAACTGTCTTACATGATTGATCATCCTTAAAATATTACTTTCACTGTGAAATGATGTTCTCCTGGTTCTGCTCACTCCACTTTGTATCAGTTCATATAATTCTTCTAAGGTTTTTCTGCAACCATCCTGTTCATAATTGCACAATAGTTATCATTGTGATCATACACCATTCCTTGTTCAGATAATCTCCAAATTATGGGCATTCCATCTATTTTCAATTCTTTGTCACCACAAAAAGAGATGCTATAAATATTTTTGAGCAAATAAGCCTTTTCCCCTTTTCTTTGATGTTTTTGGAATACTGACTTAGTAGTGGTATTGCTGGGTCAAAGGATAGGCCCTGATTTAAAATCCTTTGGAAATAGTTGCAAATAATTCTTCCGAATGGTTGGACTAGTTCAAAATTCTTCCAACAGCATATTAGTATCCCATTTTGCCTGCAGCCTTTCTAGCATTTAACATTTTCTTTTTCTGACATGTTACCTAATTTGATAGGTATTTTAATTTCCAATTTTCAAATCAATAGTGATTTACAGCAACTTTTCATGTGACAATTAGAAACTATGACTTCATTTACAAAAAATAAAAGAAAACTTGCCTTTTCACATTCTTTGACCATGTATCCACTGAGGGACAGATCTTATTTTTTATATTTGGATCATATACCTACATATTTGAGAAAGTATGTCATTGTTAGAAAAAAAATTCCCCCAATTTCCTTTGTTGCATTAATTTACTTTCTGCAAAACTTCTTAAATTCATGTAATCAAAAGTATACATTTTACTATCTGTAATCCTCTTTATATTTTGTTTGGGCATAAACTCTTCCTTAACTCTTGCTTTTATATTGACAGTATCAATTTAATGAAAACTACATTTATTCCTGTACCCTCTAGTGTTTTAAATAGGAATGGATGTTGTACTTTGTCTAAATGTTTCTTTGCATCTTTTGAGATAATCATATGACTTCTGCTGCTTTTCTTATTGTTATTTTGTATTATGCTAATAGTTTTCCTAATATTGAACCAACTCCTGCATATCTGGCATAAATGTCACCTGATCAAAGTGTGTGATCCTTGTAACATATTGCTATAATGTCCTAGCTGGTATTTTATTTGAGATTTTGCATCAATATCAAATAGGGAAATGTATATATGATTTTTCTTTCTCTTTTAGCTCTTCCTAATTTAGGTATCTATATCACATTTCATAGGACTCCTTTGCCAATTTTTCTAAATAGTTTATTTTGTATTGGGATTAACTGTTCATTCACTTGTAAATCAATTTGCCCTTGGAATTTTTTCTTAGGTAGTTCCTTGATGCCTTGTTCAATATTCTTTCTTTCTAAAATACAATTTTGCAAGCACTCTATTTCTTCTTTGGTTATATTTGGCAATTTATATGTTTTAAATATCCATTTCATTTAGAACACTAGACTTATTGACATATAAATGGACAAAATATTTTTTGGAGGGGGGAAGTCAAGACAACTGGGGTTAAGTGACTTGTCCAAGGTCACACAGCTAGTAAGTATGTTAAGTGTCTGAGAACAGATTTGAATGCAGGCTCTCTTGACTCCAGAGCCTCTGCTCTATTCCACTTAAGAATGTTTTCCTCAGTTTCCTCATCATTAAAAATTACTGAATACCAAGACATAATCAATTGCTATAAGAATATCTACTATGACTGAAAAAATCCATATGCTCCTTTCTATCATCATTCATTTATCTCCAGAGCTTTATCATATCTAAGTTTCCTAAGATTCTGTTCCTCTTCTTAGCTTATTTCATTTTTACTTTATGGTTATATTTATCTTGCTCTAAGAGGGTAAAATTGAGGTCACACAAGAGTATAGGTTTAGAATTTCCTCATGCAATTCAACTAAGTTTTCTCTTATGGATATGGATGCTGTGCCATTTAATGCATATATGTTTAGTATTGATATCACTTCATTGTCAAAGGTGCTTTTAAGAGAATATAGTTTCCCTGTTTACCTCTTTTAATAAGTTGTATTTTTGCCTATGCCTTATCTGAGATCATGACTGTTATCCCTCTTTTTCATTTCATCTAAAGCATAATTGATTCAAGTTCAATCTTTTATTTTTACTATGCTTGTTCATCTCTGTGTTACAAGTATATATTTTATGATCTATATGTTGTTGGATTGTACTTTTTAATACATTATTTTATTAATTTTTGCTTTTATGGGTGAATTTATTCTAGCTGGGTCCCCTATTCTGGCAATTCTGACTACTCACAGGTTGTGGTTTCCCATTCAAATACATGTTTATTATTAGTAACAGTGCATTCCCCTATATGCTATTTTATTTTCTTTATACTTCCTTCTCTTTATCTTGCTCCTCCTTGAAAGTGTCTTTTTCTTCTGACCACTGGTATCATTTTTCACCCTAATTTTATCACCTTTCCCACTTTCTCTTATTCCTTTCCCTTACTATCTCATTTTTTGGGTGAAATAGATTTCTATATCCTATAAACATATATCAAGTCTTTCTTAAGAAACAAAACTTGTGAAACCCACAGTGGGAGGGACTTTCCAAAGGCAGGAGATAATGACCAGATACAAAGCTGCGCACAAGCTGAGAGGAAGCCAGAACTGCTGTGGGCAAGCAGTTCAGAGACAGAGCAGCTAGCATGAAAGAGGGGCATTCTTGCTTAAGGAAGCCTGTTTTGCTTTGAAGGCCTGAAGGAAGGAAGACTTGGGAAGGCTTGGGAATGCTGGTGTTTGCTGCATTGGTTGTGTACCAACTTCATGGTCACTATGATGAATTTGGCTTTCTAGTTTTGGGATTAGACTTTCTGATATTTGAATAAATGCTTTGATTGTGTCCTCCAGGTGGAGAGCCTGTTACATTTTGTGATTCACAACATAGCTGCTATGGGCACTGTGAATATCACATTGTCATTATAAAAAGACATATAAAGAAAGTGCTTTCTGAATCTGGAGAAAGAGCTGTTAAGTAAAAATATTTATATATTAATTTTACATGTACATACATACACATTTGTGTCTAATGGTTGTCATATGTACACCAGAGAAAAAAGGAAAAAAATCTGATAACTTTATTGTATATTTCCAAGGAATAACAAATTTTACATAATAGATTTTCTATTCCATTTGTAATAATTTATTACAAAATGTGTAATGGAAATCCTTCTTTTATTACAAAAAAAGTAAATTAAAAATATTTAAATTGTATCTATCTATCTGTCCGTCTATATCCCTCTTTGGACCAATTTAGATTAGAGTGAAGTCTAAACATTGCCCCCCCCACCTTACCACCCCCACCTGACCACTCTTAAAGTTCTTTGTGTGCCTTCTTTTATATTATAACTTGCCCTTTCCTTTCACCTTTTCTTAGGGCATCCTTCTTTCTTGTCCATCCATTTTTTTTTAACATTGCACTATCATATCATTTGTTTAGAATCCTTCTAAGTGTCCTAACAATGATAAAATTCTTTGGAGTTACATTTATCATAATCCTATATAGAAAGTTTAACCTTACTGGGTTCCTTATGATTTATCTTTTATATTTATCTTTTAAAAAATATATATATATATTTGTCTCAAACACCAGAAAACAAATACAGAATAGAGAAAAGAAACAAAAGCATAACATAAACTTAAATATTAAAACTTTAATGCAATTTAAGAAAAAAATACATTATGTGTATAGCAGAACATCAGAGAAGATTCAAAATACGTAAAAATACATTATCATTTCAAGAAAGCCTGCGTGATAAATAATAAAATATGTATTGAGAATTGTCAATCTTTTCTTTGCTTCCACTTATTTTTCTTTTGTTCTCTTCAGAGCACTTTTTTTACTTCATTTTTCCCCTCCCTCCCCCACAGCTATAATTAAGTTTGGATATATAGCTATAGATATACACATACACATATACATATACATAGACATATAGACATACTTTCCCCAATTCCACTCCTAATCTTTTTTTGTTTCCTCATATCTCTTATTTATTAACCCTTCAACCTCCTCTATTTTACTTCTAACCACTACCATGCCCTTTTATTGCTTGCCTACACCCCTCCAAGTATCCCTCCCTTAGCAGAACATTCACATAAATCTTAATACCTTTCTATACCCCCCTTTTACCTACTCCTTCACCCTTCCTCTAAGTATCGTTCCCTTTTCCTCTCCCCCTCTATATGACCCTAACATTTTATTTCTTCTGAATTTAGAAGACCTTTATATGATTCTAAATATATGTGCTGTTTCCTCTTAAACCCATTCCTGAAGAAAATAGATTATCAGAACTGCCAACCCTCCTCCCCCATCTATTTCCTGTATCAGTTCTTTGTTTTGCATCTCATTTGTATGAAATAATTAAAATTATTATTCTTTTTAGCTGTTCCTAAATGGTTTTAACATTTAAATTCCTATCAAACTGAGGTTTTCCCTGATCTTTCTTATGAGTTATAGTACTGGTAATGGGATTTGAAGATCTTCCATGCCCCTTGAACTTACTGATGCAGCAGGAAGGGTGGGGCAGGAAGGAGCTGGAGATGAGTAGGAGACAGGCTGGAGCCATCATGGTGATTGGAAGAGGCAGCAATGTCAGAGGACAGAGCACAATTCCAGAACTTCTGCTATGGATATCTGCTGAGTACTACCAGGTACAGGAACTAAATGGAGGCTGAGGAGTTGCTGTGAGTGAGGAGAGGAGGATCTTTGCCTGAGGCAGCCTGTTTTGTTATGAAGGCTTGAGAATGTTTACTGCATTAACTATGTGTGAGAATTTTGTGGCTACTGTGATGGCTTTGACTTTCTGGTTTGGGGACTCAGGGTTTTGTTTGAATAAATGTTCTAGCTATGCTCCCATATAGAAAACCTGTTATATTTTGTGATTAATAACCATATTAGCATACTTATCATCACCATAGGCATTGTGCATACTGCATTGTTGTTACAGCTATGATATTATTAAGAATCTTAAACATAAATTTTAGATTTTACATATGTAAAAAGCAAATGGTCAGTCCTTATTGAATTACTTATAATCTATCTTTGGTATATTCCTTATAGTTCTCTTTGCTCTTGTATGTCAAATCTTCTATTAAATTCAAATTTGTTTTTTGTTTTTCTTTTTTTTGGAGGGGGAAAGGTAGGGCAATTGGGGATATGTGACTCACCAAAGTTTACACTAATAGTAAGTGTTGTGTCTGAGGTTGGATTTGAACTGTGGTCCTCCTGACTTCCAGGGCTGGTACTCTAGTCACTGTGCTGCCTAGCTGCCCCTTAAGAAAGTCTTGAAAATCTGAAAGTTGAACAAGTGTACTTTTTTTTTTTCATTCAGGATTATGTTTACCTTTGCTGAGCATTATATTTTTTTTTGCTGTTCTGTATGTGGTGTTCCAAGACCTGAAGTCCTTCATTGTCTCCTCTACTAGGTCTTATTTGATTCTAATGGTGGCACCATCATATTTAAATTGCTTTATTCTTGTTGCTTTTGATATTTTATCCTTGAGCTACGTGTTTTGGAATTTAACTATGATATTCCTATGAGTTTTCCTAACAGGATTTCTTTTAAGTGGTAATCAATGGATTTTTTTCTATTTCCACTTGTCCCCCTTCCCCCACAGACACCCCATGTCCTAATAGTCCAGGACAATTTTATTTAATTATTTCTTGGATTATTGTATCAAGATTCTTTTTTTGATCATAACATTCTGTTAGTCCAATTATTTTTATGTTTTCTGTACCTGATCTATACATCAAATCTATTGTTTTTCTTATGTTTTATTTTGTCTTCTATTTTTCATTATTCATATTTTGCTTAATTATTTCTTTATGTTTTATAATTTCACTGGTTTCATCTTGCCCAATTTTAATTTTCTTTTTTAATTTAAATTTATTTATTTTTAGTTTATACAACATTTGGTTTTTCAATCCCTTGAGTTTCAAATTTTCTCCCTCTCCTTCTTCTTCCCCATCCCCCCATGGTGGCATGCAATCAAATATAAGATCTAGAAATAACTTCACATTCAGCATTAGTCAAGTTGTAAAGAGGGATTATAACCAATGGAGTGAATAATGAGAAAGAAGAAATGAAATTAAAAAAATTGAAATAGCAAGTATTTTATTTCAATCCGCATTCAGGCTCTATAGTTCTTTCTGTGGATATGGATATCCCTTTCCATCATGAGTCTTTTGAAATTGTCTTATAACTTTGCATTGCTGAGAGGAGCCCAGTCTATTGACGTTAGTCCTCACAGATACGATGTATCTGGAATTGTGTACAATGCTCTCCTGGTTCTGCTCTCCTCACTTAGCATCAGTTTATATAATCTCTCCAGGTTATTATGAAGTCCATCTGCTTCTCATTTCTTATAGCTAAATAGTATTCCATTACATTCATATTCCATAACTTAATAGTCAACCTTCAGTTGATGTGCATCCCCCTTGATTTCCAATTCTTTGCCACCACAAAAAGAGCTGCTATAAATATTTTTGTACATAAGGCTCCTTTTCCCACTTCTTTGATTTATTTGGGATACAGTCCTAGAAGTGACATTGCTGGGTCAAAGGATGTTCACTTTTTCATAGTCCTTATTTTCTTCACTATTTTGTGCCTTTTTAAAGTCAAATTGTTAATTGCTTTTTCACAATTTTCTTCCTTTTCTCTCATTTCTCTACGTATTTTTCCTCTACCTCTCTCATTTGTTTTAATTTATTCTGAATTTATTAAATAAAATTAATATTTCCACAACCTAGTGGAATAGAACAAAATATGATCAGCACATGAAACTGTTAATTTATTACATACAACTGGATTTTCCTTTTAAATATATAATAAAGTTGTCATGTACTTTTTTCCTCTATTATTCTTCCCTCCATCCACCCTACCATTGCAAATGTAAATTATACACAGAAACACACACACACATGCATACAGACATGTATGTATGTGAAATCATTCTGTGTATACTTTATGTTTACTTATAAGTTCTTTTCTGGATACAGATTTCTTCTTGTCATAGGTTCTTTATTGTTAAATTAGGTATTTATAATAGTTAACATGACTTATTTACTCAGTTATTCTTAACAAGTATTTCTATGACTGTATACAATGTTCTCTTGTACTGTATACAAAGTTTTGTTCATTTTGTTCTTTATTATTTTTTGAATGTTTATGTTCTTCAGAAATTATACACCCCATCATTTCTTATAAAACATTAGTATTCCATCCCATTTGTATGACCACAACTGGTTCAGGCATTCATCAGTTGATAAGAATACTCACAGTTTTCAATTCATTATCATTACAAACAGAGCTGCTACAAATACTTTAGGATGTATAGTTTTCTTTTGTTTCTGTTTTTCTCTTTTCCCCTAATTATCTTGAGGAGCCCTGGGTGAAAGGGTAAACCCAGTTTCTTAAGTACTTGTGCATAATTCCCTAATGCTCTAAAAAATGGTTATATCAGTTTACAGTAGCACCAACACCGAATTAGTGTCCCAATTTTTCCACATTCCCTACAACATTGGTTGTTTTCCTATTCAATCATTTTACCCCACCTGATAGATGTAAAATGACATCTCAAGGTTGTCCTAATTAGCATTTTTCTAACCAACAATGATTTAGAGCATTTTTTCATGTGAATACAAATGATTTTGGTTTCTTCATCAGAAAACTGCCTTTTAATATCTTTTGACCATCTATAAATTTGGGAATGACTTATACTCTTATAGATTTGAGAGAATTTTTTATTATATATTTGAGATATGAAACCTTTATTTGAGAAACTATATAAATTCCTCTCTCCATTTTCTGTTTTCATTCTAATTATGGCTACATTTGTTTTATTTATACAAAATATTTTTAATTTAGTGTAATATTTACTCTAGGTAATGAAAGCTCAAGAAGGTTAACTGGTCAAATGAAGCTATGCCAAGGAGACTACAATAACCTTACATGGATTATAAGGGAATTAAACCAATAATTTATCATTGCTTATATTTATTACTGAATGACACAAATAAATTACATAGGCAATTAATAACCCAGAAGGAATACGTGCATATACACACATGCATATAGACATACATACATACATACATACATAGATACACATTTATGGCCGTGCACATATGTGCACATGCACACATATATGTATATATGTGTGTTGTGTATTTATTTACATTTGTAGATATGTGGACATATGAAAATCTCAGCTTTTATATTTACATATATGAATTAAGAGAAGACCAAACTAAACAACTGTATTCACTTGATTCATCTATAATAGAAAGAGTAATTTGTGCAACAAAGTACATTGAGAGAAAAAGAAGAAGAAAAGTATAATTTGATCCAATGAAAATGACATAGTAGATATTTATTTTTTCATGAGTTTTAATTTATTTTTATTCATGATATTATGACTTCTTATACTTTCCTAAAGAAGGTCTTGCAGAGAGATATTCAAGTGAAAAGAATGACTGTAGCTACATTTTCTAGTCTTTCGTTGATATTATTTTTTTATCCACTGTTTGTATTTTTTGAGGAAATGGTATTCATGGTCCATTATCCTTCTTTGTAGAATTTGAAAAATGAATTATATTATAATTCATTGTCACCTTTAGCAACCACATTTATTTTACTCTGAAAAGTAAGATAGTTGCTGAATAAAAGATTTTCTGAAACTTTTGGCCTCATTGCGTCAACTATTTCATTGAGATTATTATTATTATACTGACATATGACTTTTTTGTTAACCTAAAATTTTTTGGTGTCTCTTTGAATATTTTTAATATAGTTTTCTTCCTTACTTTTTTATGTGTTTGCCTAGAAATCACAAAGTATCAAAGTCTATATTAATTTGATTTGTATAGTCTTTCAACTTCTTCATAGAAGTTCTCTACTTCATCTCCAACATACAATATTTGGAAATAAGGAATAATTATTACATGTAAATCTTTCTGAACATACATATTTTATGTAATATGTGATGCATATAATATCCCAGTAGATGTTTTTTGTTTTCTGTGAGCATATGAAAAAAAATATTACACTTCTTCAAGGAGTACTTTTAACATGTTTTTCCATTTATTTTCAGCTTCCTTTTTTCTTCTAATTTTGTTTATAGAAAACTGTCATAAATGATGATTTACTTCTCCCAGTAATATTACCTGCTCCCTTCAATGGTCATTTGGCAATGACCTCACAAGTCCCTAAAGGAAGCCAAGGGAATATCAACTCCAGCAATTTCTATCATACTGAAAAGGGTAAGAGATTACCCCTATAAAAGATTTAGTCAGTTTTCTGAGGAATAAATAATCTTGCTGACTACGAGGAGGAATGACACTAATAAGCTGGCAACCTCGTAAGGATTTTTTTTGGCTGTGGCTACTCAAAAAACAAACAAAAAGTAAATATTTTCTTCAGGACAGTTTAAGCTTCGTATGATTTTGCAGATGCAGGGAATTAATAGGAGAAAGGGAGATGGATAATGCTAAGAAACACACATTTTAGAGCTTCAATAAACTTGAATTTTCTTAAGGATCAATAGTAAGAAAACTATGAAACACTAAAACAAAATGTGTATTTTAAAGGCAAAATAATTTGATCTGTTACACAGGGATGAGTGAGTGTCATTAATGCACTAAGGAGGATAAATACGTGTCCAAAGAGTTTCTAGTCATTGTGAAAGAGACAAACCCTTGGATTTGGCCCCTAAAATTAATGAATTAATTTTCTGGGTTCCTGTTTTCTCATATCCAGTGCATGACCACCTCGTTCAAGTGGTTTAAATATAGGAAAAATAAGATAGGTGTGTACAAACAAGTGATTTGAATAACGGACAAATTTGGTAATCCATTCAAAAGTAATATGTACTTTATTCAAATAATCAAAAATCTAAGACTGGTCAGATTGCATATGTTTCATGGGTTTATACTAAGTTCTTCTGGTGATAGAACATAATACTGGTTAAGAGAAGAGAACAATTCTCAAGACTGGCAAATAATTGCTGAGGAGCATAAGACTGGATAAATGTGAACCTGACTTAAGTAAGTGAGAAATATTCTGGATAGGTTGGATAATCTCCTAAGGTTTGTCAGACCAATGATTAATATGCACTTCTGACAATTAAAGAGGCAGAATGGCATTGGGCAAAGGATACTAGATTGCATATTATATGACTTGGTTTGGGATATTATTTCTGGCACTTGTTTCATAAAAAGAAAAATAGTAGTAAGACTAACAATTCACAGCAGTATTCCTTTTTAGGAAGAAGGAAACAATAATATTCCTTGTCTCAGATGTCTACAGAGAAAAAAAAAAGTATGAAATGAACCCAAGATCTGGGTTAAAAGAGGAAAATTAAATTGTACAGGTAACTTTGAGGCATTTAAAGATGAGATTCATAGGTGTGATAAATCAATGAATGAATGTACCTGATTCAAAAAGAACATATCAGATAAAAGTGAAGTCATTAGTAGCTCATTTCTAGAAGATACGTGCATATAGGAAAATCCACAAACTAAAATAGAGAAACATTGAAGAAAATTTTTAGGTGAAGGATAGAATACAAAAAAGTGGAAAAATACATTATTTTCTGTTATAAGGCAAGCATATTACAGACTTCTAATCAGAAAGAAAAAAGTAGATGAATTCTGGAAACACATCAGAAAGTTGACACAAATTGATAATATAATCATTTTTAAGAGAATTTAACTATCAGACATCTTTGAGAACTTTTTGGTATTCACTTTTTGACCACTTATAAGTTTAATTTTAGCCTTAGCTAATAAGGTAGAGGGGGTGATTATATGTTATAAGTAGGCTGGGCCATATAATGTATATATTTATATACTGTACACTTTAAATATGCACAAAAACACAGACACAGACAGACATACACAGACAAACTAATCTATATGCACACACATCTATACTTTAGTGCTTTCCAGATTTAATGCCTTAAAATTTATTTATACTTTAATGTTTTGGGAATATCCTCTATCTATCTATCTATCTATCTATCTATCTATCTATCTATCTATCTATCTATCTTACGATCCTTATGATTACTATTATTTTTAATATAATGAAAGTATTTACATGTGTCCAAATATATTACTTGAGCATACTGTAATGATTTTTTAAATGTTAGGAAAAAGCTAGCTTTATATTTTCTCTTTACACAAAATAGTAAAAATTGATCATATTTTCAGAAGTTTCATCAAGACAGTTTGATCAAGACCTTGAAGTGTACTACCTTTAATCACTAGTTTTGAGACAATTTAAGAAAATCTTCTGAGTTATTGATTGCCATATAATTGATTTTCATCATTCATTAATAAATATAAGCAATGATAAATTACCAGTGTAACTACCTTATGACCATGGCAGGAGCATGTAGGTTCCCTGGCATAGCTTCATTTTACCAGTTTACCTTCTTGAGATTTCATTGTCTGGAGGGATAGCAGGTAGGGGACAATGATGATAGACAGCAAGTTTTGAAGGAGAACAAAAAAAGACTAAGGGGAAACTGAATAGTGTATGAGTCCATGTGTCTCTCCCTGTGGCTCTGGGTGTTAGATTTTTGACACTCAGCAAGGGCATCTGGAGCTCTTAGCTGAATCCTGTTTCAGCACTGGAGTTTCAGAGAGAAATCAAAGACAATTGAAATTTTAGATCCCAGGGAGCAGCAATTCCTAAAACCCTAGAACTGCTATCCTGCTGTCCCATTCACTTGTATAACTGTGACAAGTAGAGGCATCCTCAATTTTTATAGTTCTTTCAGAATTAGCAATGAATTAATTACATGTATCTAGTTCTTCTTTTCCTGGAGGCCAGGCATTTAAGACCAGTAACATTTCTCTACCCTCTAGTCATACAGTTTTCACTATAGAAGGCCACTGGTTTGGAATCCATTAACAACCCTACTTTATTGTTTTTTTTTTTCCTTCTAAATAACACCGTAGTTAAAGGTTATTAAATAAAGCATAGCTTGGTAAGATAAAATGGGAGTCACCTATTGGGATTGGCCAATTAGTATGTTTCAGTTAATTGGCTAATACATACCCAGATACAGGTGCCAACAAAACAAAAAAGCACGACCGATGGAGGGAATCATTTTTTGTTTCTTGGCAAGTAGCTGCTAAGAATAGGAAACTTGCTTGAAATCTTATTGGTATGGCTGACACTCTTTTGTTGATTGTGGTTCATAGACACAGATATCCATCTGTCAGTCACTTACAGCTTGGGAAGTTGACTTAAGGAAATTTCCTCATGCCTTCCCTTCCCCACTTTCCTTTCCCTTCCCCTCCTCTCCTCTCCTAAATGGTAAAGCTTGCTCATTCTGTGTACTCTGCTCTGGTATATATTCTCAATATATATCCTACCCCCAACCCCCATTTCAGTTTGTTATTCTCTTAGATAAATGGATTCTATACTATTTGCTTCATGTGTTCATTATGGAATTGGCACTTATTGGGAAGGGGATTAAAACTTGGATACATAACCTGGGTCACTCCTTCCCTGCTACGAGATAATGATCAGAAACTCAACTTAAACTTAGAAATTATTTTCACTAGATTAAGAGTATTTAGGAGGAGTATGTGGATATAATTCTTGGTACCTTTTGTCTGAAGAGAAGAGAGTGGCAAGACTTTGTTACCAATGTCCTGTTTAGCTTCAAAAAGAATTAATGTGTCCTTGTAGTGCCAATGTAACATTTACAGCACCCGTGATCATGATAAAGACTTTGACTACTAATATCACATGACATTTGATTACAAAATAAAACCAATTCTCCAGGTAGAGGACAGGACTGAAAAAAATTATTTAGATACCAGAAAACTCAATCCCAAAACCAGTAAGCCAATTCCATCATAGTACCAAAGATATTAAGAAGCCATAATAACATTGCGAGCTATACCATCCTTTACCCTTCCCACAAAACAATATTAGATCAATATTCACACACAAGCCTCTCTATCTCCTTGCCTCAACCTCCTCTCTCTTCCACAATCTCTTTGTCTCTGTTTCCAAACTTCCTGTGGGCTCTGCTTTCTTTCAGCAAACTCTTCCCACCATGCTCTCAATGTGACTATATTCAATCTATTAGGGGCAGAGTTTACTTTCAAAGCAGGGGAGATCTTCAAACTCCCCCCTAGGTCTATTAAATGGCAAGGAAGATCTTCAAATTCCCATTCCCATTACGGTCCTTTGAAGAAATGTTCTTGGAGGAGACTCTATAGTAAATGCTGATTATCTATTTCCATGGGTCAAATCAGACTTATTGCTTATTTTTGTGTGGCTCTTGAGCTAAGAAAAAAAAAATACCTTTAAACAGATTTTTTTGTATTTAAAAAAGTAAATGAGAAACAGATTTGGCCCTTGACCCCTACTATAGAGACATTTATTCCCACCCCCCTTTAAGATAAAGATAGATAGATGTGACATATAGACATATAGCCAACATGGGCAACATATAGCACACAAGCCTTAGACCAGTGGTTGTCAATCTTCCTAATGCCACGACCCTTTAATACAGTTCCTCATGTTGTGGTAGCCCCCAAACATAAAATTATTTTCGTTGCTATTTCATAATTGTAATTTTGCTGCTTTTATGAATTGTAATGTAAATATCTGATATGCAGGAAGTATTTTCATTGTTACAAATTGAACATAACCCACAGATTCAGAACCACTGCCTTAGGCTAAAACCTAGGCAAAATATAGCTACAGTATTTCAAGATATCTCAATACAATAGCCATGTCAAAAGTGAAATGAATTTAGTTTGGCATGACTTTTTCATGATGAATTAATGCTGACTTTTCATAGCTGTTATGCCAAGTGATCACTAAAAAAACAATTTAATGATAGATTTTTAAATTTCTCCGTGCTTTTAAGTAGGCTATTATTAGTTGATGTTTTTGTCATTTTATAACTGGCACACTTTTTCTTCACACATTTCATGCTTTCTCTGTGCCCTGTGATCTCTTAAGAGATTTAAGAAAATACAGCTAGTAGCCCTTTCATTTCAATGCAATAGAGTTTATCTAGGTTTTGTGATTTCAACTCATAAACTATTTTACTTCCCTAATTACCTTGATTTTTCACTGTTATTTAACGATTTTTCTTCCACCTATTCTGTTACCAAAAAATATCTTTCATAGTAGAGAAATAGCAAAACTTGACTTCAGTTATTCTTGCTTCTCTGCCACATTTATTCATCCCATTAACTCAACACTGTCATCCTACCATTTCTTTAATCTTCTTTCTCATAAGGTAAATAAAAGAAAACCTAAGAAATATAAAACTGTTCTATCCAGTTTAAGAACCTTGGAATCATCCTTGAATCTTTCATATTTTCTCTCTTCTTCTACTCATTCCATCAATAAACAAGTCTTATCCTTCAAACTATATCTCACATATGTCCTGAAGTTTTTTTTTTTTTTCTTGTTGCCAGTTACAGCCTTAGGTTCTTCTCACCTGGCCTTTCTTGAATGTCTCCTAACTGTCCTTACTGCCTCTAGTAATCTTCCACTAATAATTTATTTTAAACATAAAACTAGATCCATTTTCTTAAAGTACAGTTTTGAATGTCAACAAATATGATTTTAAAAAATTGTACATGTTCCATATTTTCTACAAAGAAGTGTCAAACTCTTGGCTATACAAATGGAATGCAAAACGTATGAGTATGCCCTGAAACTGATGAAACTGTAATATGACAATGTTTAAACAAATAAATAAAAATGTAACATAGATATTACTGATTTGAAGTTTTCTATTTATTTGAGTTTGAGGCCACTGGTCTAAAGTAGCTTTCATCTTATCCCAGGAGCCAAGGGACTCCATAATATATCCTGTCTACTGTTCAAACATTTTTTCCCACAATTTTTTATAAAATTTTCTCTTTTCTAAAGCTGGGCTATTTTTGTTCCTTAAGTACATAATAATTCCTTACTTCTCTTCTCTGTCCCAGCAATTTTCCCCACTCCTGAAACTTCTCCCTCTCCTCTCACTCCCTATCTTTTTACTATTTGTCCAAATTCTATACTTTCTTCATGATCAATATCTAGTTTTATCTTCTTTGCAAAATCCTCAGTCTCCACGATGTCTTCCTCTGTTAAATTTCTGTTATAGTAACTGCTTGCATGTACAATAATTTGATAATTAAAGCTCCTGTTTCTTTATATACCTTGTCTATCCATTTAGGTTCTAAGAAATTCAGGGGAAAAGACAATATTTTTTTTACCTCTTTTTATCCTCTAACATCACTTTTGGGTGCTTAAGGAATGATTTTTTTTTTTCATGGTGATGACACTGCTTATGATAGACTCTGCATTTCATGTGATGTTGCACAAGTAACCCGAGATTATTTTAGACATCAGGGAAATGAGACTAAATTTGTGTCTGACATTATTAACCTGAATATTTTCATTGAAAATCTAGTGCTAACCATGTCTTCTGGCTCTGGTTCTTGCTTCAAAATTGTTTGGACAGATCAGATTTGGGGTCTCCCAGCTCCCTTCAGTTTTGAACTTCACATTTCTGCAGCTTGCCAGTCCCTGGGACCAGCACCAGACCCTCCCCCCCCACCTCCCAGACCCCTCTCCCCTCACACCTCTGCTTTTGGTGCCACGAATGGGGCTACAGGTTGAATGCCATGTAGACTGCCCTGAACCTGGAGTAGGGCCTGAACCAGGCCCTCCTGAACCTGCACACACTGGGCTTGAGCCAAGGGGATCCACACCTCTGCAACTTCCTTGAGAGCCACCACCTGGACAAAGAGGTGAAGCTGCTGAAGCACTTGGATTACTACCAAACCACCCTGAGCCAAGTGCAGGAAGTCCCCCAGTCCCAGCTGGGCAAGTACCCATTTGCGAGGCTGAGCCTAAAGTATGACTAGGGGGCAGCCCAGGCAGGCAGACCCAAGGTTGAACTAAGAATGCCTACAAGAATGCCAAAAATGCCTAGCCACATACCTGGCAAAATTAAAAAAAAAAATCTAGTGCTGATCTACAGCATTAGAAAGAACTGGACTGATTGTCATTGGTGGTTGCAAGTGTTTCACCTTCTTTGACATTACTTCAATTATTTCACTAAGAAGTCACCGGCCTTGTCTTATGTTGCCAGCATATTCACTTTTTGACAGCTTGAAACCTGAGAGCATTAATGTCCAATTCTTAATGTCTTGCTAGATTGTCCAAATGGAATCCTAGTAAAGCTACCTGCTGCCCCTAGTCCCAATATTCTAACTTCCTTATGCGCCTCACTAAATAGCAGGCATGTCCTGATTTAACCACATAGTCTGGCTTTAACCAGACCATAGGCCCACAGACTCAATCATAGGTCTCACTGAATAGGCAGACCCAGGGCCCCTATATAGCCATTGCTTCCTTGACTCAATATCATAATTTTCTCATGTATGCTTCACTTCCTCACTAGAATAGCAGGTGTATCTGTGAACTCATGTCCCAGTAGAACAAAAGATATGTTCATGTGATGGAATTTCAGCCACTGCATCTACCTAGCCACTGCCTATTGACCCATTCTCATATTTCTTACTCAAACAACATATGTGTCTATGTACTCAACCATTACCATATCCATCTAATCTCAGATGGGACTACAATAGCCAGCCAGTCAGAAAGCAGCACCACTAGAATTCCTGAACAGGATGTGCATCCCAAAAGAATAAAGCTTAGATATCACCTTTTAAGAAATTAACAAGGAAAACTATCCTGATATTCTTCAATACAAGGGTAAACTAGATCTAACCAGCCACAGCAATAGCAAAAGTTATCCTTTAGGTGGATGTAGGATACAGAAAGGATTATTATAATATCATTATCATACACAAATGTCCCCCATTTGGGCTTTTCAGTATGAATTATGAGTAATGGAATGAACAGTTCCACTGAAGTCAGAACCCCTATCCCATTATCTAATGCCTTGACAAATACTTCCTTTTAATGTTCATAAGTTCTATTGTGTAATCAGCATCATTACACTATAAAAATCACCTTTCTAGTCTTACTGAAGTTGCTGGTTCTCTTGGGACCCAGCCTGCTTTATGAGAGACATCATTCTCAATAAATGCATTTTCTTGAATTGGAGATGGTCTGAGTCTGAATTCTTTCAAGATGATCACACACACACACACACACACACAAAACACATCATAAAACTGGAACACAATCAGTAGTTAGGTTCAAATTATAAGATACAGGAAGTAACTAGTGGGAAAAAAATTATGGTTGTGGAGTGGAGTAAGATTTATTGCACATATACTAAGACATGGGTATCAAGCAGCAAACCTATCAACCAGGCAATCACTGAAAGCCCTAACTAGCAAACCATATTTACCTCATGAGTATTTTTACTATTGTCCTTATCTAAATCTTGCCACTGGAACCAGATGACTCCAGAGGAGAAAATGAGGCTGATGACCTTGCACAGCCTTCCCTCACTTAAATCAAATTCACCTGTAAGTCATGGCATCAACTTCCAGATGTCATGGTCCTCTTCAAGAAGAAAGGACAAACAACCTGTGAGTAGTCCAAGCTGCCCAACTGGGGACCCAACTGCTCAGTGCCACTTGGGCAACTCAGCTCCTTCTTTCCTTCCTCCTTCTTCTCTTTCTCCTTTCCTTCCTTCCTCCATCCCTTCCCTGACAAGCTCTGCCCTTCCCTAATACAAGAATCATCTTACCATTAGGGGATATAAACTATTTAATCTTACTAAATTCATTATGATTTCTTTTCCAGTTTACATGTTTAAGTTTCTGATGGGTCTTGTATTTGAAAATCAAAATTTCTATTCAGCTCTGGTCTTTTCATCAGGAATGCTTTAAAGTCCTCTTTTATATTGAACTCGATTCACCCTCCCCATCTCACCCTGAATTGTTATACTCAGTTCTAGGTTATTCTGGTGTGTAATCCTAGATTCTTAGTACTTTAGGAATATCATATTCTAAACTCTTTAATGTAGAAGCTATTAAATCTTGTGTGATCCTGACTATGGCTCCACAATATTTCCATTTGAAATATTTTCTGCTTGACCTTGGAGCCCTGGAATATGGCTATGGTATTTGTAAGAATTTTCATTTTAGGATCTCCTTCATGAGGTGATCATTGAATTCTTTCAATTTTGATTTTACCCTTGGGTTGTAGAATATCAGGACGGTTTTCCTTGTTAATTTCTTGAAAGGTGAAATCTAAGCTCTTTTTTATAATTGTGGCTTTCAGGTAGTCCAGCAGTTCTTAAACAATATCTCTGTATCTATTTTCCAGGTCAATTTTTTTTCTCAATTACATATGTCACATTTTCTTCTGTTTTTCATTCTTTTTATTTTGTTTTAGTTCTTTTTGATGACTCATGAGGCCAATTTTAATTTTGTAAAATGACGTTGCTCATTGAGCTTCTATACCTCCTTTTCCATTTGGTCAGTAATATATTTTAAGGAGTTTTTTTTTTTCTTTGAGTTTTTCAACCTCTTTTCCATTTGGTCAATTCTTTATAAGGAGCTCTCTTCAGTTAATTTTTGTGTCTTTTTTTTTTCAAATTTAGCAAAATCTTCTTTTTAAGGCATTCTTCTCATTATTGTATTTTTGTACCTATTTTATCACTTGGCCTATTCTATTTTTTATGGTATTATTTACTTCTGTATTTTTTTTTTGCCTCTTTTACCAAACATTAGACTATTTTTCATTATTTTCTTGTATCACTGTTATTTCTTTTCCCATTTTTCATCTACCCCTCTCACTTGAATCATAAAATTCTCTTTGAGGTTTTCCTGAGACAAATTCACATTTTTCTTTCAGGCTTTGAATGTAGCAGTTTTGAATTTGTTGTTTTCTGATTTTGTCTTTGGAAGGTCTCTGTTACCAGAGTAACTTTTTATGATCAGGATTTTTTTGCTTATTTCCTCAGCCTATTTCTTGACTTTTAATCTTATAATAAAGTTTACATTTGCTCCCAGGGTGGAGGGAGAATTGTCCTAAGCTTTAGATTTTTTGTCCAGCTGTATACAGAGCTAGATCTGGGGGTTTATAAGCTTTCAGTTTTTCCAAAATTGCATGATCTGCAGACTGACATGTTTACTATTCTCCTGGCCTATGTTCTAGCCCGTGCATGATCATGAGCATTCTTTTCTGCCCTAGAACTGTGATTTGGGTTCCATCTCCTCTTACACCACACACTGTTAGCTACTATAGTAGAGGAAATAGCTTTCAAGAAAATGATTCTGTATAAACAAAAGCAAATGCAGAGAACAATTTGAAACTATGGCCAAAAAAACTACATTAAAAAAAAAATTTTTGATACCGGTAATATGGTTATCTTATTTCTTTTTTAAATAGAATCAACCAATGCTTTCATTCTTGCCCTCCCCCATAAAATCAGCTTCTATTATATATTTATTTATTATTAATTTGATTTTTCCCCTTACTTTACTTTTAATCTCTCTCTTGGAGGATTTCCATTTTGTTGCTGAATTGGGGATTTTGAAGTTTGTTTTTTTTTTTTTATCAAGAACATCAATCAAGAACACTGATCTGTTCTTTCTGTATTTTATTGATGCATGCATAAAAGATAAAAGTTTTTCCCTATTACTGCTCTGACTTCATCCCATAAATTTTGGAATGTTGTCTCTTTACTTTCTTTAATGAAATAATTTATTATTTCTATGATTTATTTTTTGACCTAGTCATTCTTTAGGATTAGTTTGTTTAATTTTTAAATAACTTTTAATTTATATTTCCACAGTCCTTTATTAAATATCACTTATTGTGGCATGGGATAAAAAGGATGAATTCAATATGTATGTTTTTTCTGCATTTGGTTAGGAGGTCTTTATGTCCTAATAAATGGTCTATTTTGTGATTCCCTGGACCACACTCTGAGTAGCTGTTTATTAAGAGCCCCATGACTACTCAGATATTGGTGTTCTCCCGGTCTGCTGGCACATTGTAATAGTAATGGAAATTTGAAGATCTTCCCTCCCCCTCAATAGGCGAAATGTAATTACATGGAGCTTATACAGGGAGGAGTTGTTGAAAGGATGGAACGAGAAGAGTGTAGCAGGAAGGAGCAGGAGAGAGAGCCAGAAGAGCTGGGAGCAAGAAATGTGGAGGCAGAATAGCTAGCATGAGTGAGAGAGGAGCATTTTTGTTTATGGGGGCCTGTTTTGTTTTGAAAGCCTGATGGAGGGAAGGCTTGGGAATGTTGGTGTTTACTGCATTGGTTATGTGTACCAACTTCTTGGTTGCTGTGATGGATTCAGCTTTCTGGTTTGGGAATTTGGCTTTCTGGTATTTTAATAAATATGTTGGTTTCATCCTTCATGTGGAGGTTGTTACATTTTGTGATTCACAACTACAGCAGCATATTCATAGCTGCCATGGGCACTGCAAATATTGCATTGGTGTTATATGTATGTAGTTGGTTGTATTACTGTGTTCAGAGAGTTGGAGCCCTGTCTGTTGGATTCTTTATTGGATACTCCCTTCTGTCAACTTATCTGTACTTATCTGTCTGCTAATTAAAGTAAGATAGGTAACCATGGTAAAGCTAGCTTTCCTTTAGGAAACCAGATCAAAGAACCTATGTTAGCAGCTTACCCTGTGTGTTAGAGTGGTTGCTAATACATCTTGTCAAGCTTCTCTTGAATCTTGTATTTGAAAGTCAAGTTTTCTCTTCAGTTCTGGTGTTCTCATCAGGAATGTTTGAAAACATCCTGTTTCATTAAAAATTCATGTTTTCCATTCAAGGATTATACTCAGTTTTGCTGATGTGAATATTCTTGCTTATAAACCTTTGCCTTCTGCAGCATCATATCCAACATCTATATAATTTAGATATAAAGGGTGATACCCTAAACAAATTAGGAGAGCAAGGAATTGTTTACCTTTAGATCTATGGAGAAGGGAAGAATTTATGACCAAACAAGAGATAGGAACATTATGAAATGCAAAATGGATAATAGTGATTACATTAAATTAAAATGGATTTGCACAAACAAAACCAATGCAGCCAAGATTAAAAGGGAAGCAGAAATCTGAGAATCCATTTTACTACTAGTGTCTCTGATAAAGGGCTCATTTCTTAAATATATAGAGAACTGCCTCAAATTTGTAAAAATACAAGTCACTTCCCAATTGATAAATGGTTAAAGGATGTGAACAGGAAATTTTCAAATAAAGAAATTGAAACTATCTAGAGTCATATAAAAATGTTCTAAATCACTACTGATTAGACAAGTGAAAATTAAAACAACTCTGAAGTGCTATGATTGTGACACACATCACAATCAAATGGGCTAATATAATAGAAAAGGGAAATTATGGGTGTTGGAGAAGATATGGGAAAATTAGAATACTGATGAATTGTTGGTGGACTTTTGAATTGATCCAGTCATTCTGGAGAGCAATTTGGAAGAATGGCCAAAAGGCTCTTAAGTTGTGCATACCCTTTGATCCAACTACAGCAAAACTAAGTCTGTTTCCCAAAAGGATCATAAAAAAGGAAAAGGACCTACATGTAAAAAAATATGTATAGCAGCTCTTCTACAGGTGGCAAAGTATAGGGAATTTAGAGGATGTCCATCAGTTGGGGAATGGCTGAACAATTTGTAGCATATGAATGTAATGGAAAACTATTGTGTTATAAGAAATTATGAGCAGGCAGATTTTAGAAAAACCTGGAAAGACTTCATGAACTGATGCAAAGTGAAATGAGCAGAACCAGGAAACCACTGTATACAGTATCATTAACAAAGTTCCATGATCATTCGTTAGACTTAGCTCTTCTCAACAATACAATGCTTTAAGACAATTCCAAAAGACTCACGATGGAAAATGCTATCCACATTTTGTTCTATTTTTCATTCTTTTGACTTTGTTTTATTGTTTCTTTTTTATTTTCCATTTCACCATTTCTTGTAGTTCTTTTCCTCAGTGAATTTTTGTACCTCTTTTTCCATTTTGCCAAGTCTGATTTTTAGGTGTTATTTCCTTTAATATTATCTGTGTCTCTTTTACTAAGCTTTTGACTCCTTTCATATTTTTCTGTCATTACTCTCATTTCCTTTTTCAAATTTTCCTCTAACCCTCTTATTTGATTTGTAAAAATTGTTTTTAAATTTTTCCAGGAATTTTTATTGGACTTGTCATGACTTCATATTTTTTAAAGGTTTTTCTTGTAGATTTTTGACATTCTTGTCTTCTTCTGAGGTTGTTTTTTGATCTTTCCTATTACCATAGAAGCTGTTTATTATCATCAGCTTTGTTTATGTGTGTATTATTTGATCATTTTTCCTGACTATTTCTTAACTTGCAGCTTTATGTTAATATTGGGCTCTGTTCTCAGCATAGGTATGACACTACCAAGTCCCAAGCTTCAGGTTTTTTTGTACTACTGTTTTCAGAGCTAGTTCTTGTGGTCTGTAAGTTTTCAAATTATTCCAAAGTCATGTGTTCCAAGGACAAGTTTGGTCATTCTCCTGGCCTGGGCTCTGGTATTTTGCCAAAACAAGATCTTGCTCTCCTGTGGCCACAAATGGTAGTGCTCTTCTTGGCATTGGCTTTGAAATTGTGACCAGGTTCCCTACTTTCCTGTGACCACCATCATTAATGTTCCTTACCACACTGAAATTGTATGCCTTTGTTCTCCCTTGGCTATAAGTATTAATTCTCCTCTTCAGCCTGGAATTATGACCCAGAACTGCGTTTGGACAATGCAGTATTGTTCTGCACCCAGTGCCAGCTATGGATTCTCTTAATAACTTATTGTCTGATACCCTTACTGTCTTTGGGCTGAGAGCTTCCAAAGCTATTGCTGCTGCTATTGTTGGTTCCAAGTACTGTTACTGATGTTTCTACTCTGTGTATTTAGGGACACTTTATTTTTACAGACATCCCTTGCCAACCTCCTAAGTCATTTTGGACAGTCTCACCCTGATTTTTTTGTTTGTATTGTCAGTCCAAAATTTTATTTGATGACTTAATTTTAAGTTGTTTGGAGCGAAATGTTGGGAGAGTTCATCTGATTTACTGCCTCTGCTCTATCATTTTGACTCCACCTCCTCACTTCCACTTCTCACAAATACAATCTTGAGTGAAAATGTGTTATATCAGTGGAAATGACCTCTTTCCAATCTTTAGTTCTCCAGTGTGTGTATTTTCATGTTATTACAATTGTTTCCATTTGATTTGATTGATTAGTAACTGAATTTTCCACAATTTTTCTTGCTGTTCTTCCAATCTTAAGGCACATTGTGGAGAAAATAAAAATAATCTCTTTAGTTATCAAGACCCACTATAGGTCTCATTTTTAATTTCAACTTTGAAATTTAGTGTGTCTGATCTTGTTTCATTATGTATTTGAAGGATCCTTGAAATGTCAGACATGCCCATACCTTTGAAATGCCCATACCAACAGTGGCTAATATTTGTGTATCTAATAGTCATTGAAGCATATTCTTTAATACGCATGTTTTAAGTCCCCATTATGTATAGTTTACACCACTGCCATGACTTCTTGATTAGTCTTTCTGATTCTCCATTCTATAGCAACACACTGCAAAAAACAATCATAGCAAAGCATAGATTTCTTTTTAACTTTTCAACTAAAAATTATTCAGTGTCTCTATATTGTCTATAAAATAAATGAAGTGCAGAGAATATTTAAATTCACAGTCTGGCTCCAAAATCATTTCTCATTATTCTCTTCATATGCTTGGTATTCTGATGTAACTGGCTTACTTGCTTTTTCTCAAACATAATATTCCATCTCCCACTTTATTGCTTTCATTCACATGCTTTTTTCATGCCTAGTATGAATTCCTTTCACCTCTTTGTCTCTTTAACTTCTTTTATTGATCAGCTTTTGTAGACAGACTTTCCTCATCCTTCTGTTGTAAGAGCTTTCCACTTCAAATTACCTCTTTCCTTTTGCACAATTTCTTTTACTCTGGTTTCAAGAAAAAACTTCACTTTAGTTGGTCTTTGAAGGATTTGGGGATGATCTAAAAACTTATACAAAGATATGAAGTCCTTGAGTTCAGGGACTATTTTTTTGCTATTGTTGCTTTTGGTGGTGGTGGTAGTGGTGGTGATGGTATTTGTTTTTTCTTCCTATCTTCAGAACCTAGTACAGTGTCTTTCACATAGTAAACACACAAAAATATAAAAGCACATTCATTTTTAAAAGTTTCATGATATTAATCATTATGTTTATTGAACAGAGCTTCCATAATACGAGCAAAGATTTAGATTAGAAAGATGGATATTTTTTTGACATTTTGAGAAGGAGATTATCTTAATCATGTTATTCTTAAATTTAATTCAAGTATCTCTTACAACCTGGAAGAAATCAGTGCAATAGATGAATATCGACTGACATTTTATTATATAATTTCAGAGAAGAATGAAATCTGGATTCATATTCAGCAAACAATTAAATAGGAATCAATTATATAACATTTAATGGAATAGTCATCCTGCTTAAAAAAAAAATCAATGATGATGTTTTTTATAGCCATTTCCCTATAATATCTCCATATTCATTTTGCCTTGATTATTCCCTTGTAATTCATTTCAGCCAAACCAACTGATTCGATGATGGTTTCATAAGCAATCTATTTTCTATATCCATAGTCACATGTCAGGAAAGTCCTCAATTGTTTAATTTTTCTGTAGGTGTACCAATAATTTCATATGGCTACATTCAATGTCCATAGCATGAGAATTGTAGCCAAGAAGAAAAAAAAATAATTGTGTGAAACTAGTTTTTTTCATTTTTTTCACATTGATATCTGTTCTGATAAAACTATTTAGGATGTCTGAATTTTTTATGGGAGCTCATTCTTCATTGTATGTCTACACTCTTCATACAATTTTTAATTTATATCAATGGCTCTGGTTGTTTTCCATTTCATAAATATTATCATCCCATTCTGTGTACTTGTGCTACCTCTCCCCTTTAAGTTCTCTTTTACATACTACTGAATTCCATTAGATTATAACCTTATTTAGGGGAAGGATTGTCTTGTTCTTATTCACATTTTCAAAACTTAGCATAGTACTTGTCACAAAGAATGTGATTAATAAATGTTTATTTATGATGCATTGTTTTTCTCTTTTACAAGAAACTATGAATGTGAAATTTTCCTGCAAGGATCATACGTAGTGAAATTTTCCTAAAGTCCTGGAAAATTTCAGGTACTATAGACATTTCAGATAAAAGAAAATCATATTAATATTGTGGTCTACTATGAGCTATAGTTCTACTTGCTAAGATTCTGTAAGAAACTCAGTTATGCTTCATCAATATTTTAAAGGTTTGTTACTGCTTCCTTGGTAAACAGTTTATTTTTGTTCCTAATGACCTTATTTTTTTTTAAATATCACCATATCTTCAACTTGTTCAAGCAATTTTGAATGCTCAATATATGCTTAAGGTACTGGACTCAATATATGCTTAAGGTACTTAAAGATTTCCAGAAACTTATTGCTCTCACTAAGTTTAATGAAAAAGCTTTCTATTTTATCATCTGTTTATTTATTTATTGACGTGTTTTTTTTTAATTGCATTTTTGTGCAGAACTTCAGGGAACAAATGTAAACATTACAATATTAATTAAAACCATTAAACATACCAGGTATTAAAGCAGGTAAAAATAGCACAATAAGAAAAGCAATCAGTTTTAAAGTGAATCTGTAATGGAGTAAAATTACAAGGAAATATCTTGGTATATCTTGGAACATGAATTAATAGATTAGTAATATGGGACCGAAAATTCAGAGTATCTGATTATTCTACAGAGCTACAGAAATGAGAACAAATGTGACACATATGTAATTTTCTTCATTCTGACTTCTAACATGAATATATTTTATTTTTTTTCCCCCAGACGGTGTTTAAGAGATTAATTTTCAAAGAATAAGGATGGCAGCTCTGCCTTGGGCAACAGCATCAGTACACCAGAAAATATTATTTAGAAGTAATGATTCTGGTTCTTGGTGTCATAGATCATGGTGACAGGTGAAATTGCTATACATCTAGTGTACAAGTTCTATTTTGGAGTGGTATGAGAGGAGCTTCAAAAATTGTTTGGTGCTTCACCTTGTTGGTCATGTAAAGTACAGCTTCTTAATGTAAAATCTTACAAATTAAAAAAATTAATGAAAATCTTAATATAAAATCTTATAAAGCATTTTTCCTAATTTGTGTAGACATGCATACACAAACCTTAACAGGAAAAGGAATAAAATGGACACTTTTCCAGGAATATGTTCTCAAATGTAAAAAGAAAAAAAAATGCATTATTTATAAATGAACATTTCTTCAACTCACTGCGTCAATACTCACCAATAACTGTGTTCTAATTGATGTAGACTGATTCTCTAGCAAAATAAATCAAAGCCCATATATTCCTTGCCTCCTGTGTAAATGCTACTTGTATACTCTGGCATGTTAAATATAGGAATTCCAGGGGAAAAAATATTTCTTACTCTTAATATTTTGTGGACAGTTTTATCAGTAGAATGGGAAAAAAGCCACTGATGTATTTTTTAAAATTATTTTTTCAATCTTACAATTTTCTGTGAATTTCACTTCATTTTCATAGTTGTATTAGTCCCTCTCTACCAGGGTGATCTTATTCTATGAATCTTTTTTTTTATTTTAAATTTTGTTTCATTTTTCCCCAAAATTAAAGACCAAAAAAGATTATTACCACAAATATGCCATAATGTCATAAAAATCAAACTATTAACTTCCATTTCATACCTTCAGATTGTTTTTAGAAGTATAAGATAAATTCAACAAATAACTTTCAAAATTTACTGTGGTTTCTTTGTATTCTCTTTTTCAAGTTTCTCAAATATTTTCCCCAAAATGTCTTTCAGAGACATTTCTACCCACCCAACCCTTTTACTTCCTCCAATCCTTTATTCCAATTAGGTAACTAATAGAAAAATAACAACCTTGTGATTGATATATATGGTCGAACTAAATTTATTCACACAGTGACTATGTTCAAAAATCTATGTATCTTTCAAACTATGAGTCCATCACCTCTGTCACATTGTAGTTTTCTTATTTTTGTTATGTATTTCAATGACGCCATTAGTTGTTGTATTGATGATATTTCTTAGGCCTTTCAAAGTTTTTTTTTTTCTTGTCTTGTCCTCACATGCAGTTTTCTCCAAACTCTGCGTACTGTGCTCTGAAGAAATTCTCAATTTAGTATTCTCTAAAATGGATTCTTTCATCATTTCTTATACTGTATTAGCATTGTATTACATTCATATTTCCTGATTTGCTCATTCGATCTTCAAATTAGGGACACTCCCTAGATTATAGCTAGCTATTATCTAACTATCATCTATTTATCTACCCTTTTTATCAATCTATATATCTTATCAATGCACACATATCTGAAAAAAAAACTATTTTTCTTGAAATATTCTGATCGCAATTTTATTTACAAATTCATGCAAAAGATATCTTCTAGAGCCCTCTTTTGCTATCTACCTAGCACTCAGAGGAGCTATAAGCTTATACTTATTTGTTACATATATATGTTTGTATACATATATGTACATATGAGAGCATGCATGTATATACACATACATATATACATATACATGCCTACATGCATATATATAAATACACACACACATAGTACAAACATATGCTGTCTTCCTTATCCTAATATAAAATAGCTGAGAGTATGATGATTTCATTCTTTGTATTTCTTTAACTCATGCCCAAAACAATGCTTAATAATGGGCCCTTAATGAATACTTGTTGATGAATGATTGTTAATTGATTTGTAGCCAATCTACCTAAAAGTATACAAGATTCTTTGGCCTAGATCAAGATTGTTTTGCCCTGCCCAAGATCAAGAGAGAGAGTTGAGGGTGTTTCATGGAAAAAAAATGCTATAGAATAATGTAAACTAATTTTCAAAAGTTAACAAATAATTAGTTTTATTTTATCCAGAATATGAACTCTGATATTACTTCATTGAGATATTATATTTGCCAAATTAAACATATTTCAAAGTAACATTCAATGAGTAAGAATTTTTACCTCCAAAATGACCTTGCTCTTTTAACAAATTAATCTTTTTCACCTAATATTTTATATTTTTTCAGTGTACAGGTTTTGCTAGAAATGAAATAAAAAGAAAACAGCAGACTTTAAAGACTTGAATTGGGAGGAAAATAAAGTAGATAGATATTTCAAAGACCTTTTAAATTTAATTTAACTAAATGAAGGCTTACATATATAAAACCATGTTCAGATAGCTGAGGTAGAATACCCCTAGAAAAAATTGCATGCGATTCAATATATACGTGTTTTATTTTTCCAGTGACACTTAAAAGGTGAAATTGCTCCATTGCCTCCACAGACTTCTATTTCAGTGTCAGTACAGTCTCCTTATAAAAGAAAAAAATTAAATATTTATGGTCTGTTTCTCTGTCTTGGACCCAATCTGCCTTCACAAAACTATTTTTGTTTGAGAAAAATTTTGGCTTTGCCATTTTGTCTAGGAAGCCTACGGAGTAGCAGTATCACTAACTATTAAATTTCTAGAAAATACGAGATTGCCTGAAAAGAGTACCTCCAAATTTCACTTAAGATGGTTTCACAACCATTTTTCTCCCAGAACAATTAGAAGTACAGATTATGAGAATGTATTTTGGTAGTAAAGAAAGTGAAGTATAGCATTGCAAGTTGAATGTGATTAACAAATATTCTTTTATTTTCACTCTTTTTTTTTAAATTTATTTTTTATTTACTCATTTACTTTTAATTTACAAGATTCAGTTCCACAATCACTTGAGTTTCAGATTTTCTCCCCTCCCTTCCCCCCCCCCCCC
>CM053591.1:95751581-95768195 GCA_028646515.1 Pseudochirops corinnae
CTCTTTTTCTAATTTTTCAGTCTTGATGTTTTGTTTGACTGATTCTTGGTTCCTCATAGAGTCATTGGCTTCAATATGTTTGATTCTAGTTTTTAGCGAATCATTCTCCTCAGTTTTTGAAGGTCTTTTTTCATATGCTCAAATTTCATATTTAGTTCACACATTTTACTTTTTAAGGAGCTGTTCTCTTCATTGTAATGTTTTTCTAATTTCACAATTTTGTTTTGGTAGGAGGTGTCGATTTTATGTTCTACCTCTCTAAGCTGCATTTCAAAGTTCTTTTTGAGCCCATCTAGGAATGCTTTCTGTGCCTGAGACCAGGTCATAATCCTTGTTAAGGCTTCAGCTGTGGGTGTGGAGTCAGTTTTATCTCCTTCTCAGTTTGATTCCTCCCTCTTATAGTAATAGGATTCCAGAGTCTTTGTCTTTGTCTTTGTAGCCAGCTTTCTTCCCATTATGAGGCAGGACCTTAGTCACACCCTTCCTCTAGGGTTCCTAAGCCTTTACTGTTTAAAATTTTCCTCTGGGGCAATAATTACTGTGTTTGGGGGTTAGAAGAGGGGATTGGAGCAGCCAGGGTTCAGTCTGTCATCTTGGTTGCTAGAGGTTCAGCTAGGGGCTTTTTAAATTTCCAGGCTGTGAATGGGTAGTGCTGGCTGCCCCTGCTGTGGGCCCTCCCTTTGTCTCTTTGTCTCTTTCCCAGCTCAGTTTGTCCCACTCTGTGGTGATAGGCCTGGGTGTGGTCCTTGTGGTTGGTGGGTCAGCAGACCATGTCCAGTGATTGCCTCTCTGTGTTCTGGGGCTCTAAGGTGCCTTCCTAATCAGTTGCACTGCTGCACTGGGTCTCCAGGGCTTTCCTGGTGGGTCGTGCTTCCTTCCACACTTGAACGGTTCTTTTTTGTGGTAGCAAAGAATTTGAAATTGATGCTCATCAATTGGAGAATGACTGAACAAGCTGTGAGATAAGATTGTGATGCAGTAGTAATTTGCTGTTAGGACTGGTGAGCAGCATGGTTTCAGAAGAATCCGGATATTTATACGATCTCATGCAAAATGAAGTGAATAGAATGAGGAAAACATTATACACAGTAACAACAATATTCTAAGGATGATAAAGTGTAAAAGACTTAAGTATTCTGATCAGAACAATTGTCCAAGGCCATTCCATAGGAACCATATTGCAAAACACTATTTACTTTGAGAGAGAGAACTGATTAACTCTGAATGCATATAGAAGAATGCATTTTGAAAAGTTTATTTGCATTATTCTGTTTGTGTTTTCTTTGTTTCAGTATGGAAGACCAATGACTCTATACATGGTGATCTTCTCTTTAGTTTGTTCATTTTCTCATTTTGTTACCTCATCAGCAACCATAGGTTCAGTATCAAGCCTTATTGTATCGCCTGAATTTCATATCCACATCACCTACTTTTCCAAGCTGTAATATGTATTACTGTCTTCTTGTAATTTATTTTGTGTCACTGCCTACTGGTTGTATTTCTGTTCTTGCACCCACAATATTATGTAGGTGATCTTCATGACTTTGCATTTGTGTGATGATCTCCTTAAAGTGTTTCCCTTCCCTCTCTACACCTGTTGGAATCATTGGTTTATTTCATGACCTAACAAGTACAACCATCTGCATGAGGCCTTTCTTGGTTCCCTACTTGTCTTTCCTCTGAACTAATATCTTTTTGTTATATGTATTACATATCTCCATATGTGTATATATTGTCTCAAAAACAGATTTTTTTTTGCTTTAATGTTTGTATCCTTAATTTCTAACTTTTCCCCTAGTACATAATAGGTGTTTTATAAATATCTAGTTTTTATACCACTGAATATATTTTCAGTGTGTTTTTCTTTTTACTTTGTGTTATCCTGAGGGTTTTTGGTAATCAAACTAAATTTCTCTGGTATTCAAAGTCTTCTAGATGGAAATTAAAAGGATTTAGGTGATCTATCTATGTCACAGGATTAATGAATAATGTTACCTCACTTACTTTTCTAAATCATCCCTTCTCTTTCAGAATAAGTCTATATATTTGGACAGGAGACCCTGAAACAAAGGTTTATTTCTACATATCTTAGAGGGGATGCAACTCTTCTGCTCTTCCAAAATTCAAAGCATACTATGGTAGGCTAGAAGAAAATTATCCTTGAATCTATTAAGTATTATACTAGTTTTTGTATGATATTTTATTGTCTAGTTTTCTAGACAATTTACTCTTAACATAACTCCTACATAGGAATGTAGAACTTTGGATGACACATGGCCAACGTATAAACTTTCTCAAACAACTATTACCAATCTATTATCAAGACTGATTAGCTCAATTTTGGCATTTGCTTTAATTTGCTTGATAGTTTAATGGTTCTGGGAGCTTATTAGTCTTGAGAGTCTTCCTTTCTGGCTCCTTTTGCTATAACTATCTTGAGCCTTGTGATACCACCCTTTAATTAGTTGGCTCCATTGTGAGCCAATCTGTTTATTTTTTCTTAGCCTGTGCTCTGCTGTTTAAAATTTTGGGAAAATTCCACAGACTGAGCACAGAAAGTCATTTCCATATTTCATTTCTTAGTGGATCAAATGTTGAACAAAAATGATTTTTATTTCACATATCCATGTCCTATAATTATGAGTACTTCTCAGAAATGATCCCAAACATTTGTAACTCTACTCCCTGCATTCTTTATTCCATTACTTTGACTATAAATATTTCCAATGAGAAAGACAAATACAATGTAGGACTTTTAAATTTTATATTCAAATTGTCATACTCAATCTGACTATTTTTGCTATTTCAGATATTTTATTAGATGGAAATTATTCTTTTATATTTTTTCTTAATTTATTTTTTTATTATTATGACTTTGACATCCACAATCCTGAACAGTATACAAAGAACAGAAAAAGAGAAATGCTTACTGTAAGAGTGAGATGAATCTACTCATTCCAGTCCCTAACCCTTAATCTTTAAATTTATAGTTAAATGTTAACCTTCAATATCCTTTTTTTATTAACTGACAATATACATGTTCTTCATTTTACTCCTCACTTTAAGAACTTCAATTAAAGTCTATATCCATGAAAACATACTTTGATAACAAAATCAGGTGGGAAAAAACTCTAATAGTCACTGGCTTTTAACTAGATGGGAAAAAATGTTTTGAAACTGGACTGAGATTTCACGGCAAGAAAATTCATTTAAGTCTGAAGAAATTTGGTCCTACTTTAAGAATAACTTATAAATTATTAAACTGGTTTAGAAATAGGATTATTACAGACATTTGGGGTGAGTATGGTGTCTCAGTAAACAATCTAATGAGGAAGTGTTTTAAAATGGTAGGGAGTGGAGGGAGGCAGTAGAAGGAATCTTATAGTGATGTGTGTAGCCTCTTGACTATTTCCAAAGACAATTTACACATGAAAATTAATGTGTTACTGTAGAATGAAAAAATGGCTTTTGAGGAAGAGGAAGCCAGTTACAAATCCCACTCTCTCACTTGCTTCCTATGTGACCTTGGACACATTGTTTCAACTTTCTAAGCTTCATCTCTTCTTCTGTAAACAGAGGGGATTGGACTAGATGAAATTTGGGATCTTTTCTAGGACTAAATTATGATACTATTATTCTGAGAGGAGAATCTTGCTAACAGAGAAGCATGTGAGATTTCCTATCAGTGTGCTAGTGGTATAACTCAGGAGCAGCTGAAAACACGCACGAAAGTCTTAAACCCATATATATAAGAAATAAATTAGTCTCCTTAATCAGAAACTGCAAGAAAAGAGGAATTATCTCTTTGTATGTGTGAGTGGGTGGGTGGCATAATCAGGGGAAAAGAATGTATAGGGGTAAAAGATAAAAAACTGGATCATAAAAAAGGGATAATAAATAAATTATAAGAATGTATGGAATTCTCAACAAGTTTTCTTTACTAGGGTATTTTGGTTTTTTGTTGTTTTTGATGTGTTCCTTTGTGGAGAAGTACTTTCCTTCCAAGTTGTCCTTCTTCTGAATTCAGACATTGACATCAATTGCTCGTCGTATTTTCTTATATTCATCATCATCATCATCATCATCATCATCATCATTATTGTTAAATAACATAGATAGCACATTAAAATATTCAAGGCACTTTATGAATGTCAGTTGCTCATTACCAAAACTCTGTGAGGCAGATGCCATAGTTATCCTTCTTTTTAAAATGAGAAAACTGAGGCTGAGAGAGATTAAGTCAGTTGCTCAGGGTTACATAGCTAAGTGTCTGAGGAACGATTTGAACTTAGGCTTTCCTGATTCCAAATCCCTCACACTATCTATTTTGCACTTAACTATTTCCTTTAGACAGATTCTTAATTTCATGGAGTTTATGTGGATGCTGCCACTATATATATATATAATTTATCATTTTATGACCCTCCTGTGACCCTCCTTCTGGATCTCATACTAAAGACATTCATTCAAGGAATGAAATGACAAAAGGAGTCATTATTCAGGAATCCTGAATCTAAAGTGTCTCAGACATCCATATAAGACAGAAGACTTGGAGAAAGTGTTTCTGGGACAAGGAATGACTCTAATGATTCTTATATGGCAAGTCACTTAAGCCCAATTGTCCTATCTTCCCCCCTCCAAAAAAAAAAAAAACCAAGAAAATTTCCCCTATTCACAACGAGAAGCACTTGCCCAGAAATTTATAATATAAGGTGCAGGAGTTAGGCAATCAGTTTTTAGGTGAGTTGGTGTAGTGCTAATGCAATATTCACAGCACCAATGATGAATGTAAATATGCTGGCATAGTTTTAAATCACAAAATATAACAGAATCTCCATATATAAGACAGATGAAAACATTTATTCACACATCAGAAAAGCAAATCCCAACACCAGAAAGTCAAATTCATCATAGTAGCAAAGAAGTTAATACACCATGGAACAGTATGAAGCTACACCATGCTTTAGCGTTCCCACAAACCAACACTCACAAGCCTAGCTGTCATAGCAGAGGACAAACACTCACAAGCCTAGCTTTCTCCCTGGCCTTGTCCTTTCTCTCCCATCCTCTAGCTGTTCTGATCCTTAGCTTACTGTGGGCTCTGCTCCACCCTTTAGCAAACTCCTCCCACAAGGCTCCTTGTGATTACATGCCTACTAGGGGAGGGAACACCTTTGAAGAAGGGAAGATCTTCAAATTCCCATTACCATTACACTAGGTCACTGTCATGGGGGCAGTATGTATCAGAGTCAGGATCTGAACCCAGATTTCTTCACTTTTAGACTAAAGTAATTTTTTCTTTTTATTCCCTTGGGCCAACTACAAAAGACATTTCAATATAAGAGAGACACAACAAAGTGTTAAGAATTTTTTTTTATTCATATTGCCATTTGAGGCAAGAGGTTCATATTTATCTATGCACAGATTTTGAAATACTAGATTATTCCTATAGTTAGAAAAATGCATTGCCTTAAGTAGAATAAAAATGATTTTAGAAAGCATTTATTATATTCAATGAGTATAAAATATGTATGTTCTATTATGAAGAAAATCATGTTTTAACATGAGGAATTGAGTATCTTTGGAATTAGCACTTACAGGAGGTATTACTGGTCAATTATTAAGAATCTTATTATAATATGAGAAAAGCTTAGCTTAGTACTATTAATTTATGACATTTCTTTTAAATAATTTTAAAGTTTTTCTCTCTATATAAAGATTTTGGGTCTGTTATTGTGTTGTGGCACACAGGTTCATTAGAATTTCTTACACAGATTTCTCTAACATCCAAAGGGATTCTGAATGTCTAGTAGTTACCCAAAAAATAGAGTTAATTAGTCAAAATGATGTCAAATACAGATAGATGTTCTATATTCAATTTATGGAAATGCCATAATGTTAAGCCATAGCTACTTTGACTTTGGAGTACAGACAGAGCTTTGAATGTATTTTATTTGATGTCCTCTGGAATTTGGATATAAAATTCCCTTGCCTTTGCAAATACCCATTGTTCTTACAGTGTCAATCTAAATTTACTCTATAGGCATAATTACATATAAAATAAAATATTTCTTGAATAGTTATTGAGAAGTAGAATGGTATACTAGAAAAAATTTGATTTAAAATCAGAAAGTTTTGGATTTGGTTTTAGGGTCTGAAATTTACCCTATGGTTATGTGATCAGGGGTAAGACATCTAATCACTCTCACCCTCATTGTCATAATTTATAAAAAGTGGGAAAACTAGCATTGTACATGCTCTGAATTTATTACTACAACTCCCACTTCTACTGGTAGGCTTATTTGCTGGAGCTTAGACACTATGTTTCCCTCTCCATAATCTTGAAGTCATGAAAAAGATTTGAGGAGTGTGTGCCTATTTGTGTGTGTGTGTGTGTTTCCATGCAATAGCTGTAGATTCCTACCTACTGCGCTTATTCCCATGATGATCAGTTGATGTCAGTGATCTAAATTTAGTTAACTTTTAGAAAGGAATATTTATTGAAATGGTGTAGTAACAGTATTTGGTACAAAATATCTACCCCAAAGTCAGTAATACACTTTCACACCAGTACATACACAGTGCAGAAGACAGTGAGTATAATCTTATAGAACAGTCAACGTAGCTCAAAGCTCCCGGAAGTCTTTTTGCTAATAATCTCAAGATGTGCTCATTAGGCACGTCAGCTACAAAAACAAATGACCAAGGAGTCACAGAGATTATGCAACCACTGTCAACTAGGAAAATACCAAAGAGTTCACACAGGTTATCATAACCACAGTTAACTTTGAAAAATAAAATAAATAAATAAAACAAAATAGCTAACAGTGCTCATAAGCAAAAAGCTTTCTTTATTCTTTTGGAGGAGGGATGTGCCAGGATGTCCTCTGAGAGCAAGAAGACCCATTTTCATGTGGGCATATCTATCTGTCTGTCTGTTGGTCTGTCTATTGGTCTATCTATGTACACACACACACACACACACACACACATAGCAATTGCTACACAGTGAGCTGTAGCCACAACACTGATTGGTAAGAGCAACAATGAGACAAGTCTACTGCATGGCATTACTTCATAACCACAATGTGGCTCCCATAGGTGCTTAACTGACCTCAGGATCCATGTGGGGCTGGCATTAAACATTTCTGGGATTTTGCTGTGGCACAGCTCATCCAGACGGTGAGGACTAAGAATTGTTGTGCTCAAGGCACAGCTTGCTTCTTGGGCCTCAACTGTGGAAAAAAGATGTGTCTCTTCATAATAAAAAGAGGAATGCAAAGAGAGAGGTGGTCTTGGCATGGGGTTCCTAACAGACATGGTATAGCATCTGCTGGACTTGAAATGTCTTTCAGGCTTCCTCATCTCAGTGTGTCTTCTTCCTCCTTGAGTCCTGATGCAGACATTTCTGCAAGCCTTTACGCTCCCAAAGCCTTTACTATCATATGAATTCCTATTATTCTCTCAAGTTCTTCAGGTCCTCCTTGTCTCAAAAAGAGAGAGAAGAGGCTGAGGATTTATTCCTACCCCAAATAATGTATCTCAAGACAACTGCTTTCTCTTAGATCAAAAATGGATTCCTCTGGGTTCATAATGGTTTAATATTTTATGCAAAATTCACAAGGTATGGAAAAGTCTCTTCAAACAAATAAGAAAAAAAAGCAACTCCTAGATAACTTCAATCCATTTCTTATATTATCACACTGAGTCTATGACTAGGATTTGTTGTTTCTATGAGGAGACTACAATTTGTTTAAATCCATTGATAACTCTATTAATTGGTTCAATAAAATATTCTCACCTAATTAAGAAATAAAGACTAGGGGGTGTCTAGGTGGAGCAGTGAATAGAGCACTGGCCCTTGAGTCTGGAGGACCTGAGTTCTAAGCCCTGTGACCTTGGGCAAGTCACTTAATCCCAACTGCCTTGCCTTCCTCCCTCCAAAAAAAAGCAATAAAGACTAGGATATTTTGTTACTTCACGTGGGGTAAGTAATTGAATCATTCATGCAATCAATTCCTATCACCACATTAATATTTATACTAAAGTTATAATAGTATTACTTATCACATACAATTCAATCACTCAAGAGAGGAGGTAACTGAGTCTCTAAGAGGAAGAGTGCCAACAATAAGCTCATAGAGAGACAGATTAGGTTTAAAATTGATTTTCTTGGGCCAATGAAAGAAGTACCTGCTTTAAATTAAGCCAGTCCCAAAACCTTTGGTGAATGACTAGAAATAGAGGCCTAGAAATAAGTAAATATCACAAATTCTATCCCCAGTAGCATATTAACTTGCACGGCAGCTACATAACTTGCAAGCAGTCAACTCTGCCTTCCATCCTCACATATGAGCAATGAACAGAGTGAAGAATGCAAACAACAACAATAACCAGGCAATGACAACAACAAAGATGTTGACAATGAGGAAGAAAATGACAACAATGAAAACAATATGACAACAGCAGTGGTCAATTACATCAGAAACAATGGACCCTGAACAGTTAACAATACTAACACGTTATCATTTTGGTCATGGTTGTCAGTAGAAGAATCTAGTCAGATACCAAAAATCAGTGCTCCAACATTTCCCAGAGCATGGAACACTCGAGTAGAAACCAAAATTTTCCTTATTTTTATTCACCTCCTACATTTCCCATATCTTCTCAATATTTAATGACTTCCTTCAGGCACCAGTCAGACCAGTTATCTTATTTACCCTATTTATGAGCTGTCCCTCTTTACTTCTTACAACTTTTCACTTTGAGAAATGCATCACCCTATAGTCTTCCTCACCATGCTAATCCTATCTTCTAAATGCAATTGAGTTGTTGGTTAGAACCATTCCTGTGACCCTCCTCCTTCTGGATCTCATACTAAAGATATCCATTCAGAGAATGAAATGACAAAAGGAGTCATCATTCAGGAATCCTGAGTCTAGGGTGTCTCAATCATCCATATAAGACACAAGATTTGGAGAAAGTATTTCTGGGATAAGGCATGACTCTAATGATCCTTATGCTTTACCTTCTGCAAGTTTGCTTACAACTTGACCTTCAGCTACCTTAACTAACCAATACTCCATGTCCCTCAGTATAAGATTTTAATGGCTAGCCAACTTCCATTAATCTATCTGAATTTTCCACAATCTCATGTATTAGGTACAATTTTTCTCCCCTCTAAAAAATTACTTGTTTGTTTCTAAAAATTCTCTGGAAAGCCTCTTTGAATATATTACATATTAACCTGGCCCTCAGAAGAGGGATAAATATCCTGGAAGACATTGAACCTGAGACGGACACCAAATCAGTGATTTCACTTGTCAGTCACACAGCAGGCCATTCTAAACACATTTACCAAAACATCTACATTACATTTCTCCCCAATGAGAAATAACCCCATCAGACTCAGGAGCATGACTTCAGTAGTTACACAAAGGAAAACATTGGTGCAGTATGATTTTTTGATGAGCAGTGAACCGAAAACCAACGCAAAGATATGGTCCAAGATTACTCACATTATTACGTGATTTCTTGCCAGAAATTCCCTCTTGAGATCAAAATCACAGACTAATCACTTTCATGACCTGGAGGACCAATGATACGCCTATGGCTAGTGTTTGTGTGTGTGTGTGTGTGTGTGTGTGTGTGTGTGTGTAAGATGAGAAAACTGAGGCTGAAAGATTGTGACTTGCCCATAGACACCCAGGTAGTTAATATCTGGAGTAAGTTTCAAACTAGGAAATGCCTGACTCCAAGTCCAGCACTCTTCGCTCTGATACTCAGCTGCTTAAATAATGATTTACTATTTTTTAAAAAGTAGAAAAATGATTTCCCAGAACTGGTCTGATGTGATTCCCAAATGTTTCAGCTTTTAAAAATGATAGGATAGCAATAAATACTGGGGAATAGAGATTACATTGATAAAGGTCACTCCCTGATTGAGGCAATCTTTTCTAATTTTTCTTTTTAAAATTTATTTTTAACATTCTTTTTAAATTATGTGTCCCAAATTCTGTCCCTACCTCCTAACATTCCACCACCTATTCAGAAGGCAAACAATATGCTTTCAATTATACATGTGAAATAATGTAAAACATTTCCATATAGCCACAAAGAAAAAAAATAAACAAAAAATGAGAAAATTTTATCTCAATTTGCACTCAGAATTCATCAGTTCTCTCTCTGGAGTTGGATAGCACTTTTTTTTTCATCATAAGTCCTTCAGAATTGTCTTATGTCACTGTATTGATAAGAATAGCCAAGTTTTTCACAATGATCATCATTACAACTTTTCTCTTACTGTACACCGTGATCTCCCAATTCTTCTCACTTTATTTTGCATCAGTACATATAAATCTTACCATCTTTGTTTTTCCCCCCTGAAACCACCTCCCAGGTCATTTCTTATACAACAATAGTGCTTCATCATAATTGAAAGTTATATGAATAACATATTCTGCCATGTCCCCAATTGACGAGTATCCCCTCAATTTCTGATTCTTTGTCACCACAAAAAGAGCTGCTATTAATATTTTTACACATATTAATTATATTGCTGGATCAATGGGAAACAGAACTCTATAGTCCTTCAGACATTGTTCTCCATAATGAGTGGACCAGTTCACTACTCCACCAACAATTCATTAATGAACCGATTTTCCATCATTCCCTTCAGTATTTATCATTTCTGATAGGTTTGAGGTGTTACAGAATTATTTTAATTGGCCTTTCTCTGACCAATAATGATTTAGAGATTTTATTCCTATGACTATAAGTAACTTTGATCTATCTATCTAAAAATTGGCATATATATATATATATATATATATATACACATATATATACATATGTACATACATACATACATTTATTAATTTATTTTTGGGTACTTTATACAAAAATGTAATTTCCATGATTATCTCTTTCAATTAGGTGTACTTTTGTTTTTTTTCTGATATATTATTGTCACTCTTGTCTGATAAACTTACCAGAAGTGTAATAGACTCTTCCCAGGCCCTTTATTTCAACTCTGTGTGTGTCTTTCTGTCCCAAGGGTGTCTCCTATCCACAACATATTGTTGGATTCTGGTATTCAATCCATTCTATCTGCTTCCATTCCATAGCTTAGTCTCCCATGCAAATTCAGTTATGATCACTAGCTGTGCATTTCCTTCCATCTCATTTTCTTGTTTATCCTTTCCTCTCACTTTTTTTTCTTATTCTTCAAAAGTCCATCATGCTTCTTACCACTGCACCCCCAACCCACCCTCACTCTTGTGGTCTTTCCCCATATCTCCTTTCTCCTTCCCTACCTATCTCCCTAATGGGTAAGATAGGGGTGTGTGTGTGTATGTGTGTGTGTGTGTGTGTGTGTGTGTGTGTGTGTGTATTCTTCTCTGTTTGAACCAATTCTGATCATGGTAAGGTTCAAGCACAATCTGCCAGGTCTCTCATTTTCCCCTGCACCAAAAACAAAACAAAACAAAACAAAAACAGCTCTTCCTTATGTGCCTCCTTTATGTGAGAGAATTTGCCCCAATTTATCTTTCCCTTTCCCCTTCTCCCAGTGTATTCCTCTTTCTCATCCTACATTCCTTTTTTTTTTTGGATATCACTCCAAAAAAAACAACTTACACCATGCCATCTGTCTATGCAGACTCCTTCTAACTTTCCTATTAATAATAAATTCTTAGGAGTTAAATATGCACTTTATATAGTAATTTAAACAATTTAACTCCATCTAGTCACTTATGATTACTCTTTCATGCATACCTTTTTATGATTACCTAAAGTCTTCTCCTTGTATATACAAATTTGCTATTCAACTTTAATATTTTCATGAGGAATAATTGGATGTCATCTATTTCATTAAATACCTATTTTTTCCCTGAAGGATTATAGTCAGTTTTCCTGGATAGGGTATATTCTTAGCTGTAATCCTACATGCTTTGCCCTCCAGAATATATTATTCTAAGGCATTCACTCCTATAACATGGAAGTTGCTAAATCTTGGGTGTTCCTGACTGTGGCTCCATGATTTTTAAATTGCTTTTTCCTGACTATTTGCAATATTTTCCTCTAAAATTGAGGTTTCTGGAATTCAGGTAATATTCCTCTGAATCTCCATTTTGGTATCTCTTTAAGAAGTTTTTTGTTGGATTATTTTTTTTAAGTGGAAATTAATTTTAGTAAGTGTTTTAGGGGAAAGCAGTTATAGCTACTCTTTATATAATTCTAATTCCCACCAGTCAAACCAAAACCCCCTGTTCCACATTCAGTGTCACTTAAACCTTGGACTTCAAGTTCTGGATAAAAAAAATAAAAACAAAAAAGAAAAAAAACAATCGTTCACAAATCAGCTGTGCAATCCAGTCACCTTTTTTCACTTCAAATGTTTCTTTGCCAAAGTCAAATAGAACAACGACGACATTTCCTCTTTAATATTCATCTATGACACCAGGTCCCACATCTATGAAATGTTTGGCAGCCAAGCGAAAATGTGGAGTAACTTTGCCCTAAGTCCCAGGAAGAAGAGAGATCTAAATGTATGTTTTCACAAGGACTTTCTCCCTGGCTGGTACTGTTTAATCATAGACACTGTGCAGGTCATAGCCTACAGTCCACAGCAACCCCTTGGCGGGGTCATTCGCATGTTCCAAGGCCATGGAAGCAGAGGTACACTAGGCTCCCCTTGTTGTGCTATGCAGGCCAGGCCCACTTGCTAGGGCAGACAGATTCCAAAGTTACTTTGGAGCAGGGCATGACTGGTTTAGAATCGAAAGAGGAGCAGTTTTGTCCACTGACAGCCATGACATATTTCCATTGTATTCCTTCTCTTTCTATTTTACTTCTTTGATCTCATATATCTGGGGAGTTTTCCTTTATAATTTATTTAGATATAATGTCTAGGCTCTAATTTTAATCATAACTTTCAGATAATCCAACAATTTTAAAATTACCTGCCCTTTATACAATTCAGGTCAGTTATTTTTCCAATGAGATATTTTACATTTTCTTCTCTTTTTCTCACTATTTTGCCTGCATTTCATTGTTTCTTGAACTCTTTTAGAGTCATTATATTTCATTTAATCAATTTTAATTTTTAAGGAATTATTTTCATTAGTTACCTTTTGTGCCTCCTTTTCCATTTGGTCTCTTCTGCCTTTAAAGGAGCTCTTTTCTGCATTATTTTTATTTGACAAACTGTTAATTATCCTCTTTGTAGATTTCTTGCATCATCGTTATTTCTTTCCTCGATATTTCCTCTACCATTTTTATCTCTTTAACTCTTCCAGGAATTTTCTTTTTCCTGGTCTTGAGGGCAATTTGCATTTTTCTTTAAGGCTTTGCTTGTCACCGTTTCACATTGTTATTTTCCAAGTTAATGTCTTGGTTTTCCCTGTCACTACAGTAACTTTTTACAGATCGTTTTTTTATTTTTGTTTTCTTATTTTCCCAGTCTATTTCTTGAACTTTTTCTGAACTTTATGTTAAAGTTGGACTCTGGATATTGAATGAACTGTGCTAGACTTTAGACTTTTCTGTGTTAGTGTTTTCAGAGCTAATTCTGGGGAATGTGCAAGTTTTCAGTGCTTCTATGATGGTGTGATATTGAGACATTTGTGTTCTCTTGTATTCTGGTCTGTGCTTTGGCCTTCAGGCAGAAAGTATCTTTGCTCCCCTGTGGCCTCAAGTACTAGTGTCTCTCTTGGCTCTGGAATGGTAATCAAGTTACCTATTCTCCTGCATTTGTAACTGTTAGTCCTTCTCCTAGCCCTGGAAATAGGACCATAGCCTAAACTCCCTTGGGTTTAATCATAAGTGCTCCTTTCTGTCCTGGGACTGAGATCAAGAATTGCTTATGAGGAATAGAGTTTCTAGTCAGCCCCAGCTTTACCCAGTGCCGGCAAATAGACCCCCTGTAATGTCTTCCTTCTCAGTTGTCTTATCCTCTTATAATCTCTGCCTGAGAGTTCCTGAAACTACTGCTTCTGCTGCTGCTTTTGCTGTTGCTGTCACGGCTGGCTCAAAAGCTCACCACAGTACTCCTTATGCTTTCAGGACCCATACCCACTGCTGCATCACAGATCTTTCCTGTGGATTTCCTAAGTTTCTTAAATTTGGAAAATGTCTTCTTTTGACCTTTGGTTCTGTCACTCCAAATTTGATTTGAGGCATTATTTTAAAATTGTTTAGAGTGGAATCTTGGGAGAGTTCATCTAGGTCCCAGTCTGTACTCTGCTACCTTGGATTCTGAGGCAATGTTTTCTATGAATGCAGATCAGCACCTTCTCTGCAAGGTGTTGTCTTATGAAATCTGTTTAGCAGAAGAAACCTTGCCCAAGTTCACAGACCCAGAATGTGTCACAAATAAGTCTTGAAACTAACTCCTGCTGTCATCAAGGCCAGCTCCTTATCATTATAGTGAGTGCTAAAAATAGCAATAAATATGGCTAGCATTTATGTTGTATTCTAAATACTAAGATATACAAGGTTCTGTATATGTATTATCTCGTTGGATCCTCAACAAACAACCACTTTAATCCCCCCATCAGTCAAATTTATTGGGCAATATTACAAATCAAGTCTTGATTTGTTTTTGTTGACCTCTAGGCTTTATAAAGTGATGAATAGAGTACACCTTAGAGGCCATATAGTCTAACACTTTCAGTTTATTGATGAAGAAATTGAAGTGATTTGCCAAAGGTCATATAGTTAGAAATTAGAAGCCTTGAGACTAAAACTCATGTTCAAATCTCATACTTTCTACCATCCTGTAAACTTTCAACTCAAGTACAGACAGAAAAAAATAATTCAACAAAAATGTAAAGCATTTATAACACCATGAGAATTACCTACATAAGGGAAGAAATAACATGGTCAGAAAATAATCTAATTATTTTTATTTTTATTTTTTGCAATTAAACCAAATTCATCATAATGCAAATATGAAAGATTCCCTAGAAATCAGCTTAAAAGGAAAAGAAAAATTCTGACTCATGTCTCCAAAAGAAGATAGGATCTTTTAATATAGAGGAACTGGTAATAGATTTTTGAGATGTTTTGAAGTTAGTCTCTCTTCAGATAATTCAAAGCTTAATGGAATTTTAAAGACTCTCATAGAAGGTAACATGATATATGAAACCTTTTAAGGTAACTTCAAAAGGTAAAAACCAAACAAACAAAAAGCAACAAAAACAACAACAACCTAGTAGATTTAGTGTATCTTTATTTCAAGTAGACATTTGACAAGGTCTCTAAGAGTATTCATGTGGACAAGATGAAGGTGAACTGAATAAGTCTAGTTCAGGCAGATTAATAACTAATTGAACAACTATATTCAAAGAGTATTAATGGATCCCTATCCAACTAGAGAGATAGTTGTTTTCCAGATGGTTATATTATTTCCTTTGACCTATTGGAATGTGTTTTCAAGTAAGGAAATATTTCAAAGTTTGGAGAGATAACTAATAGGTTGCTTGGGAGAATAAGGATTCAAAACGATTTTGATAGTTTTGAATGATAGCTACAAATAGAAATGATGACATTTAATTTTACAAGGATTAAACCCAAGCATTGCTTTGCTTTGTTTCTTCACTGGGTTGTGGAGATGACCCTGGTAACATTGAAAGCTATTATGAGCAGAATGAAAAGAGAAACTAAAGAGGTAAACATGAAAAAGAAATCATTGGAGAATAATAAGGTTAAACAGTTTAACCTTTTATATGCAAAGATACTTCTAAGAACTTTATCATTACTGAGATAGTTAAAAGAATTTTACATAGAGAGTACAGGAGTCAATTAGATTAGGATGATGTAAAAATAGATATGTGATAAAGAGGGATATCAAGGGAGAAGGGAGATTGGAGAAGAAGGACAGCGAAAATGTCTTGTATAAAAAAGGCAAAAAAGAAAAATATTTTATAGTAGAGAGGAAAACTGAGTGAGGGTGGTTGTCAATACTTGAATATCATTCACCTTTAAATTGGTTAAAAGAGGGATACACACACATGCACACATATATGTATATATAAGCATACACATATGTATATATGAACGCGTGCACACACACACATGCACAATTGATAATAAAAATCTCTTATCCAAATGGGGAACAGGAAGAGAAGGGGATAAAAGAAAGAGGGATAATAAAATAGAGAGTAAATAAATGAAGGCAGTGGTAAAAAGCAAAACAAACTTTATAGGACTAAAACAATACAAAGAGAAAAGAATTAGCAAAAGAAAATAAAATAGAAGGAAATAAACAAGTTATAATAATAAACATGAAAGTGAATAGGGTGAACTCTCGCATAAAACAAAAGAGAGCATTTTAATGAATTAGAAATCAGAATCCAACAATGTTATTTACAGGAAACACCCTTGAGACAGACAGACACAGAAAAGAGTTAAAGTAATGAACAAGAACATAATTCATTATGATTCAGCTGAAATAAGAAAGGAACGAGGTAGAAATCAGGATATCAAATGGAGCAAAAGTTTTTTTTTTTAAAAGACCTAATTAAAAAAGATAAAAAGAAAATAAAGAAAAAAGAAAAGAAAACTGTATTTTCCTAAAAGAAACCATAGAAAATTAAGTAATAGTAATACTAA
>CM053591.1:95768695-95787191 GCA_028646515.1 Pseudochirops corinnae
TTATTGGAGGCCCCTGGTGGGGGCACTCTGGCTGCACTCTCCTCCTCCCTCTCTCTCCCATGATCTTTCTTTTCCCCAAAGAAGGAATCTAGGGTTTGGGTGCTGTTCTTACTTTGTTTCTTATGGTTATTCTTACTCATTGTTGGTCAGTGCGTGATTTTTTTTTTTAATCTCTATGTGGCTCTGCTTGTAGAAGGGAAAGCTCTGTCCTAAATCGCTGGGGTCCTCCCGGCTGCCGTAGTTCTCAGGAAGGTGCTGGGACCCCTCCTACTTACTTCTGGCTCGCTGGATAATGAGGACTCCTAGACCGAAGCCCAAGACAGTGATCCAAATCCAGGCCCGCTCAACGTGAGAGTACTGACCTCAGAATAATCGCTTAGTCCCCATGCTGTCTGCAGGCCGCGGGCGGGAAGCTCCAATGTAGAGGCAGGTGCAAAACCTCTGCCTGTCGCTTTTCCACTCTGGAGGCATCTTGGCTGGACTACTTCCCTTTCAACTTCGCAAGTCCCACTGACCTAGTTCTCAACACTGCTCACAGCTGCTGCTAATCCGCTCACCGCTCCTCTTCTCTGGCTGACCCTGGGGCTCAGCAGTGGCTTCAGGCCAGCCTGGTTTCACAGTGCTGATATGGTTCCTCATAGCCAAGCTGACTTTTTTGGGAAGTATCTTTGTGTGCGTTTTGGAGTTCTAGGATTGCTTTAGAGTCCTATTTTATGGGTATTTTGGGGTGGCTATATGAGAGCTACGATATGTTGCTGCTGCTACGCTGCTATCTTGGCTCTACCCCTCTTAATCACTCTTGATTGGAGAAATGCAAATAAAAACTACTTTGAGGTACCACATCTCACCAGCCAGATTGGCTAAGATGACAGAACAGGAAAATGACAAATGCTGGAGAGGATGTGGAAAAATTGGAACACTAATGCATTGTTGGAGTAGCTGTGAACTGATACAACCATTCTGGAGAAAAATCCAGAACTATGCTCAAAGGGCTATAAATAATTGCGCCCCCTTTTAGCTAGTAGCACCACTTCTGGTGTTGTATTCCAAAGATATCATAGAAGCAGGAGGAAGACCCATATGTACAAAAATATTTATTGCAGCTCTCTTTGTGGTGACAAAACATTGGAAATTAAGGGGATGACCATCAGTTGTGGAATGGCTAACCAAGTTGTGGTATATGAATGTAATGGGAAGGATATGGACTTTATATTTAACTGGAGAGGCTTATATAAACTGATACTAGGTGAGAAGAGTAGAACCAGGAGAAATGTGTACACAATCACAGACACATCGTATGTGTGATGACCAACCTTGATAAACTGGACTCTTCTGAGCAATGCACAGCTATAAGAAAACTCTACAAGTCAGGATGGAAGAAGATACCTACATTCAGAGAAAGATCTAGAAAGAACAGAGTTTAAATGGAGACTGAAGCAGTCTACATGCTATCGCTCTTTTCCATGTTTCCTTTTGTTTCCTTTTTCCCATTTTTCACTCCATTGGTTACAGCCCTTCTATACAACCAGACCAATGCCAACGTGAAAGTATTTGCAGATTCTATACTTGATTGCATGCTGCCATGGGTGGGAGGAGAGGAGAGAGGGAGGGGAGAAAATTTGAAGCTCAAGAGACTCTGGAATGGAATCTTGTAAACTAAAAGTAAATAAATCAGTTTAAAAAATAAAAAAAGAAAGAACTGTTCTAAATATTGTGTGTGTATGTCCTTTTCTTTTTTCCTTCACTCTTATGGATGTACATATAATAGCACTATTGGCATGTGAAAAAAATGTACAGATTTATATCCCCTGGGGAACAATTCCAAATTGTTCTCCAGAATGGCTGGATCACTGCACAGTTACACCAACAGTGTACCAGTGTCCTGATATTTCAACATTACCTTCAACTTTTTTTGTTTTCCTTTTCTGACATGTTAGCTAATCTGATAGCTGTAAGGAAGTTTCTCAGAGTTGTTTTAAACTGATTTCCTCTCTAAAATGTGTGTTCTTAATCTTTGACAGTTTACCAATTGTAGAATGGTCTTATGTAATTTTTTTCCAATTAGACTCAGTTTCAAACATATTTGAGTGATGAAGCTTTTATCAGAGAAACTTGCTATATCTTCCATCTACCAATTTGGTATTTTCTTTTTTAATTTTGGCTGCATTAGTTTTTGTTTTGTTTTGTCTTGTGCAAAAGCCTCATGTAACAAAAAATCATCTATTATGCTTCCTGTAATCCCCCTATGTTTTATTTGGTCATTCAGTTTTCTCTTAGACATAAATCAGACGTACATTTTCCCATGCACTCCTAATTTACATGCTAGCACCCTTAATGTCTAAATAATCTGTCTATTTTGATCTTATCTTGTTGTATGGTGTGAGATGCTACCTTTTCCTTGTATCTGCCAAACTGATTTCCAGTTTTCATAGTATTTTTTTTTTCGCAAATGGTTAATAGTTTTGACAAAAACTGGATTTTTTGTGTTTATTAAACAATAGATTACTTCATTTACTGCTGTGTATTATGTACCTAATCTATTCCACTGATCAATCACTCTATTTCTTAGCCAGAAGCAAGTTGTTTTTTTTTATTACTGCCTTGTAATGTAGTTTGAAATTTGAAACTGCTAAACCACCATCTTTCACATTTTTTCTCATGATTCCTTTGATATTTTTAACCTTTTGTTCTTTTAGATAAACTTCATTTCTGTTTTTATAGCTGTGTAAAATAATTCCTTTTTTACTTTTATTGGTATGCCACTGGATAAGTTAAATTAACTTTGGTAGAATTGATATTTATATTATATCATCTTGGCTTATCCATGACCATTTACACACACACACACACACACAGATATCTAAACACACACACATACAAACAAACATATACACACACACAGACACATTCCAATTGTTTAGTTCTTTATCTATGTGAAGAGTGTTTTATCCTTGTGGTCATATAATCTCTGAGGTTGTCTTGGAAGGTAGACTCCCAAGTATTTTACTTTGCTTGAAGTTATTTCAAATGGAATTTCATTTTTTCTCTTATGTTGCTGGTTTTATTTTTTAGTTTTGGTAAATATAAAATATGGTGATTTATGTGAGCTTCTTTTATATCTCTCAACTTTGTTAAGGTTAGCCATTTCAATCAGTTTTTTTTAGGTGATTCTCTAGAATAATTTTAGCATACTATAATATTGTCTGCAGAGTGATAGTTCATTTCTTCATTACCTATTCTAATTCCTTCAATTACTTTTTTCTTATCTCTATAGCTTGTAATTCTAGGACAATATTGAAAAATAGTTGTGATAATGGACAATCTTGTTTCCCTCCTGATTTTATTGGGAACGCCTCAATTTTGTCCCTATTACAGATAATGTTTAAGCTAGGTTTTAGGTAATGGCTACTCATTTTTTGAAAATGACTACATGTATTACTGTGATTTTTAGTGTTTTTTTTTAAAAGGAAATCAATACTATATTTTGTTAAAAAAAACCATTTTCTGTATATGTTAATAAAATTATACATTTTTTATCTTTAATTGTTATTGTGATGGTCAATTATGCTGAGGGTTTGAAGAATGTTGAAACATCACTGAATTATTAGTATAAATTTCACCTGTTCATAAAAAATGATATTTTTGATATATTGCACTAATCTCATTGCTAGCATTATATTTAGGTTTTTTTGCAAATATATTAATAACATTATTCCATTTTTTTCTCGTTTTTACTTACTTTGTTTTATGTATCAAAACCACATTTGTGTCATAAAGGGAATTTGGTAGACTCTTTCTTGCATTTTTTTTTCAAGTAGTTCATATAATAAAATATAATAAAATGAATTGTTCCTTAAATGTTTGGAAGAATCCACTTATGAATTCATCTGTTCCTGAGGATTTCTTCTCAGGGAGATCATTTATGGATTGTTCAAATTTTTTTGTTAAGATGTTATTAAGTCTTTTATTTCTTCTTCTGTTAATCTGGAAAATTTATATTTTTAAAAATTCATCTATTCACTTAGATTATGATTTTTACTGGCATATAATGGGGGAAATATCTCTAAGTAAATACTTTAATTTCATTTTTGTTAGTGATGCAATTATTCTTTTCATTTTTGATATTATTTTTTTCTCTTTTTACATCAAATTAAACAATGACATCTATTTTATTGATTGTTTTCATAAGTCTAATTCCTAGTTTTATTTGTTTGTTCAATGGTTTTCATAATTCAGTTATATTAAACCTTCCTTTTTTTTTCAGGATTTCAATTTCAGTGTTTAGTTGTCAGTTTTTTCTATTTTGGTTTTTTTTTCCCCTAAATTTCTTTTAGCTGCATGTCATATTTATTGAATTATTCTTTCTCTATTTTTTTTTTGCTGTATACTTTTAAATATATAAATTTTCCTTAAAGAACTGAGTTGCGGGCATTCCATAAATCTTGAAATGTTATCTAATTGATTTCATTATCTTTAATGACATTTTTGTTTCTATCTTTTGTTCTTTAACTCTCATTCTTTAGGATTAAAATATTTAATTTCAAATTGGTCTTTAATATGTGTTTAAATGGCCCTTTGAAAGTTGTTATTTTTATTGCATTATTGTCTAAAATGTATTTTCAACATTTTTTTTTTTTGCCACAGTTAGGTGGTGTGTTTTTATGGCTAATACATGGTGTATTTTTATGAATGTCCTTATACAACTCAAAAATAATATATACTTCATTTTATTCCTCTTCAGCTTTCTTCAGATATCTATCATATCTAATTTTCCAAAATTACATGCATCTCCTTGACTTCTTTCTTATTTTATGGTTAGATTTTTTCTAGTTCTGAGAGGAGTAAGTTAATGTCTGTCATAAGGTATAGTTGTAGAGTTTATTTCCTTAAGTATCTAATTTAATAAAAATTTTGATGCTATGTAATTTTATGAATATATGATTATGTGATAATATACTATTTTATTTTTATGGTTCCTTTTTTTTTTTTTTTAGCAAAATATAATTTCCTTTCCTCTCTCTTTTTATTTTTTGTTTTACCTGCAATGATGATTACTACTTTTGCATTTTTTACTTCAATTGAAGCATAATAGTCTATTTTAGCCCTATATTTTATCTGTTTCAAGTGTGTTTCTTATAAACAACATATAGCTGAATTATGGTCTGTTATTTGTTCTGCTATCTACTTCCATTTTATGGGTAAGTTCATTACATTCACATTCACAGCTATGATTTCAAACTTTGCATTTCATTTCATTTTCTTCTCTTTATCAGTAATGCATCCTATTTTCTCTTCTCTTCTTCCATTCTCTCTCTCTCTCTCTCTCTCTCTCTGTCTCTCTCTCTCTGTCTCTCTCTCTCTCCTTTTCCTTCTCCTTATGTCTGTTGCTCCTCTAAATCTGTTTTGCTTTGGGCCATTGACTTTCTTCATCACGCACCTGTTTTCCTTTTTTCATCTTCCCTTAATAATTCCATATTGGGTAAGATAGATTTCTATTAGCAATTAAGAATGCATATGAATGTGCATATGCATATGTGTTCCCTCTTTGAATCATTTTTCTTCTAGCTTCCTCCTTTTCCCCAAGTTTCCCTCTTTCTTGTCAACCCATTTTTTAATATTGCCTCAACATAGTTGACTTGCTCTCATGCCCTCTTTTCATGTAGAATTGTTCTAGTTGTCCTAATTATGATAAAACTCTTAGAAGTTACATTATCATCTTCTGAGAAAGATAAACCACTTAACCTTATTGAGTCTCTTATCATTTCTCTTTCATATTTATCTTTTTATGCTTCTTTTGAATCTTTTATTTCAAAGTGAAATTATCTATTCAGCTTTGACATTTTCATCACGAATGCTTGGAAGCCCACTATTTTATTAAATATCCACTTTTACCAAAAAAGATTATAATTAGCTTTTCTGGGTAGGGTATGCTTTGATGAAGTTCCAATTTTTCTGCCTTCCTATCCTATTTCAAGCCTCCCACTACTTTAACATAGTAGTCACTAAATTTTGTGGGATCTTGTCTGGGGCTCAAAAATATTTGAATGTTTGTTGTTGTATTTGTTGTTGTTATTTTCCTTGCTGCTTGACCTATTTTTTCTTTGACAAGCTAGGTCTAGAATTTAACTAAAATATTCCAGGAAGATTTAATTTGGGGATCTCTTTCACATGGTGATTGATAGATATTTAAAATTTTAAATTTATCATCAGCTTCTAGGATATTGGGAGAATTTTCCTTAATAGTGTCATAAAATATACTTTCTATCCTCTTTCTTTGATCCTGGTTTTCAATTACTCCCCACACTTTTAAATTATCTTTCCTCATTCTATTTTCTAAGTCGGTTGTTTTCTGTAGAGGTATTTCATATTTTCTTCCTTTTTTTCATTCTTTTCACTTTGTTTTATTGTTTCTTGATGTGTTATGGAGTCACACAATTCCACTTGCTCAAGTCTGCTGTTTAAAGAATTATTTCCTTCAGTGAACTTTTCTATCTCTTTTTTTTTTGTTTGGGCAATTCTGCTTTTTAAGGAGTTATTTTCATTATTAAAATTTTGTACCTCTTTCCCATTTTGGTCAATTCTGTTTTTTAAGGTGTTGATACTTTTGTGCCTCTTTTACTGAGCTGTTAATTGTCTTTTCCTAATTTTCTTCCTTTGCTTTAATTTCCTTTCTTATTTTTTCTTCTATCACTTTTATTTGATTTTGAAAACCATTTTGACTCTTCTAGTAACTCTTGTTGTGCTTGTATCCAATTCAAATTTTAAGACTTGTAGATATTTTGACTTAATTTTTTTCTGAGTTTGTCTCTTGATGTTTCCTGTCACCATAGTAACTTTTTATGATTAGGGGTTTTCTGTTTGCTCATTTTCCCTGTATTTTTATTCTTACTGTATTTCCTGTTTCTTGGTTTGAAACTTAATGCTGGGCTCTGCTCCCATTATAAGAATAAAGGGACAATGTCAAACTTTATCCCTTTTTTTGCTGCTTTTTTTCAGTGATTGTTCTAGGGGTTTGGATATTGTTGGCTTTTAACATGATGTGTTCTGAAAAGAGGTGCTTTCTTGATTTTTACTCTACTTCTTACCTAGGGAGTCCCCCTTATTTTTTGGGGCTGCTATTTATACTGCTTCTCAGAGTTATTCATTCCTTGCAATCAGAAATCATACTATTCCTCAGGATCCCTGATCCCATAGCACTGAAATGATATTGACACTGCCCCTTAGTGTTCCTACTCCCTCTTGACCAAAAGTTCTTCTCTCTGTCATTGAACAATGACCTAGAATTGGTTTTAGGCAATGGAATTGCCAACGAACATATAGTCATATATGCAATGCTAGCACAGGAGTAGCCTGTAATCTCTTTCTAATTAGTTTCCAGGTCACCTTATAGTCCCTGCCTTAAAAACTCCCCAAGCTGCTACTGCTACATCTATCACCACCATTAGTTGCACTACCGGTAATATCATCCACCTGGGCTATTGATCCACCAAACTCCTCACCCCATAACAGACTTTCTTTCAGATATCCTATGTTGCCTTGACCTGAAAGAATGTCTCACTCTGTCTTTCTGTTGATTTGGCCACTACATGAATTAATTTGAGGTGTTATTTTTATATAGTTGTTTGGAGGGAATGCTCAGAGTGACCATATATTCATACATGGCCATCTTGACTCTTACCCCAGAAGTATTCCTGTCTGCTTTTCAACTGTGACTCAGAAGTCAGACCAAGAGACAGAGCCCTGAAAGGTACAGAAGTTGGCATAAGAAATTGAATTGTCAAATAGCTTCTCGTCCTGTGTCCAGGTCTAGCTTTGGGATACCCTGTGATATCTTTGTGACCAGTTGCCAGGTCTCATTAACATCTCTGGTTTGAGAACTCATGAAGTTGGTTGCTGATGTAAAATGAATCCCTTAGAGTTGGTTGTGATCAAAAAAAGAAGCAATACAATTGAGGTCACTGGCTAATAGTTATTTCAATGTAATTTTTCCTTTCTGTTGTTTAGTCATTTCTTCATGTATTCAACTCTTCATGACACTTTTTGGAGTTTTCTTGCTTCTCCAGATCATTTTACAAATGAGAAAATCAAGGTAAATAGATTAAGGTCACCAAGCTAGTAAGTGTCGGAGGCCAGACATGAACTCATGTCATCCTAACTGCAGACCCCTGTACTCTCCACACTGTACCACATAACTGCCCTAATTATTCCTTACCCCTTTAAAATCATCTAACCATACAACAACTCTGCAATTTGAGAATAAATTTATAGGATTATTTGGGAAGGAAACTGCTATAATGGTTGAAGGCAAGGACAGAGGCATTATCACATAAAGTACTAATATCTGGTCACCAGAACTTCTCAAGTTGGAAGAAATACCCATTAAAAACAATAAAATAGTTACTTTTCCCCACATTGAATGATTTAAATCTCTTCTCAGTGGGGGAGAAAAGTAACTTTAAAAGGTAAAGAAAATTCTTGCATGATTGAAAATGTCTCTCTCTCCCTGGACCTCATTGTCAGTTTCCACCATTGTGCTTCAGAGCCCTGAAAGGTACGGGCATGACAGTTGTCTAACTCAATCTGTAATTCTGCAATTGAAAGTGTCATTTTGATGGTGACTAGCCAGATATAAATTGATCTGTCCAGGGGGAACTAAAATGAAACCAATGAGGAAATCCCTAATTGTTGCTCAATAGTATGCCATTGAAAATGATTAAAACTTTCATTGCATTATTGGCTAAGTTTAATTTGATAGAAATAAGGCAAGAAAGAAAGCCTACTCAATTTTTTTCCTGAACACCTATAAAGAATATTAGTATTTCCATTTCCCCCCTTAATCTCATATTACATTCCTTTAAAAATCTGCTCCCTTTGTATGTAAAAAGTCTTTCCTTAGAGAAAATAAAGACAATTACAATAAATTGGATAATGCCATTAATTCATTTCTTCTTTGTGAAAATGAGAAAAATTTAAATCATTCCACTCATATTGTTCTTCTATTGTTCTAAGAAATTCCATGATTCCATATCCTGATAAGAATTTAATATTAGAGACTGTTGTATGGAGAAGAGAAAGAATAAAAGGGAATTAGGGATGCAGGGGAAAAAATGAACTGAAGAGAAATTTGAAAGGAAAGTGTAATAGGAACCAAAATAAATGTGAAATGGTACATGCTTCAGTGAAATGCTGATAGATTTTAGAGGCTTAGATTCTAGAAGTAGCTGTTTCAGCTCCCTCACTCTGAGCAATAAAAGCAACCACAATTATTATACCATTTCTCTGACCCATGTCATATATTCAGTTTATATTAAGTTTATATACTTATATAACAGACATAGCCATGTGACTTATTCACTTCTAGAAAATATGTGTGTCTTCAGGATTGGGTGCTAGGGACAAGTTCTAGGCTTGATTTTATTCACATTGTGAAATAAATAATGTGGAAACTACTGATCCAGGAGTCAATAGATTTTCTAATTTATAATTGTAGAGATTTTCCTAGAGAACTGAGAGGTTAAGTGGCATACCCAGGATCACAATGCCAGTATGTATCAAAGGTAGAGTGTGAGTATACCTCTTCCTTTACTCATTGTACCAATCTTCTCTATTTAACATTTAATCTTAAATTAGTATAAAGCAATCATGAACAGTTCTCTTGAGGACTACTTCTGTGAATAACTTTAAGGTTCTAATTGAATAGTATAATGAACTCTTTATTCAGCAATAAACATTAAATAGCATTATGGCCTTAAAGAAACTAAAGCATAACATTTACAATAACACAACAACTTATTACTAAAGTGTCACATAGTTTTAAACAAAACATATCATTCAGTATATCTTAAAGTCATCTTTAAGAGATAATAGAAAATACAAACACCATCCACCCTTGGGTCACAGTAAGTAATAATCTCCTCAGTCAATATAGAGTTTCCAAGTAAAGTACTCTTACATCTTAACTGGGGTTGTCTTCCAAACCTCCATGGAGTTAGCTGACCACTACCAGCTCTCGTCTGGATTCACACATAGGCAGCACTCTGTTCCTGTTCCATATCTCAGCTCATCCTCTACTTCACTCCAAGCTCATCACAGTTACTATTTCTAGGAAAACAAAGCTTAACAGAGCTACAGCAATATTTACATATATTACCAGCACTAGCATCTCAATTCACTTTCTACTTAAGAAACCACTACAAAACAACAGAAAACATATTGGTCTTAGAAATCAAAACAAAACAACAGAAAGGACTTCTGTCTAAGGAAGTAACACAGACCAACAAACAGACAAAGCACCAACATCACAAACATTCTCTTACCCCTGCCTGTTCTCAGCTCTGCTTGTTCTTGTATCTGCTCCTTCCTGTTCCACCATTTTTGCAAGCTCTTCCCACCATATGATTACATTTCAGGCTACTGGGGTCTGAGGACTTACCTGGTTCTGTGTCTGGGTCCTAGTACTGATCACTGATATTTGCTGAAGACGATGAGTTGGTTCTGTGTGTCCCTGGGGTTACATTGAAGCATGCAGAGGTCTGGCCACTGATGATTGCCTGTTTACCCAAGGCTATGCTAAAGCACGTTGGAATTCTCAAGAGCTGGAATCTAATCTGTTTCCTTGTTTATGCTGAAACATATGGGATGGGAGTTGGGGGTGGGGGTTAGTGTTAGCTTTTGCCTGCTGTACTACACTGGGACTCAGAATCTTCCACTTTTACTGAGATGGAGCTTGCTGATGGCTTTCTGGGATGCTTTCTGTCTTTGATTACACTCTTCTTGTACCCAAGTGACATAGACCTTTCTTCCTCATATTCCAAGTTTCGTGGGCTAAAAGACTGTTTTAAGTCATCTTTTTTTTCTAATTGTACTCTTCCAGGATCTGTTTTGGAGCACTATTTTACAGTTGTTTGGAAGTTAATATGGGAGAGTTATAGCAATTTACTGTTTATTCCACCATCTATGGCGATATTATTTTTATAAATTTTCCTTTGTATTGTCCTTTTTTTCTCTCTTTCTAATCTACTCTGCATTCTCTTACCTAATTTAAGGTTTGTAATAGAGGCCTGTACACTTACTAGTTCCCTTTTTATTCTGTATTCTTAATGTGGATAGTGTTTTTGAAGTACCACATTTGAACCTCCTCCTATATCCCATCACTATTATATTGCCTATATAGATGTTATACTGTCCTTCATCTTACAATTTATTTAGGAATTAATATAAAATGGAAATGGAAGTAGTGTTATGTCGTATAATTCAATCAGTATTCTAAATCATGAAGCTGTAATGACAAGCAAAGGCAACTTCCAAGGTTCAGATTACCAGCATAGTAAACCCCTCTTATTCATCAAACATTTACAGAACAGAGAAAGTCAAAATATAGCGTAACTTGTTCCTTTAGCAAGTAAGTTCTCAGTTCAATCCAGGTACTACTCCACTCCTAGATAGACTTTCATTTAGTCAGTCAAAAGTCTCTTCTCAAATACAGATTAGTCTCCAACCATAAACAAAGTATTTGATCCATCACAGAGCAAAACAAAAACAAAGACAAAACCCTCAAAGGCTTCCCACCCCTGAATCTCAAAAGGGACAGGAGAGCACAGAAGGCCATCCACCCTTAAGTTATAACAAAGTTAAGCTCAGCATTGAATACCCAAGACAAGGGCCTTCTTTTATCTTCACTCGAGGCAAGCCCTCAGAAATCTCAGTTCCTGGGGAGACAAGGCTCAACAAAGCCATTGCCAGTGTCCTCATCAAGTCACTCTCTGCCTGTAGAACAGTCCCAGAACCCCTGAAAATATAAGTAAGGCCCTCTTCCAGGATTTCTGTGTAGGAACCACAAGAAAATCCTCCTTCAGGGCTTCTGAATGAACAGCCAGGTTGCAGGACCTCTATAATAGCAGCACTGTCCTTCACCATCACATGACTCTGGCAAAACAACATCAAAACAGACAGACAAAATACTGGCATCACAGCCATGCCTCCTCAGTCCTTGGCAGTTCCGGGTGGCAATTCTCAAAAGTCCTGGACAGTTCCAAAGGGCTCTCAGCAGTCTTTCTCTCAGCAACTCAGGCTCCACAATACTGGATACTGCTCTCATAAAGTCCTTCTGGCCTTTTCTATGCTTGAACCTCTCCCCCAATTGACAGCTCCTCCCAGTTCAGCCCTTTCTCTTCACGTCAACAAGCCCATCCCACATATGGGATTCACAAGTTCTGGCTTTTAATACTCAACTCCAAAACCAAGCCAATACAGGGGCATCTCCAAATTCCATTACCAATACAGAAGCCTGATCACATTTCCTATCCTTTACTTTGAACACTCACTTTTATGATTCCAGACTATTTGATCATAATTCCTCTCTTTGAATGTGACACAATTTTGGGAATTATAATTTTGTTTCAAGGAAGATGATCTTATGCATAAATTACCTCAAAAGAAACTCATCATAAATCCTTGTTTCTAGTAAAGATAATCACCTCTCATCCTTGTGGCAATGCTTAGTAGTCTTTAATCTTTAAATTCATGATTCAGTTCTAGCCCTTTATAACATGTTTTGTCTCTTAATACCCCCAATTTGTTCTTTGTTTTACTCATCACTTTAGATACTTCAAATAAAAGTGGTCTATATCCATGGAAATTTATTTAGTTACATAGTTTCTTCTTCATAATTGGACTTATTTAACTTTGCTTTCTTTGGTGTTTTGGCAAGTTTAACATTCTTCTTACCTCCTCTCTCACTCAGGATTGCATTCAATACTTCTTTTATTAATTATTGATTTATTCTTATTCTGATACATTTTCCCTCTATTAATGTAATGGGCAAAACCTTTGAGTGACTTTGGACCTTGAGCAGGAGTTTCTGCTTCATTTAAGTCACAGCTAAAGTCCCAACTTCTGCACAAAGCCTTTCTCCATTCTCCATCTTCTTTCTTAGACTAGTCTCAATTTATAATATATGTATGTTTTCCATTCTTCTTTTCATTTCTTCCCCCTTTTGACTATGAGATTGTTGAATGCGAGAATATTTTTGTTTCTGTTCTTGTTTTTGTTTTTGCCTTAATTTTTATCCCAGTACTAAGAGAAGTGCCTAGAATGTAGTACACACTTAATAAATGTTAATCTACTGGCTGACTGTGATATGAAAATGTTTGATTCAGTCAGTATGTTATTTAAAAAGAGAAGCATGTGAAAGATCTCAACCTGTATGGTGGTTCATTCTTCAATTTTGACCTATTTCTAGATCTACTAAACATCTCCAGTGGCAAACATCTCCAGTGAGATTTTGTTTCCTTGAGGTCCAGAAATATGTTTGATATCACTTATTAGACATAGATATAAGTATAAATATTAGTGATAGTTTAAATTGGTCTACTTAACATATAGTTTGGTATTAAAAGATGTGAAATATAAACTCTGTCAGGGCAAGGACTTCTTCTATCTTTACTTGACTATAAACAATATCTATCACAATTGCTTGCACAGAGTAATTGCCTAATAAAAGATAGTATTGACTGACTGAATAATTGAATGAATATGACTATTTTTTTTATAGGACTATATAGCTAAGGATATTGGGTCAAAGAGATAACTGACAAACTTTAATCTTGGTCATGCTCATGATTCCTCTTTCTCCAATGTCAAATCAATTCTGAAAACCACCTCTTGCCTCTTCTCCTACCTCCTGATTGGGGAAGGTGGATGGTGGACATTGGAAATTTTTCCTCAGATCATTCACTTAAATAGGGAACCCTGACATTTAGCTCATTATCTGTAAGACTTCATCATAGGAACATATAGGAATTCTCCTTACCTTCATTCTTCTCCCTTAAGGGCACTCCTCTTTATTGTCTTTTTTATGCATTATATTCCCCCATTAGATTGTGAGCTAATTGAAGATAGAGACTGTCTTTTCCCTTTATATTCCTAAAACTTAGCACAATTCCTGAAACATAGCAGACATTCAATAAATGTTTATTGATTGGCCAACTGATTATTAATATATCAGTGTCACCTTTGTATAGAAACAAAAGCTATCAGAATAAAAATATTAACATCAGTAGCATGAAGTTAAGTAAGAAAAATATTAGACTATTTGGTACTCCCTACATTTTGGCTCTGAATTTTTAGCCCTTGAATCTTAGTGCTAAATAGATCTGAGTCCAGCCTCATTGTTCTATTTATACTTGTTCTCTTTGAAATATTTAATAAGGGATACTTTGATTTCTGCCTGGAAAATGAGAAAACTTAGGTTAGGAGTGGCTTAGGTAAAATATATGTGAAGAGAATCCCACAGTCATATATTTAAAGGTAGAAGCTATGTTAATGTTTTTCCCCACTTAATAGGATTTTTTTTTCTGAAACATGGAAAGTAGTCTTCAACATTCATTTTTAGTAAGATTTTGAATTCCAAATTTGTTTTCTCCCTCCTTGCCTTCTGCAAAGGTAATGGTAATTTGAAGATCTTCTATGCCCTGTAAAAGACCTAAGGGAATTTGAAGACCTTCCCTGCTTTGATGATCTTCCTTGCCCCCTTATAGAACAAATCTAATCACGTGGAGTCTATGGTGGGAGGCATTTCCTGAAGGATGGAGCTGAGACAATAGTGAACTGGGAGTCAGAGTCACTAGAGGGTGGGAGAGAGAGGACATACCCAGGGAGACAGCTAGGCTTGTGACTGTTGGTTTGTGGTATAGCTAAAGGATAATGTGCTTTCTTACTGTGCTATGGTGTACTAACTTCTTTGCTACTATCATGGATTTGACTTTCTGGTGTTGGGATTTGTTTTTATGATGTTTGAATAAATGCTTCGCTTCTGCCTTCTATATGGAAATTCTGTTATATTTTGTGATTGAGAAGCACACCAACATATTTACAGTCACCATTTATGCTGTGAATATTGCATTGGTAATACACCAAGTCACCTAAATACTCAATGCCTAACTACTATACCCTATATTATAAATTTCAGAGCAAGTGCTTCTCTTTGAGTGGAGGGGATATTTGTGTGGAGGAGAGAGTCTGTTATATTTTGAGAATGAGAACTGTGCAAGCATATTTACAGTCACCATTGGTGCTGTGAATATTGTGTTGGTGTTACACCTCCCCATTTCCTCTCTTCCCTACCTCCTCTCCAAGACAACAAGTAATCTAATATAAGTATATCATCATATTAAATACATTTCCACATTAGTCATGTTATGAAAGAAGAATAAGAAGAAAAGGGGAAAAAAACACAAGAAAGAAAATAAAAGGAGAAGATAATATTCTTTAATCTGCATTCATACTCCATATTTCTCTCTGGATGTGGGTGTCATTTTTCATCATGAGTCTTCTGGAATTTTCTTAGATCATTGTATTGCAAAGAAGAGCTAAGTTCATGTAAGGTGGTCAGCAGACCATGTTGCTATTAATAGGTATGATGTTCTCCTTATTCTGCTCCTTTCATTTAGTATTGGTTAATGGAAGACTTCCCAGATTTTTCTGAAATCTGCCTACTCATTATTTCTTATAGAATAATAGTATTGCCACACACATATGTGTGTATGTATGTATCTAGGTGTATGTGTGTATATATGTATATATGTATGTATAAAAACTTGTCCAGCCATTCTCCTCTTGATGAACATCTCCTCAATTTCCAAATTTTTGCTATCACAAAGGAGGTGCTATAAACATTTTTAAATTTTGGGGCCCTTTTTCCTTTTATTAATGATCTCTTTGGGATACAGATGCAGTAATGGTATTGCTGGATCAAAGGTTATGAACACCTTTACAGCCTTTGGGGTTTAATTCCAAATTGCTCTCTTGAATGGATGGATCAGTTAACAATTCCACTAAAATGCATTAGTGTTCTAATTTTCACACATTTCCTCCAATATTTATAATTTTCCTTTTCTGTTATATTAGCCTATCTAAGAGGTGACAGGTGGTGCCTCAGAGTTATTTCAATTTTCATTTCTCCAATCAACAGTGATCTAGAGCATTTTTTCCTACAACACTAGATAGCTTTAATTTCTTCATCCCAAAACTGTCTGTTCATATCCTTTGACCATTTATCAATTGGGGAATGATTTGTATTCTTATAAATTTCACTCAAATCTCTATATTTGAGAAATGAGTCCTTTATGAGAGACAGTGGTTATAAAAAAATATTTCCCAACTTTGTGCTTTCCTTCAAATCTTGGTTGCATCACCTTTGTGAAAAACCTTTTTTTTTTTTAAATTTAATGTAATCAAAATTATCCATTTTGCATCTCATAATGTTTTCTTTTCCTAGCTTGAGCATATAAATTATTCTCTTCTTCACAAATTTGAAAGGTAAATTGTCCCTTTAACTCCTAATTTGCTTATTTTCACCCTTTAAGTCTATATCAGGTAACCTATTCCATTGATCCACCACTGTGTTTCTTAGCCAGTATCAAAAACTTTTGAAGATTGCTGATTTCTAATACAATTTTAGATATGGTACAGCTAGGCCATGTTCCTTTGGATTTCTCTTTATTAATTCCCTTGATATTCATGACTTTTTGTTCTTCCTGATGAATATGGCTATTATTTTTTTCTAGCTCTATAAAATAATTTTTGGTACTTTGATTGGTATGGCAATGAATAAGTAAATTAAATTAGATAGAATTGTAATTTTTATTTTATTAGCTTGGCCTACCCATTATCCACTTATATTTTCTCAATTATTTCAAATAACTTTGTGTAAAAAGTGTTTTGTAATTGTATATTCACATAGTTCCTGGGTTGGTCTTGGAATGCAGGCTCCCCAAAATATTATATTGTCTACAAATTTTTAAATGAATTTCTCTTTCTATCTCTTGCTGCTGGGTTATGTAAGTAATATAGAGAAATAGCAATGATGTATATGGGTTTATTTTATATCCTGAAATTTTGCTAAAGTTGTTTAAAGTAGTATTTCAGTTGAACATATACCATCATATCACCTGCAAAGAGTTAGAGCTTTGTTACTTCATTAACTACTCTAATTCCTTCAATTTCTTTTTTTTCTCTTCTTCCAAAAGCTACTATTTCTAGTACAATGACTAATAACAGTGATGTTAATGGACATCATTGTTTCACCTCTGATCTCATTGGTAATTCATCTAACTTATCTCCATTACATATTGTGCTTAGATATTACTTATAATTTTAAGGAAATCTCCAATTATTCCTATGCTCTCTAGTATCTTTAATAGGAATGGGTACAGTATTTTGTCGAAAGCTTTTTCTTCATCTTTTGAGATAATCACATGACTTCTATTATTTTTGTTATTGATAGGATCAATTATGCTTTTTTCCTAATATTGAACCAGCACTACATTTCTGTTATAAATCCAAGCTAGTCATAAGAATGATCCTGGTGATAACTTGCTGCATTCACTTTGTTAAAATTTTATTTAAATTTTGCATCAATATTCATTAGTAAAAATGGTTTATAAGTTTCTTTTTCTGTTTTGACTCTTCCCAGTTTCCAAATCAGCTTCATATTTGTTTCATAAAAATAATTTGGCTTTTTCAATTTTTTTTCTGAAATAGGTTTAAGTATTTTATTTCCTTTTCTTTTAATCCAGAAATTTTATTTTAAATATTCATCCATTTCTCTTAGATTGTCAGACTTATTGGCATACAGGGCAAAATGTCTCCTAATTATTATTTTGATTACTCCTTCATTGAGGGTGAATTAACCCTTTTCATTTTTAATACTCAGTTTGTTTTTACTCTTTCTTTTAAAAATCAAATTAACCAAAGGTTTATTTGTTTTATCATTTTTTTTCCCCACAAAACCTGCACCTAGTATTATTTATCAGTTTATTGGTTTTCTTCATTTCACATTTATTAATCTCTCATTTGATTTTCAGAATTTCTAATTTGGTATTTAGTTGGGGATTTTTAATTTATTTTTCTACCTTTTTCAGTTGCATACCTAATTCATTGAAATCCTCTTTCTTTACTTTATTCATGTAAGCATTCAGATATTTTTTTTTTGCCTAAAAATGCTTTGACTGAATCCCATATATTTTACTATGTTGTCCCATTATTGTCATTCTCTTGAATGAAATTATTGATTGTTTATATGATTTGTTGATTCCTTAGGATTAGAGTTATTATTTGTTTTCAAATTAATTTTAATATATCTTTCCATGGTCCTTTGTTAAATGTAATTTTTATAGTATCATTATATGAAAGAGATGTATTTGGTATCTCTGCCTTTCTGCATTGGATTGTGAGGTTTGTGTGTGTGTGTGTGTGTGTGTGTGTGTGTGTGTGTGTGTGCTCATACAAGGTCAGCTTTTGTGTAGGTGCCATGTACCACCGAGAAAAAAGGTATATTCCTTTCCATCCTCCTTTAATTTTCTCCAGAGGGCTATCATATCTAACCTTTCTAAAATTCTATTCACATTATTAATTTCTTTCTTGTTTATTTGGTGGTTAGATTTATCTAGTTCTGAGAGAGGAAGATCAAGGTCTCCCACTAGTATAGTTTTGCTGT
>CM053591.1:95793522-95817025 GCA_028646515.1 Pseudochirops corinnae
TATATATGTATGTATGTATATATATAATTTATATATATATTTATATATATGCGTATGTATATTTTAACATTTGATTATAGAAATTCAGATTCTAGATTCTTTCTCTTCCTCCCTCGTCACCCACCCCCACTGGAAGGACAAGCAATCAAATACATGCTGAACATGTGTAATTATGCAGAACCTCTCCACAGTGAGAAATCAGTTTTTTTTAAATTAATTCCATAATCTAGGAACTTATTATTTACTAACTCTTTATAGCCTGGTATAGGTTAGCCAGCTGCTGTCATAGTGCACAGAGCAGATTATGCATTCAATTATTGTCACAGAAACTTGATAGTTGTATGACCCTGGGAATATCACTGAATGGCATTGAGCCTCAGTTTGTTTACATGTAAAATTTTGACAATAATAGCTCTTATCTCTCAGGGTTGTGATGAGGATCACATGAGATAGCATATGTGCAGTGCTTTGCAAATATGTTTAAAGTGACATAAATGGGAGTTATTGTTATTGCTATTTTTATTATTTTTATATGACAATATTAGTGGAGAATCTAAACGTCTTTTCCTTTCTTCTCCCCAAGCATGTAGAGATCAAAAGACAAAGATGAAGGTCGGTGAAAGTATTTTAGTCATAGGGACAGTTTCAGCAAATACTCAACATGGCATATGGCAATAGGGTACAATGAATTGAAGGAAACAATTTGGTATTGAATAGGAATAAATATAAGGCCCTATTTTTAGATTGAAAAATTTACCACACCACTATTTTAACAAAGAATGGAAAGATTTTGGCTAAAGGGGACTTTGCATGAAAAGGCCCTTGTGGTTTGGTATGTGAGAAGAATCCTTGGGGGACAAACGCACTTACTAGATATAACCTAGAAGATAATTGAGCAAAAAGGAATAAAATGTGGTGAGGCATGTGAAAAAAGATTCAGAAGGAAAAGGTGTCTACTATATGAGAAGGGAGAGTATCCTGGAAAAGATAGTAATCAACAGTATAATAGGTTATAGAGAAGTCAAGAAGGATGGAAAATGAGAAAAGACCATGAGTTTTTGCAATTAAGAAAACACTACTAACATGTAGTCATCATGTTCATTCTTCTGATTATACAGAATTACATTGTATTCCTGTACTCCCTTTTGTTTAGTCTTAATTGATGGGCATCTACTTCCCTCTCTCCACCCCAGTTTTCTGTTTCCTCAAAAATCACTGCTATAAAAATTTAGGTGGGGAGCCAAGGTGGCAGAATAGGAAGAGCAAGGTAATGCAGCTCCCACATAGCCACCTCAAATATCCATAAAATATGGCTCTAAACAAAATTAAGGGCTCTAAAACTCACACAAATACATTTCCTTCTGAAGGCAGCTCAGCAGGAAGGGATCATCTCAGCCCTGGGAGCCAAAAACCAGACAAGCTTGAAACTGTGGCTTAGCCTGGGGGCGTGGGGGGGCAGCCAGGACAAGCCACAGCTGGAGCTTGAGGACAAGTGGATCAGTGGCAGCTGTGGCAGTTTCCAGAATTATCAAGCCATAAGATACAAGGACTAAGTGAAAGGTCAGTGGAACTCAGCTAAATTTGGGGGAGAAAAGCAGTCTGGCAAAACTGCCTCCAGGGAAAGGAAGAGGCAGAAGCAGAGGCCCTGTAGTTGACTCCATGTGGCTGCTTCAGAGCTCCCCACCTGCAGACTGCAGGAGGGCAAGCAATTGTTCAGAGGCCAAATGCTCTTGCATTGAGTGGCCTGGATCTGGATCGTGGTCTTGGGTGGTGGTCCTGGGCTGCATTTTCAGTGAGCCAAAGCTGCAAAAAAACAAAACAAAGACAAACAGCTCCCTAATAGCTCGACACCTAGGAAAACCCCAGCAATTTGGGGCAGAGCTTTCCCCTCTGGAAGCAGAGTTCCACAGAGCTAAAAAATCAAGTCATTCACTGGCAACATGAGCAGGCAAAGGAAGCAAAGTAAGAACAGCAACCAAACTCTACATTCCTTCTTTGGGGACAAGATGAATCAAAGCATAGTGTGGGAGAAAGACAACTCAGTCAGAACTCACGCACCAAAAGCTTCCAAGAAAAATGAAGGCTGCCGAAAAGCCATAGATTAGCTTAAGAAGGATTTTGAAAACCAAACAAGAGAAGTGGAGGAAAAATTGGGAAATAAGAATGATGCTAGAAAATCATGAAAAGAGAGTCAACAATCTGAAAGAAGAATATAACACCTTAAAAAATAGATTAACTCAAATGGCAAAAGAGGCCCAAAAAGCCAATGAGTAGAAGAATGCCTTAAAAAGTCAATTTTGCCTGACGGAAAAAGAATCTCAAAAGATTTCCTAAGAGAATAATTTCTTCAGAATTAAAGTGGAGCAAATGGAAGGAAATGACTTTATGAGAAGTCACGATACTATTAAACAGATCCAAGCAAATGAAAAAATGGAATTCAATGTGAAATATCTCTGTGAAAAAAATGGTGACCTGGAAAACAGATCCAGGAGAGACATTTTAAAAATTAATGGACTACCTGAAAGTCATGATCAAAAAAAGAACATACAAAGCATCCTTCAAGAAATTCTCAAGGAACATTGCCCTGATATTTTAGAACTAGAGGGCAAAACAGAACTTGATATAATTCACCCATCACCTCTTGAGAAAGATCTCCAAAAGAAAACTCCTAGAAATATTATAGTCAGGTTCCAGAGTCCCCAGATCACAGAGAAAATACTACAAGCAGCCAAGAAGAAACAATTTGAATACTGTGGAAACATAATTAGGATAACCCAGCTTCTAACAGCTTCTATATTAAGGGATCAAAGGGCCTGGTATATGATATTCCAGAGATCAAGGGAGCTAGGATTAAAATCAAGAATCAGCTACCCAGCAAAATTGAGTACAGTGTTCCAGGGGAAAATATGGTCATTCAATGAGGTGGAGGACTTTCAAACATTCTTGCTGAAAAAACCAGAACAGAAAAGAAAGTTTGACACTCAAATATAAGAAGCATGAGAAAGTAAACATGGAAAAGAAATCATAAGGAACTTATCAAAGTTGAACTATTTATATGCTAACATGGAAAATTGATAATTGTAACTTATGAAACTTTTTTCAGTATGAGGATAGGTGAAGGTAATACAAATGTATATATACATATACATATACATATGTCTATATAGGAGGGTTTACATATGCGTACAAACATTTCTGAGTATGTTTATGTATGAGTACATAGAGGGCACAAGATTAATTGAATAAGAAGGGACGATACTCTAAAAGGTGAAATTCTGAGGTGGGAGAGGATTAGAATGAGAGGAGACAGGGAGAGACAGAATGGGGTTAATCATCTCATATAGAAGAGGCAAGGGATAACTGTTACAATGGAGGGGAAGAACAGGAAGGCAAAAGGAAAAGGGTCAACTTTACTCTCATTGAACTTGGCTTAGGGAAGGAATGACATAAACTCTAAACTGGGTATCTTTCTACAGAGGAGGGTAGGGGGAATGGGGATGAGAGGTGGGATGACAGAGGGGAAGGCAGGGTGGGGGAGAGGGTTGGTTAATGGAAGTACACACTTCTGTCAAGGTACAGGGACAGGGTCTGGGTAGAGAATAGAACAAGGTGGGAGTGGGATAGGAAGGAGGGACATATAATCAGTCTTTTACAATATGCCCACTGTGGAGAGGTTCTGCCTAATTACACATGTACAGCCTGCATTTAATTACTTTTCCTTCCAATGGGGGTGGGTGACTAGGGAGGAAGGTAAACAATCTAGAATTTAAAGTTCTATAATCAAATGTTAAAAATATATATGTATTATATATATAATAATAATTATTATTATTGCTATTAACTACAAACAACTGGGAATTATGATACAGAGGCACTGTGGTAGATAGATCCATCTTGCCCTACCAGAAAGTCAGAGGGGCGAGGGCGACAACATAGGAGAGAGCAGATTGGGGGAGGAGTTATACAGTGGGATTCCTGTTTTGAGGTGTTGGGTCAGAGAATAATGGGGAGAAAATTTGTAACTAAAAATCTCATTGAAATGAATGATGTAAACAAGAAAATAAATTAATTAGTTTTAAAAAAGAAAAAAAAATAGGTGAACATTAGACCATTTTTTGTCACTGAGATATCTTTTAGATATATATCTAACACTGGTATCCCTCAACTTTATGTTTATTTCTATTTATTATTGATACTCAAGGCCACTATTGTAAGTGATAGATTTTGTTTGCTTACTGTTTGTTTTTAAATTCAGACAATAGCATCCACTTTATTGGTTAACTTCCAAGTCAATGGCTTCCACAGTTTTGCTAAGCATGTTATTCATGTCTACATACTAAATTATAGATAAAATAATATGCAAATCAGGATCAATCTCTGAGCCCTATAAATTTCTATTAAAAAGATTGATCCTCTTATCAACATTCTTCAAACTTGGTCCAGCAACATCTTACAAAGTAGCTTGAGGTATCATGTAGGAGGCATTTATTTATCCATCTTGTGTAAAATGATATCTTGAAAGATTTCGTCAATTCAGATATACCATGTCAACAGTATTCTCTTTATCTACAAGTCTCAGCACCCTCTCAAAAAAAAAATGATTGGTTGGGCATGATGTGTTTTTAATTAAACTTAGTAGAATGTTAGTGATCATTTTATTTTCTGGTTTTTGCTGTTTTGTCATTTTTTGTCTTGTCCAACTCTTTGTGAATTCTTTTGGGGTTTTCCTGGCAAAGAAACTGGAGCTATTTGCCATTTCCTTCTCCAACTCATTTTACAGATAACTAACTGAGACAAACAGGCTAAGTGACTTTTCCAGGATTATACAGCTACTAAGTTAAGGACAGATTTGATCTCAAGAATAAGAATGTTACTGACTCCAGGCCTAAGACTCTATCCATTGCTCCACCTAGCCCACCTTGTTTTCTAGTTACTTATAAAATACTTTAGTAATACATTCTGTATTTTTTACCTTGAACTAATATCAACTCTAACTGCTTATATTGTGAAATATTTTTCTTCTTTTTAAACTTCTTAAAAATAAAAGAGGACCTTTTGAGTTTTTACCAAGTCTTCTCTCTTGAGCTGTTCATTATTTTTCAAATATAATCAACACCTGTTTAGTATGCATAGTTTCAAAGTGTCTCTGTTTCTGTCTCTATCTCTGTCTCTCTCTTTGTCTCTCTCTGTCTCTCTTTTGTGTGTAAATATCAAATCTTATATTTACTATCAGAAAACATTGCTAACATTATTTAGATATGCATAGGACCTTTCTGTCTTTAAACTTCTTGGAATACATGCTTAGAAAATGGTAAAAATGAATTGAATAATTTAAGGTTGTTTTCTCATAATTCCAAACTCTTTTTCCTTAATGGTTGGACCACTTCACATCTGCATTAAATGTATAAATGTGCCTGTCTACCCTTATTTCCTTCAACCTAGGGTATACATTTTTTGTCATTTTTGCAAAATTTCTCTTAGGGAGGTCAAACTTTGTGTTATTGATATAGTTGTGTTGTGCCTACAATTGTTTAAAATCTATCCTTACGCTTTCAACCTAATTGGGTAAATTTACAATAATAAAAAAAATTTTTAAAAAAGAAATGTTGAGTACATCTATATAGACATTTAGGTGGTGTAGTGGAAAGAGTACTTGGCCTAGAGTCAGGAAAAAAGTTCAAATCTGGCCTCAGGCACTAGTTGTGTGGCTCTGGGCAAGTATTTAAGAATGTTTGCCTCAATATCCTCATTGGTAAAATGAGCTGGAGAAGGAAATGGCAAAACACTCCATTATCTTTACTGAGAAAACCCCAAGTGGGGTCACCAAGAGTCAGACATTCCTGAAAAATGACTAAACAACAATATGTACATAGTTTAGCAAAACACATTCTGACACTATTCTTAAAATATCTTTCCATTTCTAAATATTCATCTTGAGTTACTCTTTACTTTCACGGCTATGTCTACTGATGGAATCACGATTATTCTAGTCAGTCATTATCTGAACTTAAGTCTTCTTTCAATCTACTTTGTCCCTATTAAATCAGTCATCAAAATGTGTCAAATTTACCATGCATTATCTCTTACACTTAACCCATTTTCTCTGATATTAGGGCAATTGTTCAACCTTGGCCATTTATTAGCTCTTAAATCTGTCTTCCAGGCTCTACTTTTCCAATGCTGCTTTATTCATCTTGAAATCATCTCCATTCAAAAGAATTTTTAAAATATCTAATACATACAAGGCATTGTCTCCAATGATCACAAGTCCTTTAACAAGAGTAAATTGAATAATATTTGTAAAGAGCATAACACAGTGCCTGGCATGTAGGAGGCACTTAATAAATGGTTATTCTTTTACCTATCTACCTCCCTTCTCTCCCCTCCTCCCTCAATTCAAAAACTAAAAATATAAACTAATGCTCCTCATGTTTAAGACTGTGAAAATGGATTCTATAATGACTATTCTATATTTTGAAACTTCCTATTTTTACAGGAGAGTAGGACAAGGAGAATTACACAACAACCAAACAATCAGAAAAATTTCAGAGGCTCAGAACTCTTCAACATATCAGTGATCCTTTGTGAGTGAATTTTAGCTGAATTTAGAGATATCTATAGCTGTCAGAAAGCACTGAAGTAGCCTTGATCAGCAGAAGTGCAACTTTGAGCAGAAGTTGCAGACTACTAAGGGGGTCCCTGAACTTGTCTATTTTGAGTTGGAACACTTTTCAGAAATGTTTGTAGGAGCCATACTTTCCATGGTCTTATGTAGGAGCATGTAGGAGCACCTGAAGGTGTAAAGGACAAAACTTCCTTCCCCCATCCACCCAAAGGACATGATTTGTTGTTTGCATCCCAAATTAGATTTTCTGTGTGTCCTTGAGAAGAAAGATGGGTGTCACCCAGACTATTATTCTAGGAAAATCCTTGTCCGCTGGGATCCTTTGCAGACAAACAGACCAGTCCATTTTCATGTAATGGGGAACCTGCAGCCTCAAGGCAACCTGTAACCTGGCTTTTACATAAGTCTCATGATGTTTTAGTTGTCTTTTGACAAGACTTAAGACCCGTCTCAGGAATTTCTAAATTTCCTGCTTCCTGGCTTCTTATGTCTACAAATGTCTTCTCCCTTAACTCCTGCTCCCTGCCAGAAAATCTCTAGAAATTATAATATCTCACCTTTTACCGACTTGCCTTTAAGCAGGTGGAGAATTTTCTCTCCCTCTCTGCTCCCTTCTAAGATCTTCTCTCCACTTGAAGCCTTTTCTCAGACAATAAATGCTTTAATTGGTGTATCAGACTCTGTTTCATTTCCCTTTATGAACCTATGGGTCTTTAGTTAGCAACACCATCCACAATCACGTTTTGATGTATCTTTCTAGCTTTACTTCATAAGAGCTTAGTAAAAGTGACCCTTCATTTCTGAATAATGTCCAAATAATTTTTCCCTTTGATCTTTCTTTTTGTACATAACTCACTCTCCTCAGGGCATTGCTTTTTGTGTAAGTAGGTTTTTTCCCTTTGTATTTAACAATTGTTGCAGACAGTCTGTGTTATATAGTAAGAGCTTACTAAATGTTGAATTGAATTAAATCACTATAAGCACAAATATTTATTGGTGTATAGTGCACATTATTTTATTATTAACTTAATTATTGCTTTAAAAGGAAAACATACCTTTTTTCACTGCTGAATATAATCTTAAATCCCCTAATAACAGCTCCCAGAATGGCCTTTATTTTTCCTTTTTATTTAGGTTCTATTTTGTTTCTAGTACATCTCCATAAACACTAGTTTTGGTGTGTGTGTATGTGTGTGTGTGTGTGTGTGTGTAGCATTAGACAATATGGAGAAATGATATGCCCAGAAACTTTACCCTGAGACTTAAGCATGTATTTCCATAGATTTACCTTTATGTCTAGGACTTAATAAGTAATTCACATCGCTAAATTTTGAGTATAATCTTAAGATTTTCTTCAGCACTTTCCTTCTATATAGGATTTTGTGATACAATAAGCATTTTCAGACTGAATGCATAAATCATAAGTTAATTGCTGATATTTATGAGCATGTAGAGAGCTTTGAAATTCTTTCCTTCAGATCCAACAGATGCTCAAATGGTCATTAATTTTTTTGGTCACAGATTGTATACTATGCTACACAGTCATCTTCTGCTATAGCATTTATACCCTTCAGAAACCCAGAGACAGATAACACGTCTCATTCCCCTTTGTCACCACTGAGCCAGTTTGTCCATATTTCATTCTGTTAATCTCTCATTTTAAGTCAATCTTTATAGCCCCTTAATCTATCTTGTTACTTTTCTTTCAGTTTCCTTGAATTTTTCAATGTCTTTATGACAGTGAGGTGTCTCAAAGTGAAAATAACATTTCAGGGATGGCCTTATCAAGGTTGGCTTGTTTATTGTTTATTTTTCAGCTGTCACTGAAATACAGTAGGTCTAATATAATTGTATGTTGAATTACCTTCAATTTATGAAGTGTCTTTGATAAAGGTAGGGAATAGACTCCAAACACACACACACACACACAGCAACAACCACAATAACATAATGTTCATCTTTTTAAAGAAAATTTATAAGTCGCAGTGCTTACTTTGAAAACATTCAATGGCTTTCAATGAACTGGAAATTTGTTGTTGTCTTGTTCTTTGTTTAGCTTTTTTTTTTTTTCTTGAAGAAGTTCCAACAGTTTCAGTATCCTATGAGAACTTTGAAAGTGTAAAACACATTATCTGCCTTTATCTATTTTGAATGTTTGCCACAGTGACAAGTGAAGCTCTTATGTCTATTTGAACTTTGTGATTTCTAATGCATTCATTGAACCCTTAACTTAATTATCACCCTTCCATTAAGAGCCTGCATGTTTGACAAAGGTAAGAAAAGTGAACAAGAACATGGTCAGTCTGAATTCTAATACAAATAGTCATATAAGAAACAGTTCAGATCTACAGTGCCCCTTTGAAATTAAGAAAAAATATTCAAATATGAATTCTTTCTGACTATTTCCAAATATAACCCCAAATGAAAAGGAATTTCTTAGGGCAGACAGTTCTTGAAGGTAACACATTTGTGATATTAAAGAATACTAGTGCTTCTGGGCTTCCTTTAGAAAATATTATTAATTTTAGTCCCCATGAGTAGAACTTTAACACTGTAAAGAAAAAGAATGACATTATTTCTTCCTTATGACATTTTTTTTCTAATGAATGTTGGTACAAAATTGATAAGGATAAGTACATAGAAACATTCAATTGCATATTTCATGTTTGTCTTTTACATATTCTTTATGACTGAATGGAAGAAAAAGGGTAATGATTATGTTCAATTAGGTGATTAGAATTGTTTATAATTACAGGTTGTCAATGTGTGTATATACGATGTGGTGAACATGATTGGGATCTAAGTGATAGAACCAAACATGTACAATCATGAGTTGTCTTAAAGTGGAATTCAGCTGTATTTAATTCCCCATATCCCAATAATTCATAACTTTTTTTAAGATGAGCAAATGTATTCTAATCCAACACGATTAAAGCTAAGCAGATTCTACAAATAAAAATAGATTTTTCATGAAATAGTTTATAGTCATCTGTGTATATAAAGTTCACTGGTAGATGCCCTTCACTTTCTATGTAAAACAAAAGTATGTTTCATTCCTTATTTTCATATTGTAAAGCTATTAATTCCTTCTATTTCTGCAATTTGTAAGAATAACCTCATTTTATGAACACGAGATAGATGCAATAAAATTGAATTTTGAATCAGAAGACCTGAATTCACATCAAACCTTTGATGGTTATTTCTTATGTGACCTTTGGAAAGTCACACTCTTACTAGGTTTTAGTTTTTTTCATCTATTAAAAGAGAGCCTGGCCCAATGATGTCTGAAATTGCAATATTATACATATTTACTTTACTTTTTATTTAACTTTTAAAATTATTGGGGCAGCTAGATGGCACAGTGAATACAGCATCATTCCCAGAGTCAGGAGGACCTGAGTTCAAATCTGTTCCCAGACACTTAACACTTACTAGCCATGTGACCCTTGGCAAGTCACTTAACCCCAATTGCCCTGCCCTTTCCCCTCTAAGAAGAAGAAAAAAAAACCCAAACAAAAATTTTTAAAATTATTGTGTTACTAAGCAAATCGTTGAATCCACACAATTCCCTAAGACTACAGGTTTCAGAGAAGGTATTGACCTGACTCCACAAAGGGAGTTTCCTAATTCAGGAATAGACACAATGAAATTCTAACAACAACCACTATCTGTTTCCCTATCAAATGACTGAGGAAATAAGAGGACATTTAGGTTACAGTTTCCTTAAATGAATCAACAATTCATAAAGAATCATACAGAGAGAGCAGACTTTCTCTTAGGTGGCTTTCATGGGTTCTGAAGACATTTTAACAGAACAATAGCATGTATACAAACAAATGCAGAAGTACTGAATAAATGGCTAGGGAATTAACCAAGGCTCAAAATTAATACTGAAGGAATTTTAAATGTAATAAAGAATTAATTGAAGTTTAAAAATTCCTTTAGAAAACTGAAAAGAAGAATGCATGAAAAGAGGACATGAAAACAAGACTTCCTATGCATGAAACACTCTGTTAAAACTAGAGTTGGATGCAGAGATCAGATGAACTTTGAACCTTGCTTTCCTGAAGTTTACGCAGGTACAATACAAAAAGATAAATGTGGTCTGTGGTCCAGAAGCAAATATATGAGCTTAAAATTAGTGGGTTATATTTTGGGAAAGACACATACATACATATATGCACATACATATAATGTATAAATTTATAGAAATAGATATTTATATAAACACACATATTTATATATGCAAAATATGTGTTATAATATCAGAGAACACAGTTTAAAAGTGTTATTAAGCCTTAGGTTTGACTGATTCTGTTTTAAGACTATTCAGTAGAATATAGAAGAAATAAAAAAGATAGAATTCAGAATGATTAGTTTTCCAATAAATCAGTGATAAGAATACTGTACCAGAGGTCAGGAAATTTAGGTTGTTACTTTTCATACCTCTAATATGCTGTGCAAAATCTTCCAATCTGTGAGAAAAACCACTGAGGCGGAACTCCAAGACAACAGTGCTTTATTAAAGGGTCCCTGGCCTCTTCTAAAGGCATAAATCTCATATCTTATTCATTATCTGAGATTCCCCCTGTCCCAAAGGCCTTAGTTTTACAGTGCTTCATACCCAGGCATTCAGAGGAGGGGGACTCATTGGTTCACACGCCCTGCATTTGACGCTTCAGGAGGGTCAGAAGTGATGTATCAGTATGGGTGGTCACATGATAGACAAGGCAAGGGTCATCTCCACTGACTAAGTGGTCACGAGATTGGCAAGGCAAGGATCACCTCTACGAAGTGGTCATAAGATGGGCCCCTTCTTATACTGAGCAATAGAAAGTGGTCCAGAGACCCACAAATAAGTTGGAGGACTTTCCACATCATGTCAAAACATTCTATCCATGCTGTGCAGGGTCATGCACTCATCACCCAAAAGGGTGGAAGTCCTTTAGTTACCGTTCTTGTGGTTCGCCAAAGAAATTTTTATAACAATGAGTTTATAACTTGGAGTTTAAAGTTTCAGACTTAATTGATATAAGAAAGAATTTGGAATCTCATTATTCCTATAACTAAAATATGTAAAATTATATATTAATATATGTAATTACTATACTCATATTAGTGGACTAGACTGACTAAATGTGAATTACAAGATGAGCATATCACTAATTATTGCTAATGATCATTGACCCTATGGAATCACACTGATCTTATTAATACTGGTTGCAGATAATTTTGGAATAAATAGGAATCTAAATTAATCATTTCCCTCATTACCAATAACCATCTGTGCAGTGGCCGTGTTTTTAATCAGTTGAGTCCATTCATTTTAGTTCTTTGTCTCTGTTTCTTTAATAGCCAAGAAGAAAAATGTTAATTTTGATATGGGGATAGTGTAGGTGAAGAAAGTTAAAAATAATAGGACTCTCTTTGAGCTTGCATTTAAAAGGTTCCCTGTCGAAGGTAATTTCTTGTTCATAAAACTACTCTGAATGTGGACTCTCCCAGCATTGAAAAAGCCGCATTTATATGTTGGGAACTTGCCTTACTCTGTGTACTATTGACTTTTTAATATCACATCAGAAAAGATTGATTCAGTCACTGTAAGTCATATATGATTTAAATCCTTATAAAAGGCCCTTAAAGGAAAGCTAGAGATAGACAGAGAAGACAAAAGAGAAACTGCCTGAGAGAAATATATGACACATGGAGACTGATTTCCTAGAGGGAAGCATGAAGTGCATTAGGCCTATCTAGGAACTCAAGTGCTTTAGGAAATCATGAGACCTCAGATACAAAAATAGGTGAAGGCAGTGGCAGACTGAATCTAAGTACATAGCAGTAGCATGGTAATAGGTTAGCAACAGTAAAATTCTTAGATCAAGTGTTCTGAACAGAAACCTCCCTTGGGTCTGTGTATTTTAGAGGAAACAATGCATATGCATAACAAATTGGACCCAGAATTGGAATTTCATCCTTACAGACCCCAAATTATCCCGTCATGAAGGTCTATGTCTTTTATGGTAACTGGTGATCCTATAGGACTACAATTTATGGAATATGACAATTTCACAGAATACCAATATATAAAATATTGAAGGGTTGCAAAGAAAAACTAGGTTAACTTGTATATAAATAAGAATACTTTCTATAACATCTCCCTAAAATAGTTCTCCATTTTATGATTATAATTTTTTTGATCAAGGTCAATCCAATATCTCTTGAGGCAGTCATTCTACTTTTGCATAGGTTAATTCAGTTGCTGCAAAACTCCAGTTGTTTATCGATAAGAGTCTCCCTTGTTTCTGGAATTGAATTGAACATGCCATGAATTATCTTCACTGCTGACAGGCCTTCTAGTTGAAACCTATTTCTATGTGTCTCACTTCACTATGTTGCTATGAATCTGCATTCTGTGGATATTTCCATTCTACCACAATTCAAATCCAAGACAAGATTGGTTTGTTTATCAAGTGAACATACAAAATCTATAGTGGTTCCAGTGAAACTCCAGTAAAGACTTATTAGAAAATACAAGCAAAAATCACAATGAGAAATAAAGAAAAGAAAATATTATCTTTACTTCTAGAGGGGCTACCCTTTCAACTGAAATAAAAGCTCTACCAAAGTATCAACACTAGGTATTTTCCAAATTGGAGGTTTTAAACTTTGTCAAAGAGAGATTGCTTTTTTCTAATTTGATTTTTAATTTTATGTCATAATACATTTAATACCATCACATATATCCTTTTAGCTATTCCATTCAAACTCTATTCATTATGTTATGACTTTCCTTGAATTAACTGGACTTGCTAGAGGATTAAGGGTTCTCTCTGACAAAAAAAGGGAGAGTTTTTTCCATTATTTAAGGATCAGAAGCAACATGAAGGACAGAAATGATAATATGAGGAAAAAACAGTGTTAGAACATAGTATTACATTCACAGAATAGTAATAAATTCATATGGGAAGTTCAAATCCCACAAATTGTAGGGTAAAGTATTAGAAAACTGCTTTACTTAGAAATATTTAGTTAGTAGAATTTTGCTATTTTTCCTTCTATTATGCTGCTATTTCTGATAAAATGATTGTTTTTAATAGAAATTTCACAAAATGTACCCCTAATCTTTGGATTCTTCTAGCTAGACAATATATCTGATAGTACATAATTTATAAAAGAGTCATACAGATAATAACACCCTCTTCCTCTCTTTTTTTCTTTGAGAAATAATACAGATGAGCTGATAGTTAATATATATTAACATCAGGAAGTTTGAAATTACTGAAAAATATCCAACTTCCTTTATAATCAATGGGTAATCCATTTGGTACCTTGGGGACTTCCTGTAATTCTACATAAACTGATTGTTAAGACCTTACATTAGTGTGATGAGATAAAACTTGTAAATTATGCCATTGATTTTCCGACTTTTTGCCACTAGCTCAGTTATTTGATAGATCTGACTTCTCTAAAATAGTTTTGCTATTCAAATAATCTTTGCTGGCTTTGTGCCGATAGCTTTTCAATTTCTACTTAATGACTTACCAACAATCTCATTGCTGCAAATATGGAATAGAGCTGATGAATATATTGGATAGAGTTTTGGCTTTTCCTCTGCTACTAAATAGTTACCTACTTAGAAAAATCCCAGTTTCTCTCTGGGGAGAAAAAAAAAATAAACCCCACTTGTCTATAGAACTCTATAGTAAACTAAGGTTTACTTTTTCTGACAACTCCAAGAGGCAAGTAGCAAAATACTTAAAATCTCTATATTAAAGATAAATAAACTGTGGGGTAATGTTTAAATTATTTGTCCATAGCTACATAGATACCACATTCCAACCTCAAACCAGCTCTATGGCTTCAAGTCCTATATTTTTCTAAATTCTCAATTGGGTCATGCTGCATTTCTGACAGCCACTCTCACATACGCTTAGATTTCACATTTCTTTGGACTGAAGACAATGTATTACCATGTGATTTATGGCTATGCAGCTTACCGCATATTGTAGAGGTTTCATAAATAGCCAATCAAAAGAAAACGCCTTGCCTAGTATCATCTGGTGAGTCAATAGAAAACGTCAGGTTAAAGGCTGAGTTTTCTCTGTTTCTCAGGTCTGAATTCATGTTACGAGTTTGGATTGTCTCTCCAAACAAGAAAAAGGACAAGGAAGAAAAAAAAAGGGGGCTGGGAGGGTGCGGTTGTAGTTAAGAGTTGCAGAAGGCCCAGAAGAGGGAAATTATTTATTTTATATGAAAGAACTTTCTCATACCAGACTTGTTTGAGTTGAGGAATAGTTCCCAATCTATCAAATGTTCATCAGAGAATAGATTTTAAAGGAGGTAGAGATCAGCTATTCAAGGGGATTTAACCCTTTATGTGCATGTGATGGATCCCTTCATTAGCTTCCAAAGCCGATGAACTCCTCAGAATAATGGTTTTAAATACATAAACTAAAATATATAGGATTTTAAAGAAATAAATTATAACAGAATGCAGTTTATACACACATGTGTGCACATATGTGCATGCATATGTATGTGTGTGTGTTCAAGGAGCAGATAAAGCACCCCTGATTTATTTCAACTTCATTTAACAAATGAAATAACTGAGGCCCAGTAAAGGAATAATAGATGATCTACTTTTTCTTTGGATAAAGACATTTTTGTCATTTTCTTCATATTATGGAATAGATGGATGACATTTGAATGTTTGAATATAAATATTTGTTCATAGAAATGTAATTTATTATCACAACATAATTATAATTATCTTAGACAAGATAAAACAATTGTCTACTCTCTTCATTTACTACTAGTAGAATTATATAAAATGTGTTTTTCTTTTGACTTTTCTTCTGACCTGATAGAAATATTTAATATGTTCCAATTACTTGGCTATAAAAATTTTATTTGGGAAAACACATTGCCCTATAAAATTCTGTCATTTTCCTTTTTGTGCATTTATATACTTTATTTCTCTATGGTAATTGACAGAATTAAACTAATTAAAGTTACATTGATCACCCCAAGGGCTTGGATGGTTTCTAGTATTCATTATTTATACACCCATAAGGGCAAAACTGACTAAATTTTTTCAAGCTCCCAGGCATAATCTTGTATAATGTTATAATCATGTCTGGAATAATCAAAACTTTAACAAAGTTGGTTAAAGCAAGAAACTGAGTCCATTAAATGAATAGGAAAAAAAATCCCCTTTCCAAAATTCTTTTATGAATTTCATTTGCATAAACTAATATTCATCTCAGAAGTTGATCTTGTGTCTCTGTATTCTATTCTACTTTGCCAAACAAATTCCATAATGAGCCCCACTTCAATATTTCCTTTCTTTGAAGCTCCAATGAATGCAGCCTACATTGCTTTTCTGTATCTTTGACCTCCTGTCACACTTAAAGGCACTACATAATAGCACTGCCTTACTAAGTGCACAATTATATACTCCCTTGTTCTACTATTGAAATATTTCAAATGTGTCACCACAGTATGCCCTACCTGGATAAGAATATCAATGCAATGATCACATGATTAGTAAGATAGCAAAATATTCACTTTCTATTAACTTCTTTTATTCCCATATCTAACAGAGGAGTTATGCACAAGATATAGAGAAGTTATAGGAAATTCACAAGGTAAAATGTCTGTGATAATACCATAGTGAAGAGCTCTTATGCAGCATCCCACTGTGACCTAATGGGCTTCTGGGATGTCACAACTGATTCTATGCATATGCCACAATGATCAGAAGTAAAACTGATCATTTGTGAATCAGGATCCAGCTGTACCCATATCTAATGTCAGCAACACATCTTGAAATCTGGCAGGAAAAATTGACACAAATGCAGTCTCTTGAGATGGAAAAGGAGGAGAGAGAGAAAAAATGGAAAGAGCTCAACATAAAAAAAAAGCATGCATGATGTGACATATAGCAAGACACATAAAAACAATTAAACTGAAGTTTGGGTATTATAGGTATCTGAAAACCTAGCAGGGGATGCAATCTTTTCCCTTCAGAGGTCACTCATACTGGAGATATTAATAAGGTTGAATTCCCATACATCCCAATGAACAGGGGCTGTGTTTGCCAAGCATCATATGTTTAGGGGTCTGAGTTTCAGTGGAAATTGAGTGTAAAGAAGGAGAGACTAAAAATAAAATAAAAATGAAGAAACATTAAACATTAAAATACCAGGAAGAAAAACCAAATAAAAGTACAACACACCCACAAACACACAAGCAAATTCATACATGTGTGCATGCAGGCACGCATACACACACACACCTACATGTGTACATATGACCAAATGGAGAGGACCTTGAAAAAAAGAATGAAGAGTTAGTAAAAGCTCAAAGATAGGCCGGAACTTACTGAACAATTATATTATGAAGAAAGATGAAGAGCTATTGCATGTTGAAACATAGCATCCTATGAATTCCCCAGAGATGACTGAATAACAAGGTAAATTAAATAATAAATTTAAAAAATTATAATAGAAATAAAATTTAATTTAGGCCATAAATTAAAATTTGTCAATGTAGAATTATTTAAAAAGCACAAATATAAGGAAGAAAAAGAAAGAATATGTGCTAAAAGATCTCTCCAAAGTTATTCTTACATGTCTAAAGAAAAACACTGCATTACAAACACTAAGGCATTTAATGGTTAACTTGAACAAATTAAATAACAAACACTTCTTTAAGAAACCAGAAAGACTTCAAATACAAGGGAAAGATAATCCAAATATGAGAGGCTTAGTCAGCATTCACAAGAAATTAGAAAAGGGAATAGAAGAGCACAGTGTGTTACCAAATAACAAAACAAACAAACAAACAAAAGAAAACAAAGCTGTAACCCCAAAGATATAACCTGCAAACCTTAATCCAACAGTCAATGAAAAAAGGTGATAATTCAAACAAAAACAAGACACTTGCAGAATTCTTGTAAAAATAGAGGCGAGAAGATTCATGAACATTTCAACCAGTTGAAATATAAGGCACTAATAAATTAAACACTGAAAAAAGGAGTATTGAAGTCAATTACCACACATTTATTGGCTTTTGCTTTTTTAATCTTTATTAGTTTGTCAGTTCTGAGAATAGCAGTAGTACTAGTAGTAGCAAGCTGCAGCAGCAGCAGCAATAGTAGTGATAACAACAATAACAGCAATTAGAAGAAAAACAATACCTAGTACTTATATTTGATCTTAAATGTTTGGGAAGTATTTCACATTTTTATTTGAGATGGCTAGGTGACTCAATGTAGAGTGTGGCTCTCAAGTCTGGAAAATCTGGTGTGTGACTCTGGGCAAGGAACTTGGCAGTTTTCTCAATTGTAAAGTTAAAGTAATAATAGTATTCATGATGCAAAATTTTTGTGAGGTTCAAATGCAATAATATTTATGAAACAGTTTAAAAAAAGACTTCCTTCAAAAAACACATTCTACCACAAAATATTCTTTAAAATAGAGACAGTCGATCAAATTACTTCTTGTGGATCAAATATAGTCTTATTAACTAGACCAGGAAAGGGTAATGGAAAGAGATATAAATTAATGCCAATGTCTTAATTATAATTTTGATTTATAACATTTAAATACAATCCTAAAAAAGGATGCATTCACATAGATATTTACATACACACTTATGTCTATATACAAATATATATATATATATATATATACACATAAACATGCACACACACAAGTATATAGATGTATTTGTATACTTATTCAAATTTATCAACCAACTGGCATGTATTTCATAAGTAATGAAAAGATAATTCATTGTCTCATTTATAAAATAGCTGGAGAAAGAAATAAAAAATTACTCTAGTATCTTTGGAAGAAAACCCCAAATGGGATCATGAAGAGTCAGAAATGACCAAAAAATGCCTTAATAGGAACATTTTTTTAATCAAGCGTCTCTCAAAGGGTCTGATATAAAAGTTAAATATGAAATTAATATATAATCTGACAAGATATTGTGTGATGATGAAATGACATTAATAAATACTTCTCAAAAGATGAATAGAAAATGTGAGAATTAACAATTACATAAAATATTCCTCAAATTAAAAAAAAAAGAAATATTCAAATCAAAATATCACTGGCCTTTTATCTCATGATCTCCAAATGGTCAAAAAATGCCTAAAAATGGGGACAGAAATAAACTATTAACTAATCTATCAATTGTTTCAACATTTCCACAAAACAACTTGAATTTTTGATAGAAAGTGAATAAGATATTTAGCCCCCTTGAATAAGAGGTAGCACTTGTAGGCCTATATCCCCCCCAAAACTCAATTAGAACAAAAAAAGGATCTATTTTTAAATATGCATAGCATTTGCAGTCAAGAACTGAGGGAAAATGTTGTTGCTTGCACATTTATGGATGGTTAAACTAATGGCAGTGGAAGATTTGAGAACAAATGAAGAATAAAGAATAGCATGAGAAGTCATATATAAACTCTTGCAAAATAAAGGAAACAGAATGAGGAAAATGATATAATTAATACCTATTCCAATGCAAATGAAAAAAATAAAAAAATAAATTATATGAAATGTTGCATAATTATGACCAACTTTGACCACAAAGGAGAAATAAGAAAATATTCCTCATTCATTTTTCTTTTTTTTTTAAGCTTTGAAAGGTTATTGTTTTAGAATATATGATGTACTATCAGTTTCAGTGTTCTTTGGGACTGTAGGAGTTACTACTTAAAAATCTTTCTTTTCCATTTTTTTTCAAAAAAAGATCACTCTCTCGATAGGGTAAATGGGACCAATATGTGGAAATGAAGTTAGAACAAAAGGAAATTCTTCCAATATTTCAAAAACAGAAATAAAAGAAGTATGTGTTTATGAATATGCATATGTTACATAACATATGTCCACACCTATAAATGAATATGTATATTCAATATGTCAATGTATATATATATATATATATATATATATTTATACAGATAGACAGATGTACAGACAGACAGATAGCTAAATAGATAAATGGATAGATAGATGGATGGATGGATAGACAGAAAGATATAGACAAACATCTATATATGTACCTATATGTATGAGTAGTTAGATGGGTCAGAGAACATAGTGCTGGGCTTGGAGTCAGGAAGATGTGTGTGTGTGTGTGTGTGCGTGTGTGTGCGTGTGATGTGTGTATCATGTGTCTGTTATGAATAAGCTTTCCTATTGAGTTTTTTATATCACTGAATAATTACAATGATTTAGATACGGAAGTATTCATAGAAATCATATTGCCCAATCTTTTCTTTTTAAAGATTAAGAAACTGAGACTCAGAGAGTTTGTGGGATTTACCCAAGGTTTATAGCCAGAAAGGCACAAAATTTAACCATGTACCCAGTATTCTAGTATGTTGGTTCAGTTCTATTTCCAGCATACCACACAATTAGTACATGGAGTGTTTAGTGGCTATTAAAAATGTTTTCAATTGGCTAGGTATTGTCCCATTTAGGCTTGTGTTCACTCAGAAGTTTCAGACAATTATAGGTTATTAAGATTGGGGTGAGTGAGAGGAAGAATTAAGTATTTATTAAGTCCATACATACTACATTCCAGGCACTGTCCACATACCCAAATGATACAAATATTATTTCATTCAATCCCCCATCGACATTGAGAGGCAAATGTTTTTATTCCCATTTTACAACTGAGCAAAATGAGGCAAACAGAGGTTAAAGTGACTTGTCCAGGGTGGGAAAACAACTAAGTGTCTGGGCTGGGTTTTGAACTCTGCTCTTTCTGACTCCTAGCCCAGTGCTTCATGCATTGTGCCAACTAACTGCCTCTGTAAGTGTGGTTATGCAGATAGTTATGCCACCTTACATCATGAAGAACATGTCAGAAAATTTGATTTCCACAAGCATTGTTGACAGCAGGGAAAGTGATTACTTATCTTATAGGAAAAAAAAAAACCTATAACAATAAACCATGAATATTCTTTAAAAAATAATTGTTTACTTCTTTGCTGGTAAACAATTAATATAGGAAAAATATTATTTGAAGTAATATTAAAAATATATAAAGTTTATGTTTAAATAAACACCAACTACTTCATTTATTCATTTTTCTACTTAATTAAAAATCTAGTGAATATTTCAATTATGACCTTGCTTTCATTCTAGTAAATTAAAGTCATAAACTCCTGAGCTCTATTTCTGAACGCCAGAATGGATTAGCCTCTGAAGTTTATTTTTACCTGTTTGATGAATAATTGCTTATAATTAACTTTTCTTTAAGAAAGAATAAAAAAAAAAAAGTCTTTATGCTAAGATATAGCTGGAGCACAACAACCTTATCCACCAGCTTTAGTCTTGCTTTATGATGCAAAAACAAAAGAAATTTGCTGCAGTAAACTTTTCAGTTTTCTTGCTGTGCTGTTGTGTCTAATTCTTCATGACCTTGTGAATCATATTACCCATAAGGTGTTCTTGACAAAATAATTGAGTGGTTTGCCAGTTACTTCTTCAATGGATTAAGACAGAGGTTAAGTGAATTGCCCAAGACTGCACAGCTAGTAAGTGCCTGAGGTTAGATCTGAACTCAGGTCTTCTTGAAGCAAATCTCAGCCGTCTATCCATTAAGTCATCCAGCAGGCCAAAACTTTTTAACTCCCTAGCTAAAAATTCAAAAGGCAATATGGTGGTCAAAACTGCTGTGAAAAAGTTCCCAATTCCCCATTCTATCCACTATTTGAATTCTTTTTTATCATTCACAGAACACTACAATTTAGCAACTCCACATTTCAGTTACCCCATTTCAGCAGAATGTATTTTCTACAGGGTCATTTTAAATCATCCATTTTTTCTTTTTATTATTAATATTCTAAACAGAATTGAAAGGGGTAAAGGTACATTATTTCGAACATTCAGGTATCTCTCAGTTCATTACAGAGTCAACTCTAAATAAATATTGGTTCAGACATGGACATTGGTATTCTTTTTAAAAAAAAAATCACTTGCTTATATCTTTTTCTACATAATGGTGGAAAGTATTCTTATGGAGTCAAGTCAAAAAAAATTTATGAATGCACAGTTCCAGGTATGGTGCTAAGACCTGGGAATGGAAAAAAAGACAAATCAGTAAGTAAATCACTAACAAACCATCACAAACTAAATCAGTGAAGTTTTAAAGTACATCCTACATCTCAAGCAAATTACTATAGGCTGCCAGGCTGAAGTTGGGATAGAAGGAATTCGTGCTTGCAAATAGCTTGCTATCACCTGGTAGAAACAACATGTGTATGTATTTATGTATGTATGTATGTATACATACATATATATGTTGATGTCAAATAAATACATAGGATTTTCATATAAAAATCCAATATGATAAAGGTGATAGTAGCATCTGGGGGAATTAGGAAAGGTTTAAAGCAGGAATTGGTGTTTTGGTTGAAGTTTAAAGATGATAAAGGAATGCATTTCAGGTATGGGCAATAGCTTTGTTAAAACGTACTGGTATGTGTAGAGTCATGAGTCAGTAATATTGACATGAGAGGACAAGAAATTAGAAGAGAACAGAAATCTCATGATGAGAGTGTTAACCTTCACAAAATAGGTGGGATACGGATGTAGTTACAGCAAAGAAATCTGAAGAATGCTTGTGAGAAAGACTAAAGGAGAAAGATTAAGAGTAAGATCATGAGAATTCCCAAGTGAGAAAATTACCTAGGAGAAAATGTTAGTCAATAGTATAAAATAATACAGACAGGTGAAAAAGCATGGGAACCGAGAAAAGATCATTACATATGGTGTTTAAAATATCTTTGGTAACTAACTGTAGATGATTATTAACATTTTAATGACATAAAATATGTGAAATTTTCTGAACTCTTTTTACCAAGAGATCTTAAAAAAAAGTGATGTTAGCTGACAAAGCTGACATTTATAAATTTTCAAAGTATTGGGATATAAATAGTTAATTAGGTCCTTACAATAATCCTCTGAGGATGATGTTACAGGTATTATTATCCCAATATTATAAGTGAAGAAACAAAGCTTGAGAGTTAAGTTGCTTGCCTATGAGTACACAGGAAAAAGCAAAGTTGGAATTTAAACCAGATCTTCATGATTCCTAATCCTGTATTGTTTTTATCATACCATCTAGTTTTGATCTGCATGGTATAAATATATACTAATTTTGTCTGCTTTGGAAATTTTCTTCTTAAACCAAAAAGAAAATTTTTATAAATCATTCTGATATTAAGCTAATATATAAAAATTTAAGCATAATTTAGAGTTATTAAAACTGAAGAAATGAACTATAATCACCATTCCATTAATTTAATGAATGTTTTCTAATATGTAAAACATTCGGACATGTAAATTTTGCATTCGTTTTAAAAACTGAAAAAATTCAGAATAAATAGCACATTAATTTGAGTATAGAAACAAGAATATAATAGGAAACCTCCTTTTACAAAATTGACAAGACACTTGGGGTAAAGTGGCTTGGATCAGGTCATACAGACAGTAAGGGTAAAGTGTCTGAGGTTGAATCTGAACTCAGGTCTTCCTGATTCCAGGGCTGGTGAACTATTTACTGCACCCTCTAGCTGCTTCCTATGCCTTTATTTTTAAATTAAGGCAGCAAAATTGTCTGTTTTCATCTATCTTATGACAACCAAGACAAAAAACAATAATCTGGTCATGTCAGGTAATTCATAGCATTAAATAAATGTAATAAAGGAATGCTGAGCTATATGTATTTAACTATCATTATTTCTTATATTTACATGACAGGAGATACACTAAATCAGAAATCATTGTAATTCAGCTAAAATATCAATTTGTAAATCAATCATAGTAAGTTTAAAATAAGACAGGAAGT
>CM053591.1:95817525-95835855 GCA_028646515.1 Pseudochirops corinnae
ATACCATCACAAACCTAATTAATAACCAAACATAATTTTGCTACTTTAAACTATTACATTGACTGTTCCTTGCCTATTTAATTTCATAATGAAAAGCAAAATTTTGAGCAATAGATACTAACTGATGAAGAAGTTCAGAGAAAGAGAGGTCATTGAGATATAGGGTAATCAAGAAAGATTTATAAAATTGAATCTGTTTTCCTCAAAGTTACCACTGACCATATCTAATGACTTTTTTTCCTCAATCTGCCCCCTTTTTGATCACTATGATTACATTCTTTGAAACTGTTTATCTCTCTCTCCTCCTCATGCTTAATCTCTCCTTTCAAAGTTTTTATGACATTAATCTCTCCTGGGTTGTTCCTATCTCCCCATCCAATTGATACTTCTCTGTATTAATAAATTTTCATCCAAGTCAGATACACCTAATAGTGAGTATTTTCAGCAAAGATCTGTCTTGGACTCTTACCTTCTCTCTCTATGCTATATGGATTGCTGATCTCATAAGTATGATTTCAGCTATAATGTCTGCAGATGATTTCTAGATCAATTTAACAAATTGTATTCTCTTTCCTGAGCATATAGAACTTCACCAGTTGTTCCTGGGACATTTTGAACAAGATATTTCATAGATATCTCAAACCCAATGTATCAAAAAAAAGAACTCAATACTTTTACTTCCACTTGCCTAATTCTAACTTTTAAGATATTGTTTTCCTGATTGGCTTTTGTATTTTCCCTTCCATTTGACCACTTGTACTCTTTAAGGAATTGTTTTCTTCAGTGGATTTTTGTGTCTCCTTTCCCATTAGGCCAATTCTATTTTAAAGAGTTCTCCAAATTGTTGACTCTTTTTTTTTCATAATTTTTTTTTGCATTACTCTCATTTCATTTTGTATTTTTCTTCTAACTCCCTTATATGATTTTTAAGTTCCTTTTTGAGCTCTTTCATGTGTTTTTCTGAACTTGAGATGACTTCTTGCTTTCCTTTGGAGTTTTGCACATAGGAGTTTTGACATTGTTGACCTCTTCTGAATCTGAGTTTTTGTCTTCCTTGTCACCAAAAACAAATTTCTATGACCAGAATGTCTTTTTGCTCACCATTTTTTTTTTTTTGCCTTTTGCCTTTCTTTTAAATTTGTGCTCTATTCATGGGATGGAAAAGGCACTCAGGATTTTTGTGCCAATGGCTGTAGGCCCTGGCTATTTACCCAATTTAGAGCTGATGTTGCCCTGAGGCCCCCAGAGGACCTTTTTGTCTGGTTCTCTACTGAAGGGGTGGAATGGGTGCTACCTGGTACTGCTGGATTCTGTCCTAGTCTGGCAGACTGCCTGTTGCTGAGCTAGGGTTCTATAGGTGGTGTCTGGCTTGTGCTGATGCCCAATGGGGGTGTTTCTGCATTTTCTGAAGCCACACTAAAAAAGAGCTGCTGGAGGATGCCTTTTTCCCTGGGGTTATGCTGAAGCACATGGTGGTATTTGGGGCTGGAATCTGCAAATATTCCTGGCTCTACTGAGGCATTTTGGAGGCCCTGGCATTGGCATTCACCTGCTCTATCACATTGGGGCTCAGGGTCTCACACTTTTCATTATTTCATATAAGCCATCCCATATTTTTTTTCCCCTTAAAATCAAACATCTCATCATTTCTTACAGAGCAGCAGTTTTGTATCACAACCATATACCACAATTTGTTTAGTCATACCCCAATTATTGGGAACTCCTTAGTTTCCAGTTCTTTGAAACCACAAAGAGAGTTGTTCTACATATTATAGAACATGTAGGTTCTTTTATTTTTTTTCCCCTATCACCTTAGGAAATAAAACTAAGAGTGCTATTGATATGTCAAAGGGTATAACTCTTTGGTCATAATTCTTAATTTCTCTCCAAAATGGTTGAATCAATTAACAATTTTTCCAATTCTATGGTAACTTCCCATTTTTTCAGATACTCATTTTACTTGCAAAATGACTGTCCCAAATCCTATTGCTGAATAAGAAATTCTCTTCAATTTTCAAGAATACTGAAATTTTATTTGACTAAAATATAACACCCTAGCAATAAGACTGTGCTGTGGATATATGAAAATAAAGACAGTGCTTTTTAGTTGGTTAGAGAAGGTTTCTATTTCCTCTTTAACATATCTTTTGATTTTGTTCAAATCCATGTTGTAAATTCAGCAATGATCGTGGGAGTATATAAATAATCTGAATCCCAAATTAGATATTTGTAACAGGAGACTTTTATTTTTAAGACATAAATTTAAAAGGAAATAAACAAAAAAAGAAAATCCTAATCTTAACCTAGGGACACTTTTTGTTACTTTTCTTTAGTTGAATGTAGTGACAAAGACTGAAGAGTTAGAATCCAGCTATTATGAGGGAGCAGTTCTCCCTATCCCATCTTTTGCTCAACCTACTGACATCCCTGACTTCCTTTCAGTGCTAACAAAATCCCACCTTCTATAGGAAGCCTCCTTCAATGTCTTAATTCTAGTGCCTTCCTTCATTATATACATATACATACATATGCATATACAAGTGTATATCTACATCCATCTATATATTTATATATATCAATATCATTATATATGTCTATCTATCATCTATCTATCTGTCTGTCTGTCTGTCTGTTGTCTGTCAGTTTGTCTGTTTATCTATCTATCTATCTATCTATCTATCTATCTTTCTATTTGTCTACCTATCTATCTGTGTGTGTATGTATTTGTTTTCATGTCATCTCCACCATTATATTGTAAGTCCTTTGAGGTCAGGACTACCTTTTGCCTCTTTCTATAGCCCTAGTATTTAGCACACTACCTTGCATGTAATAGGTGCTTAATACTTTATTAATGATTGAGTGATGGATTCTAGTTACTCCTTGTTAGAGAATTGAAGCTAATTTGGCAGGTCTCCAGAGGTGAGCTCAGGAGACAGCTCCTGAAGCTCCTATATGCTTTATAGAGATACTGAGACCAAAGAATCTAATACATTAAGTGGTAGATAACTGGTGATCAGTGTGTTCCAGTGATATAAAATTCATTGTATTGATGATGTTAAAAAAGAAGTAGGCTTAGTCAAAGTCCTGTGATAAGATCACTTGAAAACAACAGGGATCCTATAACTTTAGACATGCCATTTGCTCCTCTATCCATATTTCCTCTATATAATATTTCATCTGTAATCTGTATGCATGTTTATTTTCCTTAATGATGCTAGATATATTTGTAGAAGAATCTATCTTTTATTGGGAGGGGGAGTGATGCTCTATTGATTTTTTCTATGCTAGTTTATGAAATACATTTGGTGTGATAAAGTTGTTTTATGTGCCTAACATTTTTTTTTAATAAAATATTAGTGGAGGCAGAGGAGTCATTCTTTTGAGCGGCTATTGACCTGGAGTGACTATCCTGGCTGATCCTTTTCATTTGGTATTGGTGGAGGGGGTATACAAAAAGTGCTACATATATATTTCCATGGCTTTTGCTACCTGCCTGAGTTGCCCTTCTGATTCATCTGAAACATTTTTATTGGTAGGATATATGTGTGAAAATTGTGATCAGATTACAGTGGGGGAGAGGGATAAGACTCCTGCTATATGTACAGTGAAGATGACCATAGGGTCCAAAATAGTACTCCATACCTTCTAGAAGATGCTTAGGTATGCAGAGACAGTTATCATGTAAAAGAACTGGAGGGCTTGAAATATGATATTCTAGAAAATGAAAGAACTGAAATTACAACTAAGAATTCTCTATCCATGAAAACACGAGTATAATACTTCAGGCATAAAAAGGGATATTTAACAAAAAAGAGGACTTCCATGAATTTGTGATGGAAAGGCCAGAACTGAATAGAAAAATCTAACTTTCAAACACAAGATTCAAGAGAAGCATAAAAATAAAGGTAAATAAGAAAGATAAATCATAAGAGACAATAGGGTTAAGCAGTTTATATTTTTATATGGTAAGATAATGCATGAAACTTATAAGAATTTTATCAGTATTAGGGTAGTTAGAAGGTTCCTTCAGAAAAAGAAAATGCAGGAATAAGCTGCTTATGCTGGGATAATGTAAGTGGGAATACATTACACAGACATACACACAAATATACATACATATATATATATAAAATATACATTTATTTATATATAATATATATGTAATATATATTATATTTAATATATAAATATATTTATTTATATATAATGTGAATGCTTATATATGTACATAAATGCACACACGAACACATATAATATGTGTGTGTATATACATATACATATATGTGTATATATATATATATATATACATATATATATATATATATATATATAATGTGAAAATAGATATATACCTTATCCAATTGGTAATTAGGAAGAATAAGGGATAGAGGAAAAGGGGATGATAAAAGGGAGGGTAGATAAAGCAAGCTGGTGGTAAAAAGCAAAAGAGACTTTAGAATTGGGACAGGTAAAAAAAGAGACAATGATTAGCAGAAAAAATATAGGATGAACGGAAACACACAGTTAGTAATCAACTGTGAATGAGAAGGTAATGAGCTCATCTATAAAATGAAAGCAGAATAGATTAGAAACCAGAATCCATCAATATGTTGTTTACAAGAAACACACTTGAGATGGAGAGAAAAACAAAATTTTTTAAAAAGGTCTGAGGCAGAACCTATTATGGTTCAGCTGAAGTAAAATATAAGGTGTATCAATTATGATTTCAGGCAAAGCAAAGTCAAACGTAAACCTGATAAAACGCATATACTGCAAAACTACATTTTGTTAAAAGTCACCAGAGACAATAAAATAATATAGATATTAAACATATATGTACTAAATGGCTAGCATCTAAATTCTTAGAGAAAAAGTTAAATGACTTATAGAAGTAAATAATAAATCTATGCAAGTGGGAGACCTCAACTTTTCCCTCTAAGAGCTAGATAATTCTAAATATAAAATAAATGAGAAATGAGTCAAAAAGATGAATGTAATCTTAGAAAATATAAATATGATAAAGCTCTGGAGAAAACTGAATGGAAATAAAAAGGGGTATATGATTTTTTTTTCTCAGCTATATATGGCACCTGCATATGAATTAACCATGTATTGGGCTTATATCCATCTCATAATCAGATATAGAAAAGCAGAAACATTAAATGCACTATTTGCTTACCAAAATGCAATAAAAATATTAATAGCAAGTCCTGGAACCATAGAGTAAAAATTAATTTTGATACAAATAATCTTATACTAAAGAATGAGTAGGTCAAAGAACAAATTTTAGAAACAACAAATAATTTCATTAAAGTAAATGGCAACAATGAGTCACCATACCAAAACTTGTAAGATGCATCCAAAGTAGTGCTGAGGGGAAAATATATTACATCTAAAGTCTTACATCAATAAAATAGAGAAATAGCAGATCAATGAATTGGGAAGGAAACAACAACAATATCAAACTTAAAAAAAGGAGTGTGTTAATAATTCTCAACTATATATCAAAATGGAAATCCTGAAAAGCAAATTAGAGATTAGTAAGATTGAAAGTTAGTGATAATAATAATAAAAATAAATACAGGCGCTAGTGTTATGAAATTGAAACAATAAAACAGATAAAAACATTGGTCAATTTCACTAAAAAAGAAAGAAGGAAATAAGATTATTAGAACTAAAAAATGAATAGAGATGAAATTAAAATAATTATTAGTAGTTATTGTACCAAATTATATGCTAGCAAAACTGCCAATCTAAGTCAAATGGAGGAATATTAACTAAAATATAATCTGCCCTTGTTGCAGAAGTGAAAATAGAATTCTTAGATACCCTAACATAGAAAATGAAATTAAAAATGTCATCAATAAGATTCCTAAGGAAAAAAATATTAATTTTTAAGATCAGGTAAATTCACAAATGAATTCTATCAAACATTTAAGGAACAATTAATCCCAATACTAAATGAATTATTTTCAAAATATGCATAAAGAAGGTCTGCCAAACTATTTTTATGACATAAACTTAATTTTGGTAACTAAATCAGGAGAGCTAAAACTGAGAAAAAATTATAGACCAATTTCCGCAAATGAATATCAAAGCAAAAAAAAATAAATCAAATGCTAGCAAGGAGTTTACAGTAAAATGTTTCAAAGATCATGTACAATGACCAGGGGGATTTTAAAAAGAAATTTAAATATTAAGGAAATTACCAGTATAACTTACTGTTTTTGTAATAATAAGAATAAAAATCATATAATTTTCTCAATATATGTAGAAAAAGTATTTGAGAAAATACAACACCCATTTCTCTTAAAAACATTAGAAAGTATAGGAATCAAAGGAACTTTTCTTAAAATAATAGTCGATATTTACCTAAAACCAAAAATAAGCACTTCTGTAATGGGAACACATTTTACACCTCAGTAACATAAGAAGGGAAGCAGTGATGTTGTCCCTTATTACCACTATTATTCAATATAGTACCAGACATGCTAGGTATAACAATAAGAAAAGAAAAAAGGAATTGAAAGAATAATGTTAGACAATGATGGACCAACACTGTGACTCTTTGCAGATTATATGATTGTATACTTGGAGAATTCTAGGCAATCAATGAAAAATATAGTTTAAAAATTAACTTCAGAAAAGTTGTAGGATATAAAATGAATTCACTCAAACCATCAAAATTTCTATATGTGACAAACAAAATCCAGCAAGAAGAACAAGAAAAAGAAATTCCATTTAAATCACTGCTGAAAATAGGAAATACTTGACAGATAGATTTTTAAGTCCTACCAAGAAAAATCCAGGGATTACATAAATACAATTAAAACACTTTTCATGAAAATATAAACATATTTAGATAATTAGAAAAATATTAACTGCTCGTAAGTAGGCTGAACCAATATAAAAAGTGGCGATTATATTTGAGTTACTTTATTTATTCAGTGCCATATAAATTAAGTTATCAAAGAATTATTTTACAGAACTAGAAATAAGAAAAAATATTTGAATAAAGAAAATGTCAAAAATATCAATGCAAATGATTAGGGATAAGTATAGGTGCTTCTGGGACCCCAGGGACCAGAGTCCCTGGGTGGGCAGTCTGAAATGAATTCTCAGGCTCAAGCATTCTGAGTCAAGTTTGTAAAAGTTTGTTGTTATGCTTTACAGTGTGCAAGAGGTCTTAGGGAACTCCTTAAAGGAGTGATAGGTATATTTTTATAGAATAATCCATAGTATAACCTGTGCCAATTATGCTAACTAGGTGAGTAAGGATGGGATTAGGGAGGAGTTAAGGAGTGGTTGTTGCTTAAAAGGGACATACTTCTACTGGGCAGGTATATTGCCCACAATTCACTGGGAAATAGCCCAATGGGGGTCTGCATGGAGGTGTGTTTTTAGGCTTGAAACAACACTAAGTCAACTAGTGGTCAGGGCTGACTGAAAAGTACCCAGTCTGTTACCCATCAATATCTTGTTTGACAAGATGGATTTTGAGAGTATACATATGTCCCAAGCTAACAAGGGATCCAGGATATATATAATGAGCTAAGGCGTATATACATGACTGAATCTACAATATATGTGATAGATAGATACCAATACACAGCTGCTTCAGCCACTATACAGTTGGGTCAAACTACTAAATTCTATAGTTGCAGCTGACCACTGTAACAGCAAAAGAGCTAAGTATTTTGTTAGGGCATGTTGCCTTTGAGCTAGGGAGAAAATGCCTGAGACGGTGTTTTGGGGCTAGCGAGAAAAATAATTTTGCAAATGTGATTTTATGAACTGTGGTTCAAGCACAGGCACCTAAGCACCCCATCATAAGCAGTTTTTAAAATTGTTAAGGAAGAAAGTTAAGCAGTTCAAGATGTCAAACAATAGTGCAAAGCATTCATCATGAAAACATTACGATACTGGCTAAGAAATAATGCGATAGATAAGGAGAAAAGATTAGGAATGTAATAGTAAATGACTATAGTAATCTAGTGCATGATAAAACCAAAGATCCAAGCTTTTGAGGTAAGAAGTCAACATTTGACAAAAATTACTGGCAACACTGTTAAGCAGTTTCACAGACACTAGGCATAGAACAGCAAATCACACTGTATAGCAATGTTAAGTCCAAATGGAGAAATTATGTAGACATAAAGGGTGATATCATAAGTTATTTCAGGGAGCATAGGAAAATATACTTGTCAGATCAATAGATAATGAAAGAGTGTATGACAAAACAGGAAATAGAGATTATCACAGGAATTAGAACATACACATTTTATTACATGAAATTAAAAAAAAAAACTTGCACAAAATTAATTCAGACCAAAATAGGAGGAAAATGAAGAAAAATTTTACAGCAAGTTACTCTGAAGAAAAGTTCATTTCTCAAATTTATTTATTAGGAGAAGAAATGTATTAGTAGTTACATTAAAAAATGCCCTAAATCACTATTGATTAGAGAAGTGTAAATCAAAACAACTCAGAGATACCACCTCACCACCTATCAAACTGTCCAACATGGCTGAAAGGAAAATAAAAATGCTAGGGTGGAAAAAAAAATAGGAAAACTATTACACTGATTGAGTTGTGGTATACCAATCATAGTGAACTAAGACCAAGTTGCTGTTAATCTTTCTTCAGACTTTGACCCAGTAATATCACCACTAGATCTGTATTCCAAAGAGATGAAAAAAAAGGGAAAATGGACATTTATACAGAAATATTTGTAGCAGTTCTTTTTGTGCCAGCAAAACCTTGTATAACGAAGGATCTCCATCAAATGAAAAATGGCTGAAAAAGTTGTGGTGCATGATTATGAGGGAATACTTTTCTGCTTTAAGAAATAAAAAGTAGTATGGTTTCAGAAAAAACTGGGAAATATTGCATGAATTGATGAAAGATGAAATTTGTAGAACCAGGAGAACATTATATATAGTAACAACAATATAGTAAGGATTAAAATCCAGGAAAGACTTAACTACTCTCATTAAGATGATAAGCACAGATAATTTGCAAGGAATCTATGATGAAAAATGCTAACCATTTTCAGGGAGACAACTGATGAACTCTAAATGCAGATTGAAACATAATTTTTCTTTAAATTTTTTTTCCTTTGTTGTTGTTGTTCTTGACTTTCTCTTTTGCAACATGGCTAATATGCAAGCATTTTCTCATGACTCCATAAGTATAATTGACATAATATTTTTTGGCTCCTCAAGATGAGGGACGGGCAGGAAAGACAGAGAATTTGGAACTCAAAATATTAAAACAGAATTGTAAAATGACAAAGAATATAAAGCTGAGGTGTCAGATATGTGCTTTTTGGTACATTGCAGCTATAATACTCCTGCAGACACAGATTAAAATGTAATTGAGAAGTATTTAACAAAATAAGTAAAAAATAAAATTCAGCATAAATAATTTTAATATGTAGTTGTCTATGTCAATATGAACTCTGTAGGAGATCCTTATGTATGGTTTAATGGCTCTCATTCATATTTGAATTTGGCACCATTGGTGAAAATGTTTTGGCACTGTGGCCTTAGAAAAAAACAGAAAAATCACCTAATGAAATTGATATCATTGACCTACAATTTCTAAACACACTCTCTGATTCAGCTAAATCATTTTCATTTTATACAGCATTAAAATGGACACTTTCTGTCTTTCTGTGAACCTCTCCATCTCTTAAAATATTTGTATATAAGTGGGTGGATGATAGCTATGGAGATATTGTTCTCTATCTAAAATCTAGGAAATTATTATAAAGTTGAAAAATTACTTCTTTACACAGAGCAGACCTTATCTAAGAACCAAGTGCAGTTCAGGATTCCATTTTTGGGGGGCACTGAAGAACTACAACTTACAAGCTCCATCTAATCCACAATATTTCAGAATCACAAACAAGACACTTTTACAATTCCTCAGAAACAAATGAAAAGCAACCACTTCCATTTTCTTACCATTCTTTCCAATAAGTCATTCTGATTACTGTTAGCAAAAGCTGCTGGAAGATAAACCAAGATTACTAGACTCATGACCACTAAGGCCAAGAGCTTTGGTTCAAAACCCAGATATGAAACTAGACCAAAGGGGATTAAAGAAGTCAAAGGATTTACAATTTCCCTCTTTGTCTACAATCCACTAAAAATGTCTTTACTGGGAATGCAGCCTGTAACAAGTCAGTGCATGCCTAATGGGAAGCTGAGGAGATTATCTAGGAAATACCTTAGGATCATAGAATTTTAGAGCTAGAGTGAGACTGTAAAATCACCAAGGCCATTATTCTCATTTTACTGATGAAATAACTAATACCTAGAGAGGCTAAGTGACTTTTTTAATGTCACAACACTACTGAATTGCAGAGAAAAAACTGGAACCCAGATCTTTTGACACACTCCGGCATTTTTTATACTTCAACATTATTGCTTAATTAAAAATTGTTTCTATTCCAGCAGTACTCCTTATTGTGCTTTGTTTTGCTTTTAGCAATAAATCCAATCATTCACCTAACCACCCAAGAAAGGGGAGTCTGCAGCTCTATCCATGATTATTGTCATGTTGTAAGTGGAAAAGGATGTGTCAATGTTTATTGGGAACACACCAGGGATTTTAAGCTATTTGTAGATGTGAATGTCCTATATGATAAATACATCCCTGCAAAGCACAAGCCAGCAAAATAACAACCAGCAGTCCTGTCAGCGACCTTAAATGAAAAGCCCTGGGCATCTCTATCCTGTGATTTATCTGTTTGGTATAAAAGTAATTAGGTTCATATAAAAAAAGGAGAAAGGAAAAAAAAAGAAAAAGATAACATAAGCACATAGAGAGTTCAGTGAAATGATGGAAATTGTGAAGTACTGAAAGAATACATGAATTGAGATTGGCAGATCCTCAGTAAAACTCAACACTAAGTTCTATAATGGAACTGTATTTCACTGTGTGTCGAATCATATTCAACCAGATGCTACGACAAAGGAAATTAGTCCCTACCTCACATAGACTATATCTGTATATTGTAAAGAGCTAGTTGGTTTAAATTGTTAAATTGGTCTTTCAAAAACTAAGGAATTAGTTAATTCATGATACTAGAAAGTTATTTAAAAACACTATAATTATATTTTAAGTGACTCATTTGGCCAGTATATTATAATGGCCATAATTATTTCACGAATGAGTTACTTTAACTTCCAAAGTATACGGCTTAAAGCTGAATAACCTGACTCAAATGCTTATTAAATTTGGATTTTACCACTTCTACACTGAGTGACATATTATAGAATTGCTATATAATATCAACAACATACCTTCTGATTTTAATTTAACAGCTATCTTGATATTAATTACATCATGTTAAACTGTGTCAACCAAAAGTGTTCAATTGTGCTTTTTTTGGTTTTTGTTTGTTTTGATTTCTTTTTAAATCACCAAACTAGGAAACAGGATATCTACTTCTAGCTTGCTTGAGTATTCTATGATAACTAGATTAAGTCACTTAGCTTCTTGGAAACCTCAGCTTCTTCCTCTGCAAAAGGTATAAATATCAGCTTCTCTTGTGACAATCCCTTCCACATCATGGGGTTAGGAGCAGGATGCCAGAGATATGGAAAAGTCACATTTTTTTATTTTTAGTCCTCTCTTCATAAGAGAGAAAAAATTTGAATTTAAATATTTTTTTCTTTTATGGGACAGTTACTATATCCCATTTTAAAATTTGGGTATATTTATGATATTAAGAGATAAAACTTACTGGTATCATGTAATACTATACATATATTTTACGCATTTATGAGTATCTATGTCATCTATTGGCCTTAGAGTACCATTTGAAACTTCTGCCAAACTCTCCCAAAATTCCCATTTAATTTCCCAAGCTGACCCACGATATATGAAAACCATATGAGGAAAGTCGCAATGTGGAAGGGATAACTGTATTGTCTACCAAAGTGGCGAGGAGAAAATTAGATAGCGTTATATTTGAAAGTGTTTTGAAAATAAAAACTTTTCTACAAATTCTAACTACTTGGAGCATGAATATTAACTTGCCCTCTTTCCTGTAAAGAGATAAAGAACAATGATACCATAGCTTCCTAAGAACTGAACATAATAATAAAGATCACATAGCTTGAGGTGGACCCAAGATGGCAGAACTTAAGCAGGAGCTTATCTGAGCTCCTCAGTGAATTCCATCACTAACCTCTGGAAGGTGAATCTGAACAGATTGTAGAGTGACAGAATCCATTGGGAGACAGAGCGTAGCAGATTCTCAATCCAGAAAAGTGCCCATGTAGTACTGGGCAGGGGCAGCACAGAGCATGTGGGGACTGCATCAGTTTGGACCTAAGAGCAGACCACAGCAGAGTGAGAGCAAGATCGGGAGAGCAGATTCACCCACCACAAGAGCGATTTGCAGACTTCTTACTGCCTGACTGAGGATCAGTCTGAGCTGGGTAAGAGAAAGCATAGCACCTGCATAAGCAACAGTAGCTTCTCCTGGACTATCAGCCCACAGCCTGGATGTTTAAAAATCACCTACCGAACTTCCAGGAGCCAAGATGGCTGAGTATACTGTAGCTACTCTGATCCCCCTCCTCGACCTTGAAAACCCAGGGATTATTGCCCCACCTCATGTAAAATCCTGAAATAGTGGAATCAGCCTCTGGCTTGGGAGTCCTATAGGAAGGGTTTGACTGAAGTTGTGCCAATCCTGACGTGAAGGGCAGGAGGCATCCCAACAAGCCCCACCTCAGCTGACCAGTGGGAGATACCAAAGCCCAGGGGGGTACAGCCAGCAAGTTCTAACACCAGAAGCCCAGGTATGCCTTAGCACAGTCAAGGAAATCTGAAGACACTGGCATGGCAGACCACCAGCCTCTGAGCCTTCCTGACCTGTAGCCCAGGGGCACAGAGGGGGAAACCTGAAGTGGCCAGGACAACCCTGCCCCACACCATACTCTGTGAGTCTTAGGATAACCCAGGGGAAACACTGAGAGGCCTGGACTTTGCCACAGTCTAGACACCCAGAGGCTACAGCACACAAAGTCAACAAACAGGCTCCTAGGTCCCAGCCTGAGAAGTATGGGTCAGAGCCCTCTGTACCCCAGAAACAGAAATCCATTTCAAAAGTCAGGAAATAGATGACAGAATTCATTGGGAGACAGAGCATGTCAGATTCCCAGCCAAAGAAAGTGTCTGCATAGGTCTGGGAGGGGGAGAACAGAGCACATGGTGGCTGTATAAGCACAGACCTGAGAGCAGACTACATCAGAGTGACAGCAAGCCCCAGCCAGTGGATTCATCTACCCCAAGGGCAATTTGCAGATGTCTCACCATGGGAAAGAGAATCGGTCAGAGTGAAGTAAGAGAAAGCTCAGAGTCCACAACAGAAGCTTCTCCTGGGGCTATCAGCCCACAGCCTGGATGTTTAAAAATCACCCACCTGAACATCTGGAAGCAAGGATACCTGAGTATACTCTAGCTGCTCTGATACCCCTCCCTGACACAGAAAACGCAGAGATTAATACCCTACCCAGTGTAAAATCCTGAAACAGTAGAAACAGCCTCAGGCTTGTGAGTCCTAGAAGAAGGTTGTGAGTGAAGTTGTGCCAAGCCTGAAGTGAAGGGCAGGAGGCATCCCAACAAACCCCACCTCAGCTGAACAGTGGGAGATTCCAAAGTCCAGGGGGGTGGAGCCAGCAAGTTCTAACATCAGAAGCTCACATGTGCCTTAGCACAATCAGGGGAATCTGTAAACATCAGCACAGTAGACTTCCAGCTGCTGCCCAGGGGCACAGAGGTAAAAATCTGAAGTAACCAGACCACCCATCCACCATTTCCTACTCTGTGAGCCTCAGGGTAACTCAGGGAAAGGGCTAGGTGTCCTGGCCTTGGCCTAAGTCTAGATAGCCAGAGGCTACAGCACACAAAGACAACAACCAGGCCCTTAGCTCTGAACCTGAGAAGCACAGTCAGGTCATATGTGATCACAATGCAAAAGAAGAAAGCTGAGAAATCAAAAGCAAGAAAGATCCAATCTCCAGGTCAGTTGTTATTCCAGTGAGATATTTTACACTTTCTTCTAATTTCTCAATCTTTGTGTTCTGTTTGACTGACTCTTAATGCATCATAGTCCTTAGCTTTGATTTGACTGATTCTAATTTTTAGTGAATTGTTTTCCTTGGTTAGTTTTTGAAGCTCCATTTCTAGGGAGGTATTTTCTCCAGTTAGATTTTGAACCTCCTGATCCTGTTCACAAGTTTTACTTCTTAAGTATTTGTTTTCGTGGGTGAGATTTTTTTTTTCCAATTTGGACAATGTATATTTAAATTTATCTTCTATCTCTCTCATTTGGCTTTTAAAATCTTTCTTGAGATGCTCCAATAATGCATTTGGGGCTTGAGAACAGTTGATATTTCCTTCTGTGGTCTCAGGTTTGAGAAAAGAGTCCATGTTGTCCTCTGAATTTGGTTAATCTTGCTCACTATAATAGAATTGTAACATTCTTGGTTTTGCAGTTTCCCTCTTGCCCATTGTGATTGCTTATGCCCTGAAGTTTTAGAGTGGATTTCTGCTTCTGGGTCCAGATATACTATTTAGTATTACTATATATGCTTATACTATATATTATATACAGTATATACTATATAGCACATACTATATACTTCTATATACTTATGCTATATACTATATATAGCATATACTATATATAGTATTCATATATCATTTATACATGAAATTTTTTTAAACAAAAGAGTATTATTCTCTGTGACCATATTTTTAAAAATAGCAAATTCATATATTTTGAGTACACCACAGTACTTATAGATGATTATAGTGTAATTATGTCTTCTGTCTCAACTGAAATACCACATATGAAAGTATTTCAAACTGCATGTGTGACCTGAATTAATGAGAAAAAAAAATGTGCAGAGTGCATCTTTTTTTTTTTAAATGAAAAATGATATATACTAAAAAAAATAAAAAAGAAATTCACAAGTTTACAAATTATTATTAGTTACCCTAGAAATTGCCCTCCAACTTTTGCGGTGACAGAGGAATGAAATAGTATTTTAGTTTCTATCCTATCAAATTTAAATGAATTAAATCACTTTTTATGATAATAATGCTACAACTAATGATAATAATACTTGTATTACTTGCTTCAAAATGTAAAGAAAATTAAAATGTGCATATTCTTAAAAATTAAGTATGACTGCACTCTATAAACCTTAGTTTAATCAACCATCTTGGCTCCCAGAAGTTCAAGTAGGAGATTTTTAGACATCCAAGCTGTGGGCTGATAGCCTCAGGAGAAGCTGCTGCCACAGCTTTCTCTTACCCAGTTCCGGCTGATTTTCTATCCAGCATAGAGAAGTCTGCAAATCACCCTTCGGCTGGTGGTTCCACGGGCTGGGACTTGCTCTCATTCTGCTTTTCTGTGCTGTCCAAGAAAACAACTCCTAAAGAGTACAAGTAGTCAAAGTAAAAAGAGAGTATATAAGCTAATTGAGGAAAATAACTTTTTTAAAATTAATTTTGGTTTATTTTTAGTTCACATCATTCATTTCCACAAGATTTTGAGTTACAAATTTTATATACCCCCTCCTCCAATCTACTCTCTCCTATAACTTCCTCCATTACCCCTCTGACATCCTGGTAGGGCAAGATGGATCTCCCTATTTCAGTGCCTGTATATCTTATTTCCTAGTTGCATGTAAATAATAATAATAATAATGATAAAAATAATTTATACACACACACACATATATATATATACATATATGTATAAATTTATATTTAACCTTTGATTTTAGAACATTAAATTCTAGGTTTTTTTCCCTTCTTCCCTTGTCACCCACCCCCACTGGAAAGACAAGCAATTCATTATAGGCCATATTTATATAGTTACGTAGAACATCTCCTCAATGGACATATTGTGAAAGACTGACTATATTTCCCTCCTTCCTATCATGTCCTCCACTTGTTCTATGCTTTACTTTGTCCCTGTCCCTTTACAGAAGTGTGTGCTTCTAACAGCCCTCCCCCCTAGCCTGTCCTCCTCTCCATCCTCCCCGCTCTCATCCCCTTACCCCCTACTCTCCAGTAGGCCAACATACCCAATTTAGAGTGTATGTCATTACTTCACTAAGCCAAATTCAATGAGAGTAAGGTTGATCCTTTCCATTTTGCCTTCCTGTTCTTCCCCTCCATTGTAACAGCTATCCATTTCCCCTTCTATATGAGATGCTTAACCTCATTCTTCCCTGTCTCCTTTCAGTCTATTCCTTTCCCAACTCTCAATTTCACTTTTTAAAATATTATCCTTTCCTTTTCAATTAATCCTGTGCCCTCTATATATACATGTATACATATATACATGCAGTCACACACATATTTATACACATATATTCTGTCCTTTATAGACATATGTGTATGCATACATATATATATATATGCATATATATGTATATATATACATTTATATTCCTTTCAGCTTATACTGAGAAAAGTTTCATAAGTTACAATTATCATTTTTCCATGTTGGCATGTAAATAGTTCATCTTTGATAAGACCCTTATGATTTTTTTTTCATCTTTACCTTCTCATGCTTCTTGTGTTTGAATGTCAAATTTTCTATTCAATTTTGTTTTTTTCCTGAAGAATGCTTGAAAGTCCTCCACCTAATTGAACGACCATATTTTCCCCTGAAACATTATACCAGCAGTTTTCAACCTGTGTGTTATGTTCAATTCATAACAATGAAAATACATCCTGCATGTCAGATAGATTCATAATAGTAGCAAAATTACAGTTATGAAGTAGCAACAAAAATAATTTTACGATTGGGGGTCACTACAACATGAGGAATTGCATTAAAGGGTTGCGGCATCAGTGTAATGCCAAACAAAGGCAAATTCCAAGGTTCGGATGACCAGCATAGTGAACCCCATTTATTCAGCAAACATTCACAGAACAGAGAAAGTCAAAATACAGTGTAACTTGTTCTTTTACCAAGTTAAGTTCTCAATTGAATCCAGGTACTACTCCATCCCTAGACAGTACATTCATTTCATCAGTCAAAAGTCTCTTCTCAAATGGAGATTAGTCTCCAAACATAAAAAAAATATATTCATTTGGTCAATCACAGAGCACAAAAAAAATCAAAGTTTTCCCACCCCTGAATCTCAGAAGGGGCAGGAGAACACAAAAGGCCATCCACCCTTAAGTAACAAGGTTAAAATCAGCATTGCATATCCAAGGAAAGGGTCTTCTTTTGTCTTCACTCCAGGCAAGCCCTCAGCAATTTCAGTTCCTGGGGTGACAAGGCTCAACAAAGCCATAGCCAGTGTCCTCATCAATTTGCTCTGCCTGTAGAACAGTTCCAGAACCCCGGAAAACATCAGCAAGGCTCTTTTCCAGTATTTCTGTGCAGGTACCACAAGAAAATCCTCCTTCAGGGCTTCTGAAGCAACAGCCAGGTTCCAGGGCCTTTACAACAGTAGTCCTGTTCTTCACCATCAGGTGAATCTGGCAAAACAACATTAAAACAGACAGACAAAATACTGGCATCACAGCCATGTGTCCTCAGTTCTTGCCAGTTCCAAGTGGCAGTTCTCAAAGTACTGGGCAGCTCCCACAGCCTCTCAGCTGTCTTTCAGCAACTCAGGCTCCATGATACTGGATACTGCTCTCCCAACGTCCTTCCGGCCTTCTCTAGGCTTAGGCCTCTCTCTCAATTCATGGCTCCTCCCAGTTCATCCCTCTCTCTTAACGTCAAGAAGTCCATCCCACAAGTGGGAATCTGAAGCTCTGGTTTTTAACACTCAACCCAAAAACCAAGCCAATACAGGGGCATCTCCAAATTCCATTACCAATACAATTAGGAAGGTTGAGAACCACTGTATAATAGTCAGATTTGCTGGGTAGGTCATTCTTGGTTTTAATCCTAGCTCCCTTGATCTCCACAATATCATATACTTTGATTCCTTAATGTAGAAGCTGCTAGATCCTGGCTTATCTTGATTGTGTTTCCACAGTATTCAAATTGTTTCTTCTTGGTAGCTTATAATATTTGCTCCTTGATCTGGGAACTCTGGAACCTGGCTATAACTTTCCTAGGAGTTTTCTTTTGGGGACCTTTTTCAGGAGGTGATTGGTGAATTACTTCAAGTTCTATTTTGCCCTCTGGTTCTAAAATATCAGGGCAATTTTCCTTAAGAATTTCTTGAAGGATGATTTCTAGGTTCTTTTTTGATCATGGCTTCAGGTGGTCCAATAATTTTTAAATTGTCTCTCCTGGATCTGTTTTCCAGGTCAGTGGTTTTG
>CM053591.1:95844963-95859963 GCA_028646515.1 Pseudochirops corinnae
AGTGATCACTCATTGGTTACAACCCTTCTATATAACCAAACTATTGTACAATGTCAAAGAATTTGCAGATCCTATACATGATTGCACACCACCATGGGGGCAGGGGGAAAGGAAGGGGAGAAAATCTGAAACTCAAGTGAATGTGGATCTGAATCTTGTAAATTAAAAGTAAATGAACAAATCATTCAAAAAAAATGGAAATGTGATTCAAAAATCTGCTAAAGAAAACAACTCTTTAAAAAGTACAACCAGCTAAATGGAAAAGGGAGTACAAAAGTTAACTGATGAAAACAACTCCTTAAATGTTAAAATTGGACAAGTGGAAGCTGATAACCATGAGACATCAAGAATTAATCAATCAAATTCAAAATAATGAAAAAATGGAAGAAAATGTAAAGTGTTTCATGAGAAAACAACTAATCAGGAAAACAGATCCAGAAGAGACAATATCAGAATCATTGGACTACTTGAAAGTGATAATAAAAAAGAGGACCTGAACATCAGCTTTCAAGAAGGTATCAAGGAAAATTGCCCTGATGTCCTAGAGCCAGAAGGCAAAATAGGCACGGAATGAATCCATCAATCACTTCAGGGAAGTGATCCCAAAATAAAAGCTGCAAGGACATTATATCTAAATCACAAAACTATCAGCTCAGGGAGAAAATGCTACAAGTGGCTAGAAAAAAAAATTCAAATATTATGGAACCACAATCTGGATTACACAGGCTTTAACATCTGCAGCATTAAATGATGTGAAGTCATGGAACAAGATATCCCACAAGGCAAAGGAGCTAGGACTACAATCAAGAATCACTTGACCAGCAAAATTAAGCATAATACATGAAGAGAAAAAATGATCATTCACTTATTCAATTGAAAATAGAATTTCCACCTTCAATAAGAAGAACAGAACTGATCTACAGTAAAAACAACAAAAGATCTCCAAGATTGAAACCTAAGAGTAGCATAAACAGGTAAAAATGGGACAAAAGAAAACGAGATTCAAGGCTTAAATTCTTAAAAATTTTACCACTGATAGTATATCTAGAAGGAATATACATAGAGCATATAAGCATGAATTTGAGGGAATGACAAAGGAAAATACGTAAGGGATGAGAAAAAGTAGTACACTGCATGCAGAAGGAAGGGAGTGATATAATGGGATAAATTATGTCACATGAAGAGCCATGAAAAATCCATTACAGTGAAGGAAAAGACTGGAGGGTGAGATGAGCATCATTTGAACCTTACTTATTAATATTTATTCAAAGAGAAAATAATGTACACAATCCCTTGAATATAGAAATCAATCTTACCCAACAGAGTAAGGGGAGGGGAGAAGATTAATAAAAGAATTTGTTCTGTAAAGTTTGGACTCAGGCAAAAGGTCACACTCAAGGACCTAGAAGGCCACATGTGACCTTGAGTGTCCAGGTGATCCACAAATGATGCTAAAGGACTTAGCAGTATGAATAGTTTATCATAAATTCAGGGGGACAACTTTGCATGTAAGTTTTGGGGTAAGTCTTAAGCTGAGTTTTACAATAGATGTAACTGTTCAATAGAATACCAATTACATTATATGAGTACATATCAAGTTATTTCATTGTAAAAAAATAATTTTAGCTAAAAGTGATAGTATGTGAAATAATTAGCTAATCATATAGAAAGATTAGCAAGACACATGGTGTGGAATATAGATACATTTGGTTTGCAAAAGCAGAGGAGCTATGATAGAAAATACAAAGATGCATCTAGGGAATTTAAATATGTGTATGTGTGTGTGTGTGCATAGTGTGTTTATATACATAAACACAAATACACATATACAATCTGCTATGTTATCATGTTGTACTGTACATTATTGCATAATATAGAATATTATAATATAGCAGTCATAGTATTTTGTCATTAGTTGTCTTCTTCTCTCCGTACTAAATACTGAACACATGCTATTTGATTCCATATGAATAAAAATATTATGAGTTTCTTTAAATGAGAATTAATAAGGTTTAAAATGTTACCAAGTTAAATTGTAGAAAATGGAAATGTCCTGATGACCTTTTAAATTATGATAAATCAGTCATAGCTTGATTCTCCTCCTCCTGGGAGGCAGGAAGAGTACACTAGATAACCTTTTCAAAATCCATGTAACCCTCTTTCTATATAAGGTAGTGGTATTCTTAGGATCCAATTGGTGGCAATTTCTGGTAGTGCTATGCGATGGTTTGTGGCAATCTGTTTCTGTTTTTCTTGCTGAACTTTCAGTCTATTGTCTTCAGTTTTCAGACCTGAAGGGAAGAAACTGATACTACAGTGAGGAAGAAGGTGTATGGGATAAAGACCCTGAGGACCCTTACCCAAATAAATCCAGAAGTTTCTCAAGGTAGAAACAGAAGCTCTTTATTCTAAAGACAAGTCTCTCAAGAGCTGGGCATCACCTACTCCAGAAAGGCCTGGTAGAGGGAGGCACATAAGCAGTTTTATACCCTTACACAAAGAGTTCTAAGAAAAACCTCAAAAATTCCCAGGGGCCCTCCCATCAGCCCTCCTCTAGTGCTGGACCATCTGCCCATTGGTGGGGTTGTATGACCTCACAGTCTACACAAGAACCTGGAAAATCCCTCTTACCCAAAACAAAGACATATAGCTATGATTATCAATATTTAGCAAAAAGGGGCCATCACAAAAAGCCCCTTACAGGAAAAAAGGAGGGAGAATAGAGGCACACCATCTGATTTCCATGAAATCTGGTGATTTACAGGAACATGAAATTTAGGCCTAAAGAGATCTAGGACCTAGCTCAAGTTGGGTGACTATCTCTTTCATTTTATGAGAATGCTTTCACATATCCCACTTAAAGGTATAATGACTTTATTTTCCTAACCCCCTCCTTCTTTTTTTTTTGCTTTCTGTGACCACTCTCTGTTGTCATTCCTGTCTTACTGTTTTATTTCTTTTCCAGAAGAGAATCTGTATCCAACAAAATCTATTCTTATTAATATGACAGAGTATCATGCGCCCTCTCTCCCTTTGGTCTGAATATGAAAAATATTTGATTAAGAGCATGACAATCATATTGAAAGAATTCGTTGAAAAAAACTCAATTTGAATCCATAGAAAAAGAAAAATGAGTATAAGCATTTTAAGAAAAACAAATAGTCAATTATGGAATTTGACATAATAATTATAACAGAAGAAGGAATGTAATTTTATGAGAATATTTTAAAACCAAGAATAAGATGTCAAATTTAAGATGACATCTTGTGGTAAACACACAAATTTTAATTCCTATAAATCTCTCACAAGGAAGCATTTAGCAATACGATTGATATCAGTGAGATTAGATGTGTTGGTTGACAGCTTATGGTAATGCATTTTCTAAGAGTAAGATTTGAAGGTAAAAATGTTTCATAATTGGAGAAACTCTCATTTTAAACTAGTTAAAAATATTTCATAGGAGAAGAAAAACAACTTTGATGTCGAAAACCAAAGGTATTAAGTCTCTATACACCCCTGGAGTTTGTGAACAGACATCGTTATTAAAATGCATTTTAGATTACTTTCTTCAACGAAGTAAGCAATAAAATCTTTTGAAAAAATAACTTTTCCCCCAATATGTCTTTTAAGGATTGTCACAAATCTTACTTCTATCCAATAAATCTCAGTGATTAGTGTTCTGCTTATTTTATCTAAAACCAACATATAGCTTTGGATACTTGTGCTGAATTTTTAGACACTCTTACCATCTTTCTTTACCAGGCTCTATCTGTGTAGAAGCAATTAAACATTTGATTAAGGAAGTATATAATTTTTTTCAGAATTAATTGTAATAATGCTTTATTTCATAGCAACTAAATTGTCCATAAATTTCTTACGTGTCATACACTTTTTCTCTTCCTAATGATGAAATTGAAAGTTCCTTGAGGACAGCGATATCTTATACTTCATTTTATTCCCAATGACTTATATGGAGTAATTATACTGCAGCATGGAACTATGATTTGATTGCAAAAGGAACTCAAAAATGAGCAATTTTTTCTGCTAATGGATGGCAATACCTTCTCTGCAGCTTATATTTATAGAGAGTTGCTGAGAGCACTGCCAAGGAAGACACAGTCAATATGTGCCATCAGTGGGATTTGAATCTACATCTTTCTGAATATGTGACTAGATTTCTTTGGATTTTGACTTGTTGTCGCCCATACTAAGAGAAAGTGTTTATAAATCTTGTTGGCCATGATGATGAGTCAGACATTCATTGACAAAAAGGTCCTAGAAGCAAGTAGAAATGTTGCAAGATAGGCATTTCCTCAGGAAATAAGAAACAGAATGTTCTTGCCATGTATTTGGAAATTGTATATTATTCTAAAGGGATGCTAGAGATAGTAGAGTTTAAATGACTTGCCTAGAATCACACAGGTGATGTATTTTGGAGAGAGGACTTGAATTCAGTTCTTCCGGTATCTGAGATTACTCTATCATCTATAACAAGCAATCACAGAATGACAGAATTTGGTAGTTGAAAAGGGAGACATAAACAATAAACAAATGAACCAATGCAATCTTTAGTCTTTCATATATGACAAGTGATTTTCATCCTCTGAAGACTTATAAGGATGGAGTGCCCACTGAATCATGAAGTAGATAATAATGCTCTTGTACAGCTCAATTAATTACAAATTCTTGCATGATATTAAACCTAAATGTGGCTCTTGGCAAATACCATTTTCTGCCCTCTGGAGCAAAACAGAACATGTTCAATACCTCTTACTAATGATAACCCTTCAACTACTTGAACACAAATACTAAGACTCTTCTGTATCTTTTTTCAAGACAAAACATGACTAAATCCTCCAATATATAGATCCTCACATATCATGAACTAAAGTTCCTTCAGCATCATGATTATTTTTCTCCAGACACTACAGTTTTTCAATGTATTTAAACTGTGGTGTCTAGAACTAAATAAATTCTCTAAATGATATCTGAAAAGAACAGAGTATATTTGAATCATCACTTTCCTTGTGGTAGAAACTCTGCCTCTCCCAATGTAGTCCAAGATTACATTGTCTTTTTTGTTTGTCTGTGGTTATTTGTTTGAAATTTATAATTCACTAAAAGGCCTGGATTTTTTTTTTCCTGAACAACTCAGTATCTTTCATCTTGTGCTTATTTATTTATTTTTGTTTATATATTATTTTATATTTTCTTTTTACCAAAGTACAAGCCCTCACACTTATCTCTAATAAATTTAATCTTTTTTTTAAAGAAATTTAATTTAATTATACTTATTTGTTTAATTAATTAATTTAGTTGTTGTTTGTTCATATATTTTAAAGGATAGGTTTCCTTATCTCCTCCAGGTTGAAAGTACAGTAAATACTTTTGAAATTTATTCCACTGCTGATCTTCTGTTTCTGACCTAAGTCAATTCACTCTTTCTTAGACAGCCTGGGGCCCACCCTCTCCTCCAGTGTCATCAACACCTGAAAGCTCAGCATATTTATTCCTGACTAGTGTGGCCTCCTGATAGGTTTAGTCTCCTGTACCTCAGAACTTCTGAACTCAAGTGATCTACTAGCCATCAACTTCCCCAATATGAAGGTTTATAAAAATGTGCCACTAATGTGACACATAATGTGCAATAGAATGAATCCTATTAGATTCAGTTTGATGTTCTAGCCTGTTCAAATTTTGTTTTTTAACTTCTTTTCCCTTCTTGTCTACTTGAAGCTCCACTATTTTCTTTCTATAGCTCCCAATACGATCATGTAGTAAAAATTAAGTCAAATTAATAAGCATTATTAAAATGCGAAAAACACATCCTCTTTTTCCAAGGTTTCTTTAGCTGCCACCTCAAAACTTTAAGGGATGGTTGCAAAATTATATCTTTATCATTTTGAGCTTTAAGTCAGGTGCTATTGGCTTTGTTAGCAACAGAAAAGTTGCTTCCATGATTCAATCTGTTAATTTCTTTCTCTTTTCTAAGATCTCTTGTTCAGAATATAGCTGAAAGGACATTTTGATATGGGAAAAAAATTTGAGGTCACACGATTAATAAGTGGAAGTTTAGGGACTTATTTGATAGGTATCAGTACTTGAAAGGGCAATGTAGAGGATTCAATCCAACGTCATGTTTGTTTGTTTTTTACTTGATTTTAAACTGTTTTATTTTTGATAGCATTTTCCTGATTATATGTGAAGACAATTATTGGCATTCATTTTTGCAAGATTTTGAGTTCCAAATTTTTCTCCTCTCACTCCCCTATACTCTTCCCAACAATGGTAGGCAATTTAATATAGGCTATGCATGTACTATTGTGTTAAACATAATTTCCATATTAGTCACAACTGTGAAAGATGAAACAGATCAAAAGGAAAGAAACCACAAAAAATAAGTAAAAATATACTTCTATCTTCATTCAAAATCCATTAGTTCTGGATTGTGGATAGCATTTTCCTTTGTGAATCCTTTGTACTTGACTTGGATTATTGTATTACTAAGAAGAACTGAGTCATTCATAGTTGATCATCACACAATGAAGCTGCTACTGTATACAATGTTTCCTTATTCTCTTTGTTTCACTTTGCATCAGTTCATACAAGTCTCTCCAGGATTGTTCCGAAATTTTCCTGCTCATTGTTTCTTATCACCTAGTAGTATTCTATTATATCCATATATGACAGCTTGTTTTTCCATTCCCCATTTGATGGACATCCCCTCAATTTCCAATATTTTTCCACCATTAAAGGGGATACTATAAATATTTTAAGTCCCCCCCTTAATGATCTCTTTGCTATACAGATCTAGTAGCAGAATTGCTGGATCAAAGAGTATGCATGGTTTTGTTGCTCTTTGGTCATAGTTCCAAATTGCCCTCCAGAATGGTTGAATAAGTTTGCAACTCTACCAACAGTGCTTTAATGTCCCAGTTTTCCCACATGTTCTGTAACATTTATCCTTTTTCTTTTCTTTCATATTAATATATTTGATAGGTTTGAGCTGGTATTTCACAGTTGTTTTAATTTGCATTTCTCTAATCAAAAGTTATTTAGAGCACTTCTCCATATATCTATGGATAGCCAAAACTGCCTGTTCATATATTTTGGCCATTTATCAGTTAGAGAAGGCTTGTATTGTTATAACTTTGATTGAGTTCTATATATATTTGAGAAATAAGGTTTTTTTATCAGAGGCACTTGCTCCATTGTTGCCCAAATGTCTGTCTTCCTCTCAATTGTTCAGTTGATTTGGTTTGTGCAAAAACTTTGTAATCTAATATAATCCAAATTACTTATTTTATACTTGATAATTCTGTCTATCTCTTTTTAGGTCATTATTTCTTCCCTTCCTCATGGATTTGACAGGTAGAGAATCCCCTACTTTTCCAATTTGCTTCTGTTTTCATCCTTTATTTCTAAATCATGCATACATTTTGATCTTTCTTGGTATATGGCATGAGATGTTGGCATGTAGCTCAACAGGTTTAATTTAATTAATTAATTAATTATTTTTTACTTTCAGTCTTACTAATCTCACCCTTGATTTTCAGGAGTTCCAATTTGGTGCTTAATTGATGGTTATTTATTTATTTATTTTCCTAGGTTATTTTTTTTTGTTAGTTGGTTTCACACCCAATTCATTGATCTCTTCTTTTTCCATTTTGTTGATGTAAGAATTTAGTGAAATAAATTTTCCCCTAAATAATGCTTTTGCTGTATCTCATAAATTTTGCGATGTTCTTCCCCCATTGTTGTCTCTCTCTTTAAGGAATTTATTGATTGCTTCTATGATTTGTTCTTTGATGTACTTATTCTTTTCAATTAGATTATTTAGTTTCTAATTCATTTTTAATCTATCTTTCCCTACAATTTGTTGCATGCAATTTTTATTGAAATATGATCCAAAAAGACTACATTTAATATATCTGCTTTTCTACATTTGATTTTGAGTTTTTTCTGCCCTATTACATGGTCATTTTGGTATAGGTGCCATTTGCTGCTGAGAAAAATGTATATTCCTCTCTGTTCCTATCAGTTTTCTCCAAAAGTCTCCCTCATATCTGACTTTTGAAATAGTCAACTTATCTCCTTAGTTCTGTTATTTATTTATTTTTTGTTGCATTTATTGAGTTCTGAGAGGGGAAAGGTGAGGTCCCCCACTAGTATAGTTAGTCTGTCTATTTCTTCCTATAACTCACTTAACTTCCCCTGTAAGGAATTGGATATAGTTTCTTCCATTTGGGGGAGAGGGGGCGATGCTGAGGTCAGTTTTTGTAGTTACTTTGAGATCAGGATTGCTACCCCTCTTTTTTTTTTTTAAAACTTTAGCTGAAGTATAATAGATTCTGCTCCACTTCCTTGTAGGATTCTGTTTTTTTTTTGTTTTTTTTTGTTGTTTTTTTTTAATCCACTCTGCTAGATATTTTGTTTTTATGGCAGAATTCATCCCATTCACATTCACAGTTATGATTACTATCTATTTATTTCCTTCCATCCTATTTTTGTCCTCCTGTTTGTCCTACCTTTCCTATTACCCTTTCCCATATCACCAGTGTTTTACTTCTGAGTACCACCTCCCCTTATCTGCCCTCCCTTCTTTCAGTCACTCCTTTTCTTTACTTGATCTCTTCTCCTATTTCTGTTTCTTCTACTTTTGTTTTATGACTCTTAAGTTTCTTTTTAAGCTCTTTCTTTAGGTATTTCTGGGATCAAGATCATTTCCCATTTTTCTTTCTTTTATTTTTTTCATAGATGTTTTGATATTTTTATCATTTTGCGAGTCCAGACAATTTTCGGTGTCACCATAACAACTTCCCTTGGTCTTATTCTTTTGTTGTTGTTGTTACTAGTTTTCATTCATTTTTTCAAGGGCGGTATTTTGGCTTTCTTTAAAATTTGAACTCTGCTCCTGAGGTGAAAGTAGCACTGTCCCAAGCTTCTTTTTCCAGGGGCTGCTAGTGCTGTCTATTTAACCTTGTGCATGTCTCATGTTGCCCTTAGGCCCTTGAGGGATGCTCATGTATGGTGCTTCATTGAGGGACTGGAGTGAGTGGTGGCTGCCAGTACTTGTGGCCTTACGGTCTGGCAGCTTACCTGGTGCTAAGTCAGGGGCTTAGTGGTGGTGTCTGGCGTGTGCCAAGATCCATGGGGTGTTTCTTAATTTCCCTACATCTACATTGAAGTACTTGGTAGTCTTGTTTCTGGTGGCTGCCTGTTTGCCTAGGGCCATGCCTTCAGACTAGTGAGGAGGCAGGGGCTTGGTGTGCATGATGAAATCACATACAGATGCCATTTCAGCTTTATTCATTGCATAAAACAAGTCAATTTAAAAAAATTGATCATGCTTAGCGTGACCACTGTTTCATCTTCCTTTTAATCTCAATCTCCTTGGGTCTGGCTCTGGCATTTATTGTTTTGTTTTGTTTTTTACAAGTTTGTCTTCCTGACTTGATCTTCCTTTGTTGAAGAATAGACATTTTTATATAAGCAGAACATACTAAATTTCCCCTCAAAATGTTTTTTGGAGTAGTTATATTCTGACCTCACATACCATATTTTTTTTCAACTATAATTACGGATTATTGAGATTTCAGTAAATTAATATGTATTTTAATACAATTTAGCATTTATTTTGCCATGTTGATCATAAATCTTCATAACACTTAAAATAACTTTCAGCTGATATTTTAAATAAAAGACTGAAAAGAGTAAACAAGAACATATTTAGTGACTAAGACACATGTTATAGAAATAATAATTAACTTTTAATTAATTTTTTAATATTTTCATATCAAACTACAGATTATTTTTAAGCTGAGAGATTTCAGAAGTTGGAGGCATATGTGTTTATGTGATATTTAAATTACTGAGTATAAATCTCTCAAATTGATTGACATTACTTTTTTCCCCAGTACTCACCCTTCTTGACGTATCTGATGCATCAGACACTGTTGACTACTCTCTCCTCTTGCATATTCATTCATGTATGAATTTTATGACTTTATTCTTTTATGTTTCTCTTCCTATCTTTTTTACATACATCACTCCTTCTTATAACTCTATACCTTTGCTTTGGTCATCCTCCTTGCTTGAAAAACACCCTCTTCATTCCTACCGCATAAGATCCTGCTGTTGTTAGTTTGCTATTATTGTTGTTGTTTTCCTTTCAGAATAAATCTCAGTGAAGTCTTTCCTTATCACCCCAGCTATTTGTGATCTTTTTCTCAAACTACCTTGTATTTAACTACTTTTATTTATTTGTATTTTTCTTTTTGCATATTTCTTCACATTTTACATGTATGTATGTATGTATGTGTTATAATATATATGTATGTGTGTACGTAAAAAATTTCCTTGTTATTATGTAAACTCTTTGTAGATTTGAAGATAAGACTGGTTTTATTCATTGTATTTTGATATATAGACACCTTAACTGAACCTAGTGACTGACATTTACTAAGGACTCAATAAATATTCATTGATGGTTTGATTATTTGTTGAGTCCAGCAAATTTTGTGAGAAAATGTTAAGTTCTTAATATTAAGGAAAGATGATTTTGAAGAAGATGGTGATGATGATGATGATGATGATGATGATGATGATGATGTTGATAACTCATTTAAACAACACTTTAGAGGCATCTAAGTGATGTCATCATTAAAGTACTGGGCCAGAAGTCAAGAAGATACATATTCAAATCCACTCTTATATACTTAATAGCTGTGTGACCTTGAACAAATCACTTATCTTCAGAATGTCTCAGTTTTCTCAACTGTAAAATATAGATAAGAATAGCACCTAATTTCCAGGGCTGTTGTGAGAACCAAATGAAATATTTGTAAAGCATTTAGCACAATGCCTGGTACATAGTAAGGGCTAAATAAATGCTATTAACATTTGAATGGTTGACATATATTATATCATGATTACAACAGAACTCTCAGATGAGGAATATTCCATGGCATAGTTGATAGAACACTGATCTCAGAGTTAGACACCCCTGGATCCATATGCCATCTCTTACATATGCTATTTGGGTAAACTTAGGCAAGTCACCATAATATATTCATGGTATAACTCGTATATTGCTGTTGTTCAGTTGTTTCAGTTGTGTCTGACTCTTCATGACTCCATTTGGAGTTTTCTTGGCACAGATACTGTAGTAGTTTGCCATTTTCTTCTCCAGTTAATTTTACAGTTGTGGAACCTAAGGCAAATAGGGTTAAGTGACTTACCCAGGGTCACACAGCTAGTAAGTGTCTAAGGTTAGAATTGAACTCAGGAAATGAGTCTTCCTGAATACAGTTTCAGCACTCTATCCACTGTGCCACCTAAATGATACACACACATACACACATATACACATATACATTTAAACACACATAATACACACAAGTAATGTGATGTACATGTATTTATACATATATGTGCACATATGTATATTTACACATATGTATGAACACACATATCCACTTACATGGATTCTTAAATCTATGTAAAATATAATCTCATCTCCCTTGGTAAAATATATATCTTAACTATAAGACAATATTTATTTTATCCCACAGAAAGAACAAAAGACACAAAGAAGCCTATACAAAGCAATAGATAAAGACTGAAATAACAAAATGGTTCTGCTTAGAATGTAGTCATTATCCTTGGGGCAAACCTATGACATTGTTGTAAGTCCCTCTTTCCTGCAGAGTCTATGGTGTACCTCTGATATATTTTTAATGCCATAATGTTTTTTTATTTATGTCCCAGGTTACAAACCTATTTTGGAAGCTACAAAATAAGGAATATCCTTCCCATAAGAGCTGTACTAGGCAAGTAACTCACTAGCTTTTCCCTATAGTGAGACATTGCACAGAGACTATGCAGATGACTCTCTTAATCCAAGAAGCACATTACACCAAAATTTTTTTTTTCTCCAGAAGGAATGATTCCTGAATTCTGGACCATGAAACTACCCAGAAAACAGTTACAATATCTGGTACTGTTCTGCACTGTGATTCTAATACAAATTTTCATCAATAATTGAGTAGTTCCCTGGGGAATGAGAAGAAGTCAAGAAACTATGTATGAGCACATGTAAAGCCCCAGTGATCAATAGGCACAAAAAAAAAATCTGCTAAACTCAATAAAAAGTAAAAGTGACCAAAGAAGAAAAAAAAGGGATACAAAACATGACTAAAAAAAATAATTCCTTAAAATTCAGAATTGGGCAAGCTAGTCACTCCACATGACATCAAGACACAATAAAACAAAGTCAAAGGAATAAAAAAGTGTTAAATAAGTCATTGGAAAAAATGTTCTGGAAGAAAATAAATTGAGGAGCAGTAATTGAAAACATTGGACTACCTGGAAGCTATGACTGGAAAAAAAAAAGGCTAGAAATCATCTTTGAAGAAACTATCAAGGAAATCTGCCTTGATTATCATAGAACCAGAAGGTAAACTAGAAATAGAAAGAATCCACCAATCACTTCCTGAAAGAGATCCTAAAAGGGAAACACCCAGCAATATTATATCCAAATTCCAGAGCTCCCAAGCCAAAAATAAAATATTGCAAGCAACCAGAAAGAAACAATGCAAATATCACAGAGCCAGAGACAGGGTAATACAACCTTTATCAACTGCTGCATTGAAGAATCAAAAGACTTTGAACATGATATTCCTGAGGCAAAGGAGGTAGGATTACAAACAAGAAAAACTTACCCAACAAAACAGAATATTGTCTTTCAAGGGAAAAATGGACTTTCATCTGGTCTCTGATGAAAAGACCAGAGCTGAATAGATTATTTTGAAATGTAAGACTCAAGAGAACTATAAAAAAAGCAAACAAAGAAAGAGAAATTAGAATGAATTCAATAAGGTTAAAATGTTTACAATACTAATGGGGAAGATGACACTTATTACTCATAAGAACTTTATCACTATTAGGACAGTTAGAAGGAGTATACATATTCAGAGGGCATAGCTAGGATTTGGTTACTATGGGATATCTAAAAATATATAAAAATAATGGGTGAGAAAGAGGTATGCACTGAGGGAAGAGGAAAGGAGAGGTAGAAAGACATAAATTGTCTCACATAAAAGAGGCATAAAAAAACCCTTTACAGTGTAGGGGGAAATGGGAGGGGTAGCATAGAATGTGTGAACCTTAAACTCTTTGGAAGTGGCTCAAAAAGGGAATAATCTGCACACTCACTTGGGCATAGAAATCTATCTTACCCTGCAGGGAAGTAGGATGAGAAGGGGACAAGAGAAGAGTGGGTGTGATTGAAAAGAGGTCAACTTGGTGGTGACAGGAGCCAATAGTAAGGCACATTTGAAGATGGACATAATGGAAAGAGAAAGAGAGAAGGATAAACTGGGAGAAAACAGGATGGAGGGTAATACAGAGAATGATAACTATGAAAGGAATTACAGAAACTGTCTCTGATAAAGGCCTCTTTTCTCAAACATATAGAGAACTAATTCAAGTTTATACAAACACAAGTCATTCTCCAATTGATACATTGTTAAATCATATGAACAGATAGCTTTCAGATGAACTGATCAAAGCTATCTCTAGTCATATGAAAAAGTGTAACAAATCAGTATTGATTGAAGAAATGAAAATTTAAACAACCTGTAAGTACCACCTCAAACCTATCAAATTGACTAATATGACAGAAAAGAGAAATGACAAATATAGTGTATGTTGTAACACTAGGGCATTAAAGAAATATTGGTATAGTTGCAAACTGATCCAACTATTCTGGAGAATTTGGAACTGTGACCAAAGGACTTTACAACCATGCATACACTTTGATCTAGCAATGTCACAACTAAATCTGTATACCAAAGAGATTAATTAAAAAAAAAAAAGGAAAAGGACCTATTTGTAGAAAAATATTTACAGCAGCTTTTTTAGTGGTGACAAAGAACTGAAAATTGAAGAGATACCCATTAATTGGGGAATGGCTAAATAAGTTGTGCTATATGATTGTGATGGAATACTATTGTGATTAATGAAATGATGAGCAGGATGGTTCCAGAAAAAACGAAGAAAACGATACTGGTCAGCCCTTATGTGAGCTGATGCAAAGTGAAGTGAGCAGAGCCAGGACAACATTATCCATGGTAACAGCAATATTGTATGATTAACTGTGAATAATTTAGCTATTATCAGCAATACAAGAATCCAAGACAATTCCAAATGTCTTATGATAAAAAATTCTATCCACGTCCTGAGCAATAATTGATGGAATCTGACTGTATATTGAAGCATGCTTTTTTTTTTGCTTCCTTTTTCACCCCTTGTTTTTTTTTCTGTGTTTTCTTTCACAACATAAGTAATATAAATATAGAAATATGTTTTGCATGGTTGCACATGTATATCCTCCATATCAAATTGCTTGTATTCTCCGTGAGGAGGGGAGAGAGGCTGAGAAGGAAAGTATTTGAAACTAGAAAAGTAAAAATGATGTCAAATATTATTTATACATATAATTGGAAAAAATAAAATATTTAAATTGTTTTTTTTTTTTTACTGTATTCTTCACTCTGCATTAGTTCATACAAGGTTCCTCTGAAACTATTTCCTTTCTAATTTCTTTAGTACAGTAGTGTTTCATTACATTTATCTTCCATGTTTTGTTCAGTCATTTTTCAACTGATGGATAACGCCTTTGATTTCCAGTTCTTTGCCACCATTAAAAAAAGCAGTTGTAGATATTTTCCCACATATGGAATATTTTCTTCTTTCTCTAATTTCTTTGTGATGTAGAAACAGTATTCCTTGATCAAAGAATATACAAAGTTTGGCAACTTTTAAAATGTTCCCCTGTTTCTTTCTAGAATGACTGGAACAATATATGGTTCCACTAGTAGTATATCAATGTTTTGTAGCTCATTTTCCTTTTATTGGAGTAGAACCTTTAAGAATTTGCATTATTAAATCACATTTTTTTAATGCACAAGAGTGTACTGGTTTCACATCTTAGGAATT